>CANTUR010000536.1:0-489540 GCA_947683625.1 Mallotus nudiflorus | reverse complement strand
CTTTCCCTTTATAAGACCATACAAAGGGCATTTTCCTTCATTCTCTATATCCTCATCATGACTCAAGCATCTCTTCAAATAATGAAGAAATTTATTAAAACTCTCACTGGTGATGACTGGAATAAGCTTCAACCTTTCCACATCAAATCCTTAAAATCTCTTCAGCATCTGACTATCGATAACACTCTCTTACATGCTGCTTCTACCTTCTAAGATGTTAAGGACCATGTATTCATATTTAATGGGCAAGAGCTCTGACCAATGATTGAAGAGTTTGCTACTATTTTGGGATGCACATTAAACTCGACTGCTATGATAGCCCTTCCTGATTTGGAGATGCAATTTCCTGGTAGATTGGTTACATTCTTTGATTTACCCCCAATTGATATTTACATGTATACGCATAACCCTGGGACCATCAATCTTTCTTCTCTGATCATCGTATGTGGGACTCGGGACAAGAATACTGCTTCTTGGACTAAAATAGTTGCTTTCTGCTTATATGCTCAATTTTTGCTACTTTCTCACCATGGTGGTGCCGATACATGCATTGTCAATATTTTGGAACAAGTAGAGCTTGGAACTAATCCTATGCCAGTTATCCTTGCTGAGACCATCATTAGGCCTGACAATTTGAAGACTCATAACCATTTCTCAGGCAGTTTACTTCTTCTTCAAGTGTGCAACCAAAACTTTTATTTTATATATATATATTTTTTTTTTTTGCCCTAATTTTTGCCTAAGCCGCCCTTTCAGGTTTTCAGCTTAGTGGGCTTTTATTTTATTATTCTTATATCAATTTTTTTAAGATTTGGTTACAGGAAAAGTTGAGCTTGCTTAATGTACCTCTCAACCCTTTAACTTATCAACCTCATTAGCTACAATCTCGTCCTTTGAGAATGAAGGAAAAATGTTCTATGGACCAATGGGTTGACTGGTTAAAGAAGATTCCAGATGTTGAGATTACATGGGTCTACCCTTGGTAGAGATTAAAGTTCATGACTACTGAGCTGTATGAGCACTATGTTCCTATTCCCGGGCTGCACTTCTCTACCTTTTTTACCCCTTTATGCCTTTATCGTTAATATGGTCGCCCTCAGTTCATTATTACTATTCTGACTGACTTTGAAGGCTTTCCTTTGAGATAAGATTCTTTAGATAAGATTAGGAGCTTATGGCCTTGTAGAGCCTTTGAACGGAACATACACTTGGATGCTGATATAACTACTGATGATGATTACAAAACTTGGGTTGTTATCCAAAAGACAGAACCACCAGGATTTGCTAGGTACAAGAGAACTCAAGCTTTGTATGATGGGTCACAAAGGAAGAAACAAAGACATCACTAGATAGAATGGTCTCATAGAGCTAGTTTTAGGCTTTCTTATGCTTTGTTATCCCTTCAAGTACTTATGCTTTATAATAAAGAAGGATATGCAAAGTTTAACAAAACTTCAATTTTAATTTCATTCATTAATTAGGGCCAAAATGAGTACATTTAATACACCACATGACATAACTCCTGTTATCAGCTAGTCCTCACAGATTTTCTAACTGAATATTTTTCGCTCACACTTTATTTCCCTAATTTTTGCCTGACTAGCCCTTTACGTTTTTTCTAATCAGCGGGACCATTATTTTTAATTCTTTCCCTAACTTTTGCTTGTTAGCCCTTTACGGGTTTATGAACAGTAAGAAAGTCCTAACTTTTGTCTGACTAGCCTTTTCAGGTTTTCTAGCCAGTGGACTTTATTTTCTTTATTCTACTTTTATTCATATTTTTTACAAGTAGTACTTTTTTAGGCGATCCAGATTAATAAGTTCCATAAACTCATTCCCTTCAAGATTTGATATCTTAGCAGCTCCTTTAGGTAAGACCGATTTGACCAAGTACGATCCTTCCTAATTCGATCTAAATTTACCTCTCGAATCGAACACCATGGCTCTAGACTGTTTGAGCACCATATCTCCAGCTTTGATCTTCCTAGGCTTAACCTTCTTGTTGAATGCCCTTGCTATCCTTCTCTGGTATAATTGAGTGTGAAATAAAGCATCCATCCTTTTCTCATCTAGAGATACTAGATGATCATATCTTTTCTACGCCCATTCATTCTCAATTACTTTAGCTTCCATGACTACTCTCAAAGATTTAATCTCAGTTTCTATGGATAGAACTGCTTCACAACCATATACCAATGAGAACGGTGTTTGGCCTATGGTAGTTCGAGCTGTAGTCCTATATCCCTATAAGGCAAAAGGAAGATATTCAGACCAATCCTTGTAGGTTTTAACCATCTTAGAAAGGATTTTCTTGACATTTTTGTTAGCCGCTTCCACTGCTCCATTAGCTTGAGGGCGATAAGGTGAGGATTTATGGTGCTCAATTCCATACTTTTGTAACAACTCTGCTGTTTTTGCTTAAAATTGAACCCCATTATCTATCACAACATGATGTGGGACCCTATATCTACAAATAAGGCTCTTCTCGATGAACCGTGCCATCTGTTTTGCTTTCAGAGTATTGAAAGATTCTGCCTCTACCCATCTTAAAAAATAATCGATTGCCCACTATGTATTTATGCCCATTTGATGTTATCGGTTTTATTTCTCCTATGATATCAATTCCCCACGCTGCAAAGGGCCAAGGGGATGATAAACTATTCAACACTGTTGGAGGCATGTGGCTAAGATTCCCGTGGATCTGACACTGATGGCATTATCTTACTGTCCTGATACAATCCTTTTCCATAGTCGTCCAGTAATACCCTTGTTTGAGTATCTTCTTTGCTAGAATCAGCCCGTTCATATGAGAACCGCAAGCCCTTGCATGAATCTCTTGCATTACCTCTTCAACTTCATCCTTTTTGAGACACCTGAGCTGCATGCCATTTGGCATTCTTTTGTATAATACCCCATCATGACTTGCATAATTACATGCAAGAACATGAAGAGCATATCTTTCTTTTGAGGTTGCTTCATCTGGATAAATTCCCTTTTCAATGAACCTCTTGACATCATAAAACCAAGGCTTTTCTTTGGGCCCCATTTGAACATTCATAATCTGCTCACCCCCATAACACGGTGCTTTAGATTTCATGATCACTAAAGGTTTCATACCCAACCTAGTTGCACCATCCTACATTGAAGAAAGTGTTGCAAGTGCATCCACCATCTGATTGTCATCTTTGGATAGATGGATAAAGAGACATTTGATGAAATTCTTCATTAAGGCTTTCAAATAGTAGACATAAGGCTTCAGCTTTTCCTCTTTTACCTCCCATTCTTCATTAGCTTAATTGATGACTAGCATTGAATCTCCATAAACCAATAAATCCTTCACTCCAGCTACCACAGCTGCCTCAATCCCACATATACATCCTTTATACTCGGCCATATTGTTTGTGACCTTGAAATCCAGTTTCTTTGCCATTGGTATGGTTTCCCCTTTTGGTGTAACAATAATCACTCCAAATCCAACTCCTTTGTTGTTTACAGCTCCGTCAAAGTAAAGTTTCCACTCTCGGTGCTCTACTACTGCTAAATTCTCATCTGGAAACTCTAAATTCCACTGCTCTTCACCTTTGATCGCATTCTAAGCTAAGAATTCTGCTACTACTCTTCCCTTGATTACCATTGTAGTAATGTACTCTATATCAAATTCAGTTAAGAGTACCAACCATCGAGACATTTTTCCAGTTAAAGCCGATGCTTGAAACATATACTTTAGAGGGTCTATTCTTGAATAGCTGGAACCTTGTAAGATTGAAAATAATGCCTCAATTTTCTCGCAGCCCAAATCATGATCAAACATGTATTTTCTACTAAATCATATTTTTCCTCGTACAGTATAAACTTCTTGCTCAAGTAGTACATTGTGTGCTCTATTCCATCTCACCCTTCTTGTGCTAATATTGCCCCCATTGCATCCTCTTCTAAAGCCAAGTACAAAACCAATGGCTTACCCTGTCTAGGTTGTTTCAGAACAGGTGGATTAATAAGATACTCCTTGATTTTATCAAAACCTTTATAACAATCATCATTCCACTTAACCGGCTGATCTTTCCTTAAGAGCTTAAAGATAGGATCACAGATGTTAGTGAGTTTTACGATAAACCTACTAATATACTGTAACATACCAAGGAATCCTCTTACTTCTTTCTCTGTCTTTGGTGTCAGCATTTCGTGGATGGCTTTCACTTTATTCGGATCCACTTCAATTCCTCGACTGCTCACTATATGCCCTAACAGCTTCCCTAAGGTAACCCCAAAAATGCACTTCTTCGGGTTGAGTCTCAAGTTATACCTCTCGATTCGAGCTAAGAACTTGTCTAAGGCTTTAAAGCTTCCTCCTCTCATCTCTGATTTAACCATCATGTCATCCACATACACTTCAACCTCCTTATGCATCATATCATGGAAAAGTGCAGTAGCAGCTCTTTGGTAAGTTACACCTGCACTCTTCAGTCCGAAAGGCATCACCTTGTAATAATAGGTCCCCCATTTTATGATGAAAGTTGTCTTAATCTTATCCATGACTGCCATCATGATCTGGTTGTACCCAAAAAATTCGTTCATAAAAGAATACATTGCACTTGCTGCAACGCTATCCACTATTACATTAATGTGAGGTAACGGGAAGTCATCTTTTGGACAGGCTTTGTTCATATCCCTAAAATCTACACACATTCGTACTTTGCCATCCTTCTTAGGAACAGGTACTATGTTTTTTTGCTAGCCATTAAGGGTAGTCTACTACTTCTAGGAAGTTAGCCTGTATTTTCTTGGCAATTTCCTCCCTTATCTTTTCTGTCCATTCTGGTCTTAATTTGTGCAATTTCTGTTTAACCGACTTGGTTTCTAGATGAGTCAGAATATGATGCTCTGCTATTTCTTTATCCAAACCTAGCATGTCTTCATAAGTCCAAGCGAATACTACCTTTCTTTTTATTAATATTCTCTCAAAATTTTTTCTCTCTTCAGGAGTTACATCATGCGATATAGAAATGTTCTTTGGATTATCATTTGTGCCCATATTAAATGAATCAAATTGAATTGAATTAATGTCAAACATGCATGACTGATCAAAATTATAATGCATAGAACTATCAAGATGCACATCACACAAGTAAGCAAAACCAGCATTCATATCATTAACCATAGGAAAAATAACATCTTCCTCCGCATAAAGACCGGACGTTATTACATCAGTTTCTTTATAAAAACATCAATAAAACTATCATTAATGACAACAGCTAAGTCTTGGGGTGGTTCCTCCTCAAGTGGCAGACATAGCAGCTCCTCAATAGCATCATCACCCATCCTTTTAGTTACTTTCTTCATAACTTCCTCTTTGTTGCTGGCCACTAGGCTTTCCACAATCTATTCCTTGAAGATCTCAAACCCAGGGACATCTTTTCCAGCCATATTAACAGATTTTTTTGGTGCCCAGATAATACTTGCCTTCCCCTGGCTTGATGAAATTTTCACTTAGTAGTCCAATCCTTCCCAAAGGCTTATTTCTTTTTGCTTTCTCCTTGTTCTTTGCTCTTCTACTAGTCAATCCTGCCTCAGTATATCCCAAACCCTTTGTATGGTCTTGGGTTTTAATGTTTAGGGGCTTAGGGTTTCCTTGTTCATTCTTCCCGAGCCCCTGTCTAGGTCAATAATTCATGCTTCCATCATTTTTGCAACCCTGGGATCCATCTCATCAAATATTCTAGTAACTTGGAAACCAAGCAGAACACACACTTGCTCCTGTTTATCAAGTATGGCTACCACAACTGTATTAGTTCCAACTTCTATTGTCACGACATCTCCTTCATGAGGGAATTTTATTTTCTAGTGCACTGTTGAAGGTACTCCTCCTAAGGCATGAAACCACGGCCTTCCCAATAGTAGGGCATAGGTAACAGGGATGTCTAGTACAGTAAATTCAACAGTCAACTCTACGGGCCTTATTTTGACCAAAGCCTGAAATGTTCCCTCCACATTCCTGGTACTGTCATCGTAAGCTCTGACTATGAGGTTTGAAGCCATCAAGTCATCTACTTTCAGACCCAAATTAGGCAAGATCTTTAGCGAGCATACATTTATAGCTGAACCATCATCCACCATCATAAAGTTTATTCTCTTCCCTTTTACTTCAGCTGGGATAAATAATGTCTTATTATGATTTCTTCCCTACAAAGGCAAGTCATCATCTGAGAATGTTATTAGCCCATGTTTCTTTTCTGTCACCTTTACTACCATAGCCTCAAGCGTAGCTACCGTTTTAATGCTCATGTTCGACAAAGCTTTAACCATATCCCTTCTGTGGCTGCCTGAATGCATCAGTAATTCCCAGATACTCACACTCGCTTTAGCCTTTTTGAGTTGTTCCAGGATTAAATCCTCTTTCTATCCTTCCTCTACTTCTGCATCTTCTATTTCTTCCTCCTCCTCAATCCACATACGGACATCAAAATAAAAAAAAAAACAAAAAAGCAATCAAATTAGTAGTGAAATTAAATAATAAAATAATTAATAAAATGAATAAAAAAATCACAGAAGAGAAGAAAGAAAAAAAATGAATATTATGCATATGCCCTTTTTCGGCCCCTCATATTAGGATTTTCACCGTTGAAATCGACATAGTGTTGATTTGATTATGGATTGAGACTAAAAAAACCTCTAGCCAAAAAAACTCCTCACAGCACGCATGCAGACTCTGCTTTTAAATGCAAAGTCTGCACATACTGAACTTCCTCCAAAGGAGGAATAGACCTATCTGATCATATCAAATAGCGTTTGTTTTGATTTCAAAAAAATATCTTCTGCGTTTCTTTTTTAAAAAACTTTATCAGATAAAAATTTGAATTTTTCAACCAATTAAAATATTGAAAAAATCAATAAAAAGAAGTCAAAATATGCGAAAAAAATTAAAAAATGGAATTATTATGCATCGGTATTGTGCAATGCCGACCGACATTGTATAATGCCGAATGGCATTGTCTAATGTCAGTCAGCATTACACTAATGTCGATCCTATATATATATATATATATATATATATATATATATATATATATATATATATAAAATTTATTTATTTATTTATTAACATTTAATTACCAAAAGACCCCTAAAAAAAGACTTATTCGTAATCAAATCCTAAAAAATATTACAATTTAGTCCCTAAAGTCCAGAAAATCAACAACCAAGTTTAATTTTTTGAATAAATTTCATCATAGGGGCTTACGTCGCAATTGTGCACAATTGTATCCTGAAATTGGGTGCTTATAGCCTCGGTTGATGCCTCTACTCTCGGGGACTGGTAGTCTATTTGGATTAAGTGGGTCCAGTTAGCTATTTATAATTGGGTATAGGGTTCTACCGAGATTTTTCAAAAGCTATATATATATTGTAAATTATTTTCACTATATTCATACAATTTTCAAGCCATACAACTCTTTTATTAACTTACTCAGTGAGGTTTGACCCCCTCAATTTATATTTTTTTCAGGAGTTTGGGACTTTTCTGTTAGGCCTACTTCTCTTCGCCATGTAGTATTATCACCAGCTATTCTACATAGGTCTACTTAGTTGTGTTGTATTTATTTTCATGTACTGCAGTAGAGAAAACTGTTTAACTGAATATTTTATTTAGGAATACCATGTATTTATAATATTGTGTACTGAGACATTATTTGTAAAACTGATGTTTATTTATTTTATGCACTATGACATTATGGTTTAAATTATATTGAAAAAAATAAGTTTGATAATGTGCATTGCAATTTAATTATTTATTAAGAGGTTTAAAAGTTTTTAAATTTCGCATTTTCTTTTAAGGCTTACTACGGGATTCGATAGCTTTATGCTTACCCATTCCCCAATGCCGATTATGTGTTCAGGTCATGACAGTTTTTGAGTCAGTTATTTTACCTGAATCAATCAAATCTTGAATCTCGTGTTTCAATCGAGTGTAGCCTTTTGCATCATGCCCAATGTTCTGGTGGTACTTACAATATAGCTTTGGGTCAGCATTTGGGAAAGGAGGTTATTTAGGTAAGGGTTGTATAAAGTTATTCTCAATCAGTTTTCTAATACTTTGGAGAGGGGTCTTCCCAAATTAAAAAACCTTCAAGATTGTCTGACTGTATTGATCTGTATGTTACTGTTTGTCCTAACTCCGCTGTCAAATCTAAACCATTCTCTGTTTGTAGATATTCCACTGAAGAACCTCTTTTCTTACATAAGGTCTGATTCTTTTTGTACTCCAAACCTATACAACTCCTCAAAGTTTCAAATCCTTAAATCCCTCAACTTCTTGGAGAGAGGGAGTACACATCCTTCCATGGCTATTACTAGCTGATCAGATTCTATGGGTCGTTGCTTCATTTGTGCTAATTTTGCTCTCCACCTTATCAAATAATCCACAAAGGATTAATTGAACTTCTGCTTCACATTCTATAAATCTCTAAAAAAAGCCTCCATCTGAACGTTAAGACTATACTGCTTAATGAATGCAGCATATAATTCCTCCTAATCAGCTTGAACACGAGATTCTATAGCATAATACTATCTGATGGTTACTCCTTTTAGAGATAGAGGGAATTGCTTCACAATCTACACTTTAGTTAGTTCAGTTGTCTTCATGTAGGTCACATACTGCTTTAAATGGAGGTAAGGGTCCTTTGTGCCAGTGAACTTCTTTATGTTAAGGAATTTGAACTTCTGTGGTAAGGGATCATTATCCTTATCTAGGCTCAGCTCGGGATAGCTTATTGGGGCATAAATCCCTTTTCCTTCATCATCAACTGCATTTGAGCCATAGACTTAACAAGGTCTTTAGCCCAGTCTGGCTTTACTGCATTTCTTGGGGCATCCTCTTTTTAACGGATAACAGATTCTGCCAATACTATCTACTGATCATCCTCTACCTCTTGCCATTCAAGATCCTCAGCATCCAAATCAAATGGTTGAGGTTGAGGTGCCGATAGTTAGGGCATTGGTGGTTGAGGTGTTGGTGGTTCCCTTCTAGTTGTACCCATCATTTCCCTCATAATTTCTCTTATAATCTGTCACGACCCAAAACAGGGGCCATGACCGGTGCTAGGGAACAAGAATTCTTTCGAATCCTGAACCCGTAGCAAGCCTAAAAATAAAATAAAACATGCAATAATAATAATAACAACATAATTAAATAAAATATTATGCAGCGAAATAAAATCATAAATATCAAAATAATATTTCCACTAAATGAAATTAAATCAAATCCTCTTCCCATATATAAATAAACTTTTAATACAAATTTTAGTTAAATATTTAAAGTACATATCTCACACGAATATAATACATAAACCACAACTGTTTATGCCTACTGTAGTGTCTAGATTATAGAAATAAAACTCAAGTGAGCATATTACATAATGAAGCCGGGGCGGAAGAAATCCGGTGTACAGGTCTGCTACTGAGATCTGATGAAGATGACTCTCCTAAAAAATAGTCAATGGAGGGGAGTCAGACCTCACTGAGTGAATTACTATAATATATATACATGCATGCTAAATGCCAATGCACACAGTTAAAAGTATATATAACATGTATGTATACAAGCAAATACACACAGATGCAATAAAATCATTTTATATATTTATTAAAAATCACTGTTTAAGAAGGATCAAATAGAACCCTAGAAAATCGCAACCTCAAAATAGTGTTAGACAACACTCTAGCCATACAGGCTCACTTATTCCAAATATAATCACTTGTTCCATTTGGACAGTAGACTGGCAACCGAGCTCCAGCAGTCTGACTGTCAGTGTGATTGGCCCCGAGACACTTGGTCAACCGAGCTCCAGCAATCACACTCCCAAATCATAGCTCACATATCAAATAGTCAAATCCAATCCATATCCACAAATGGTTAGTAATATAGCCTAAATGCTATAAGCGTACCGGTACGTACTTGGTCCTAGTGTCGCCCACTAGGTAGCACGTTCTATTGATATCTTTCATTATTAAATATAAAACATACATTCACAAATAAATGATGCATTTATTTAAATAAAATAGCAACATAAACCATATATATACTAGAAATATACCAAAAGTAAACCAGGTATATTTCGAGCATATATACATCAAATAAATCCAATTAATTATAAAATAAACTAGAAATATATTCAAAAACATTTTAAACATAATTCATTAATAAAACATGCATATAGTTTAAAATATACCAAAAATAAACCAAAAACAAACCAAAAGTAAACTAAAATAAACTTAAGTACTAATTAAACCATTATGCATATTTAATCAAAATAAAACATATATTTCTAAAATCATGCACCCTAGAGCATATATATATATATAAAATAGCAACTCACAATTATTGCGCTCCTCGAGATGGGTCCGATAGGCCTGGTCCACTAGGCCTCGCTCTCGGCGCAACTAAACAAACAAAAATGACCGGAATCAGAACAAATCCAACAGGAGTTCTAAAGACTCAATCTAGATTACTAGACACAGAATTAAATCAGAATTCGACCGGACATCACGTTTTATGAGAATTCTATCAAAAATTCGGCAGAACCTCCCCTATAAAATGGACATCTCTCTACTCAAAGAGTAGAGCCGGCCCTACAAAGAAACGTACTTCAAGAATTAAACACAGAATTACAACCACAATCCCTCGGTCGGGCTCCAAACTACAGTTTACCGATCGAGGTCCACAATTCACAGAGTATTTACAAAAATACCCTTATATACAAAAAATACATTTTATAAGTAGAAATTACGTAATTAACCTTAAAACACAGTAAAAACCGATAAAAACTCATTTATTTAGAAAAATCGTATATTATATATATAATTAAAAATAATTTACGAAAAATAGTTTTAATTAGTTAAAAATACTAAATAATTTGTGGAAATCATTTTTATGCCCTAAATAACTATTAAAACTGATTTAATTGCATTTTTAGCCAATTTTGGGTAAAATTATCAAAATACCCTTATATATATAAATATACTAAAATTAATCCAAAAATTCACCAAAAATAATATAATTATACAAAATTAATTTTCTCAACATATATTTCAATAATATCAATAAATATACTCAATTAACCAATAAATTTCAATTAAACACATAATTAACCCTATTTTCTCAAAATTACATAAACTAAATAAATTCAAAATAAATACATAAAAAATCATAAAAATTAAAAATAAATTCCTATAATTCATTTCAACACCTATATTTACCATAAAACATAATTTCATAATTTAATTAATTAATTTATGAAAATTAGAAAATAATAATAAAATAATCAAAAATACCCAAAAATCAAAATAAATTCCAAAAATTCTAAAAAAAATTCCCACATGAAGATTAAGCTACTAGGATCATAGTTTGTGAAGAAATTTTTCATAAATCAATCAAATTGAAGCTCAAAAAAATCAAGAACCCTAATAGGGCGAAATTGAAAAATCAAAACCTAGGCAAATCTAGACCATTTTAAGTGAAACAAAGCTTGGAATCACATCACCGGAGCTCAAGGAGAAGATAGAGACCGGCAGTGTCAAAAACGGTGGCCGGAATCAGCTCGATCGACGATGGGACAAAGTTTCGGTTTTCCGACAATAATAGAGGGAAACGGCGCCGGAGAAGATAAGAAAAGGTGGCAAGGCTGCTGGGTGGTAAGGGCAGAGCTTAGGGTGGCACACCGACGGCCTGAAAATGGAAGTATCAGTGGTGAGGGTGACGGAAATCGATCGGGAAGAAGAAGAGGGAGGAGTGGCAGAACCGTAATTTTGGCAAACTTTATATTTTGACAATATATTATGTATATATGTATATATATATATACTCACACTATATATCAAAATAATATAAACTTTCACACACATAATTTAATATATTAAATAATTTATACACTAAAAAAATAATTAAATAATATTAAAACTAAATAATAAAAATTAGGGTAATTAATTAAACCGTAGTTTAATTTAAATATATACACATATATACACTCTTTATTTTAGCACTTTAAAATATATATGAGTTCATGAAAATTCGTGAAATTTTTTAAAATAATTAATATTAAATTATTTACGTGTTAACTTCCTCAAAAATAAAATTCTCGGGAAAATTTTACGTAAAGCACTTAAAATAATATAAACAATAAAAATTAGTTTTAATTAAATAACAAACTCATAAAATATCAAAAATATATATAAAAATTATTAACGCTGCATATCCCGATGCAGTACAAAAATATTTAAAAACACGGGATATTACATAATCAGCCTAGTTTGTTTGGCCATTTTAGCTTTCAACTGTTCCTTAAAGGCTTCAGCATAAAATTCGGCCATCTTAAGCTCTCTAAGGATTCTAACCAGGCGGCCGGTGTCAAATCGTTTCCAACTGGTAGACTATTGTGGATCTATATCTGCAACTAATGAGGGTTAGAAACATGCATGACGTGTATGCATGAAATACAAGCCTATTGGTAAAAAATAAAAAATATATATGCATATATCAAAGGACAAAAAAGGCTCTCTAATGGTATCTCCACCTTTATTTCTCCCACACACATGTTTAATGGTGAGTTTCTTGTCCTAGGATTTTTGTTTTGTTTGATTATCAACGAGGGATAATAAAACTAATGGATGCAAGAGAACTCTCAAGATGATATAAATAAGTAGTAATTTCTCCAAATAATTCCAAAGTCCATTTTAACGGGTAAAGAATAATATCAAAGGCCCACCTTGTCAAGATCCCTTTAAAATGGACTAACAATAGGCATGAGAGGGCCATCTTGTCAAGGTTTATCTATAATGGGCTTGGGCTTTATTTAAAGGATTACAAAATGACATAAAACATATGCATTTGGAAAAAATTATATTGGAAATTGCTAGGTCATTACATGAGTTGAGTCTTGGGTAATAAGCTTTGGCTCCCACAACTATATACATCCATCACGTCTCCCCACTCAAAGGTTCGTGCAATATGGATAGGTACATGCTATGAGTGACGATAATTAAACACTTCACCACTAGGTTTGAGTGAAACACAAGCAGCAAAGCAGAGATTATTATCAGTTTATTTGGGACTTAGAGTGCATGGTGTGGAAACATGTAGTGAATGCAAAATTTGCGAAAGAAATAAAGAAATAATCAAAGATGATAAATGTAATATCCCGTGTTTTTTTTAAAATATTTTTACACTGTACCGGGATATACAGTGTCAATAATTTTGACTGTATATACGATATTTTTATGAGTTGATATGTATTTTAAACCTATTTTAATTACTGTCTATTATTTTCAGTATTTTACGTAAAATTTTCCCGGGACTTTCATTTTCGGGGAAATTTCCACGTAAACAATGTATTATTAATTATTTTAAATGTATTTACGGACTTGCATGAACTCATACATATTTTTAAATTATTAAATAAAGCCTATGTGTGTATATTTATTTAATTAGGGTTTATTATTACCCTAATATTTTATTATTTATTTATTATTATTTGATTATTTTATTTATTATTAAATTATTAAAATTTATTATTTTTTTTCTTTTTCTTTTTTTTTTCTTTTTCTTTTCCTTTTTCTTTCTTTTTCTTTTCCTTTCTCTTTCCTTTTTCTTTCTTTTTCTTTTTCTTCTTCTTCTTCTTCTTCTTCCAGTGGGTGCCCGACGACCACCAATCTTCTCACCGTCGTTTCTCCCTCATCCGGCCACCGTTTTCGACACCGCCGGTCTCTATCTTCTCCTTGAGCTCCGGTGAGTGTTATTCTAGCTTTGGTTTGAGCTAAAATGGTCTAGAATTGCTTAGGTTTTGAGTTGAATATTTCGGCCACTTTTGGTTTTCGATTTTTTTGAGCTTCAATTTGGATGATTCATGGAAACTTCCTTCACAAATGTTGTTCCTGGTAGTTTAATCTTCATGTATGAATTTTTACAGAAATTTTGGAGGTTGTTTGGATTTTTGGGTATTTTTGAATATTTTAATATTATTTTCTAATTTTCGGAAATTAATTATTTAAATTATGAAATTGGAGTTTATGGTTGAATTAGGTGTTGAAATGAATTATAGAAATTTATTTGGAATTTTTATGAATTTCTAAGTATTTATTTTTAATTATTGAAGTTTAGGTGATTTTGGAAAATTAAGTTAATTGTGTTTTTATTTGAATTTAATTGGTTAATTGAGTTTAATTATTGATATTATTGATAAATATGTTGAGAAAATTAATTTTGGATAAGTGTATGATTTTTGGTGAATTTTTGAAGTAAATTAGGTATATATATATATATAGGGGTATTTTGGTAATTTTACCCTAAATTGTCTAAAAATGTAATTTAATTGGTTTTAATATTTATTTAAGGTATAAAAATGATTTCTACAAAATATTTGGTATTTTTAACTAATTAAAACTATTTTCCGGGAATTATTTTCAATTATATATATAATATACGGTTTTTCTAATAAAATGAGTTTTAATCGATTTTTACAGTGTTTCAAGGTTAATTATGTAATTTCTACGTATGAAATGTATTTTTATGATTTAAGGATATTTTTGGTATATTTGAATATATATTCTGTGTTTGTGGACCCCGGTCGACAGATTGTAGTCTGGAGTCCGACCGAGGGGTTGTGATTGATTGTGGTGTTTATTTTTGAAGTGTATTTTCTTTGCAGGGTCGGCTCTACTCTTTTGAGTAGAGAGATGTCCGTTTTACAGGGGAGGTTCTGCCGGATTTCCGGTAGAATTCTCGTAAAACGTGATATCCAGTCGAACCCTAATTTCCGATTCTGTGTTGAATACTCTAGATTTAATTCTAAGATTTCTGTTAGGGTTATTCTGATGTCGATTAATTATTTCTTGTTTAGTTGCGCCGAGACCGAGGGTTAGTGGACCAGGCCCGTCGGACCTGTCTCGTGGAGCGCATTAGGTAAGTTACTATATTATATATATATGCTTAGGATGCATGATTTAGAAAATGCATGTTTTATTTTGACTAAATATGCATAAATAACATGATTTATATTCAAGTATATTTTTGGTATATAATAAATTATATACATGTTTTAATAATAAAATATATTTAAAATGTTTTTAAATATATTTTTAGTTTAATTCATGATTTGATTGGATTTATTTGACATATATATACTCAAAATATACCTGGTTTATGTTTGGTATATTTTCGGTATATATATGGTTTATATTGCTATTTCATTTATATCCATGCATCATTTATTTTTGTGAATGAATGTTTTATTATTTATTACTGAAGGATATCAATAGAACGTGCTACCTAGTGGGCAGCACTAGGACCGAGTACGTACCGGTACGCCTATAGTATTTAGGCTTTATTACTGACTATTTGTGGATATCGATTTGATTATGATTATTGATATGTGTGAGATGTGGTTTGGGTGTGATTGCTGGAGCTCGGTTGACCAAGTGTCTCGGGGCCAATCACACTGGCAGTCAGACTGCTGGAGCTCGGTTGACTTAGTGTCTCGGGGCCAGTCTACTGTCCATATGGATTAAGTGGATATATTTGGAATCAGTGAGCCTGTATGGCTAGAGTGTTGTTTAACACTATTTTTCTGAAGTTGCGATATTCTAGGGTTCTATGTGATCCTTCATAAAAGTTGATTTTCAGACAAAATATATAAAATGATTTTTCTGCATCTGTATGAACTTGCCTGTATATATACATATTACTCATATACTGTTGACTGTTTGCATTATCACTTAGAGTGTATGTATATATACTATAGTAATTCACTCAGTGAGGTCTGACTCCCCTCCGTTGACTATTTTTCAGGAGAGTCAACTTCCTCAGACCTCAGTAGCAGGTCGATACGCCGGATTTCTTCCGCCCCGGCTTCTTTATGTAAATTGTATACTTGAGTCTTATTTATTTCATCTAGATACTGCAGTAGTTGTGATTTTCAGTAGTTGTGATTTTCAGTAGTTGTATATTAAAGTATGTGTTTTAAAGAGATGTATTATAGTAAAACTGTATTTGTATAAAGATTATACATTTATGAGATTATATATGCGATGTGATGAGTTTTGAATTAAATCCAGTTGATATGGATGATATTGTAATATTTATGATTTTTATTTTCCGCTGCATATTATATATTTTTATGGTTATTATTGCATTTTTATTTTATTTTTAGGCTTGCTACGGGTTCCGGATTCGAAAGAATTCCCGTTCCCTAGCGCCGGTCATGGCCCCTGTTTTGGGTCGTGACAAAGTTGGTATCAGAGCGAAGTTCGTTTCAGAGTGGAGTTCTGTGTCAGGGCTTAGTTTTGTGAGTTGTGGCCCTAGTTTTAAAGTTGTGTTTTCTGTTGGACTACTGCAGTGTATTAGGTTCGAGTATGTCTTGATGAGTATTCCTTGCTGTAGTTTTCAGCGTTATTCCTCCGTTGTCTGTTTTGTCTGAATCTTTCCGTTTGTCTTTTCAGAATGAGGAGGCGAGCGCGTGTCGCTCCACCGGTCGTTGAGGCCGAGGATGATGAGTCTTTTCAGGACGAGGTTTTACCTCCTGAGCAGCCAGTTAGACGTAGAGGTCGTGGCAGGGGTAGACCTCGAGGAGCGGCAGGTCGCCGTAGGCAGAGAGAGTTACAGGACGAGGAGCCTGTTGAGCCTGAGTTTGATGTTCTTGTTCCTCCAGTTGTTCAGCCTGTTCAGCCTGCCTATCAGCAGGGTATGTCTGACCCTGAGGCAGCTTTGTTCTATGCCAGAGTTGGCAGGATTGCTTTTGATGGGACTTCTGATCCTTTAGATTTTCTGCATGCGATTGAGACTAGGACTCGGACTGCTCATACCGAGTACCAGAGGATCATGATCGTTGAGTTGTCTGTCGAGGGATCAGCCTTGGATTGGTTTATTCAGATGATCCAGCCTTATATGATGACGATGACATGGGCTCAGTTTCGAGAGCGATTCATGAGGAGATTTTGTCCAGAGCCTCTTCGTTTGAGCTATCGTCTTCGTCTGACCAGTATTTCTCGTGGAGATCGATCAGTAGAGGAGTATACCCGAGAGTTCCTTCGTCTGGGTAGATATGCTGAGGATCTGATGCGAGATCAGTATTTCGCTGTTACTACGTATGTTACTGGTTTGGGTTCAGCTTTTGCTGGTATGCCCACAGCAGGTCTTACTCTCGAGTCGATGATTGAGCTAGCTAAGGAGATTGAGCTGAGGTTAGTTAGGCAGGGAGCGATGCCTGATTATTACCAGTTGGGAGTTCAGTCGAGTGGATCGCAGGCTACTCCATATTCGAGTTTTCATGTTGGTTCGAGTAGTCAGCAACGAGGTTCGACTCAGCAGAGTCAGAGACAGCAGTAGCGAGTGCATCGGAGCAGTAGACATGGTCGTGGAGGTCAACGTAGATCATTCAGATTTGGATCAGGTGCTTCGAGCAGCAGCAGTGGTCGTAGTTCTGGATCAGCGGCCAGTGTTTGTCAGACTTGTGGTAGAGTCCATCAGGGACCGTGTTATCTGACACCGCTGACATGTTTCAGATGCGGGCAGACAGGACATTTTGCCAGATCGTGTCCTTATCCCGGATATCAGCAGCAGCAGATTCCGTGATTCCCACAGCAGTCGATTGCTAGTGCAGCGCCCGTGCCATTTCAATTACCACCAGCCCAGCATCAGAGTTCTACTCAGTTTGTTCCACAGCAGAGTCGTGGTAGAGGTACTAGAGGAGGTGCTAGAGGTGTTGGCCAGGCTTCTACCAGTCAGCAGGGAGGTCGAGGCCAGGCCAGAGTTTTTCATCTGACTCAGCAGGATGCTCAGGCATCTAATGCAGTCGTGGCAGGTATTCTTTCTGTTTGTTACCTGGATGCTTTGGTTTTGTTTGATCCGGGTGCCACGCATTCGTTTGTTTCTCCTATTTTTGCTTCTAAATCTTGTTGGCAAGCTTCGAGGATGGCTTTTCCTTTGTCTGTTGCCACTCCTCTGAGTGATTCTTTGGACGCCGATATTGTTCTTTCTGGTTGTCCAGTTCTCGTGGGAGATAGAGAATTACCCGCTGATTTGATTTTGTTGGATGTGATGGAGTTCGATGTTATTTTGGGAATGGATTGGTTGTCTCAGCACTTTGCCGTGGTTGATTGCAGGAATAAGGAGGTGACTTTTAGAATTCCTGGTGAAGAAGATTTTAAGTTTGTTGGTGACAGGAGTTCAGCACCTCAGAATCTTATTTCTGTTATTTCTGCTAGGAAGTTGTTGAGGAAAGGTTGTCAGGGGTTTTTGGCATTGGTTAGGGATACGTCAGTGGAGAAGTTGTCACTCACAGATGTTCCTGTTGCTTGTGAGTTTCCTGATGTTTTTCCCGAGGAGTTGCCAGGTTTACCACCTCATAGAGAGATTGAGTTCTGTATAGATGTGGTTCCAGGTGTTACTCCTATATCTATGCCACCCTATCGTATGGCTCCTGCAAAGTTGAGAGAGTTGAAGGAGCAGTTGCAAGAGTTGTTGGAGAAGGGTTTTATCAGACCTAGTGTTTCTCCTTGGGGTGCACCAGTCTTGTTTGTGAAGAAGAAGGATGGTACCCTGAGACTGTGCATTGACTATAGAGAGCTGAATAAGGTGACAGTGAAGAACAAGTATCCTCTCCCGAGGATAGATGATTTGTTTGATCAGCTCCAGGGTGCACAATTCTTTTCTAAGGTCGACTTGAGGTCGGGTTATCATCAGCTGCGGATCAGTGAAGCTGATATTCCTAAGACAGCGTTCCGCACTCGTTATGGTCATTATGAGTTTCTGGTGATGTCTTTTGGTTTGACTAATGCACCAGCAGCTTTTATGGACCTGATGAACAGAGTATTCCGACCGTATGTGGATCAGTTTGTGGTAGTCTTCATTGATGATATACTAGTATATTCGAAGAGTATGGAAGAGCACGTATATCATTTGAGGATTGTACTACAGACACTGAGAGATCATCAGCTTTATGCTAAATTCTCGAAGTGTGATTTCTGGATGGAGAGTGTTTCTTTTCTTGGACACGTAGTGTCTAAAGAAGGTATTCAGGTTGATCCACAGAAGGTTGAAGCAGTATCTGAGTGGCCTAGACCTACTTCAGTTACTGAGATTCAGAGTTTTCTGGGTTTAGCCGGGTATTATAGGCGGTTTGTGCAGGATTTTTCCAGGATTGCAGCCCCTATGACTCGCTTGACTTAGAAGAATGTTAGATTTGAGTGGTCAGAAGCTTGTGAGAATAGTTTTCAGTTGTTGAAGGAGAAGTTGACCACAGCGCCAGTATTAGCTTTGCCTAATAGTGTGGATAAGTTCACAGTTTACTGTGATGCCTCTAGAATTGGTCTTGGTTGTGTGTTGATGCAGAATGGAAGGGTGATAGCCTATGCTTCGAGGCAGTTGAAGAAGCATGAGCAGAACTATCCTACACATGATCTGGAGATGGCTGCAGTGATCTTTGCTTTGAAGATTTGGAGACATTATTTGTACGGGGTGACTTGTGAGATATTTACTGATCACAAGAGCCTTAAGTACATTTTCCAGCAGCGAGATCTGAATTTGAGGCAGAGGAGATGGTTGGAACTGTTGAAGGATTATGATTGCGAGATTCTTTACCATCCGGGTAAAGCTAATGTGGTAGCAGATGCATTGAGTAGGAAGTCCTCAGGTAGTCTTGCTCACATCGGTGTGGAGAGGAGACCATTGATCCAGGAATTGCATCTGATGGTGGATCAAGGTCTGATGATGAAGATCAGTAGATCAGGTGGACTGTTAGCTCAGTTTAAAGTACGATCTGTACTAAGGGATAGGATTAAAGCAGCTCAGAGCCGAGATCCTATTCTGGAAGAGCTTGCAGAGAATGTCAGAGCAGGGAAGTTCACTGATTTCACACTCGATGATGATGGTGTGTTGTGGATCAGTGGTAGATTGTGTGTTCCTGATGTGGATGATTTGAGAGAAGAGATCCTAGAGGAAGCACATTCTATAGCTTACAGCGTTCATCCTGGTGTTACTAAGATGTACCACAGTATCAGAGATCTATACTGGTGGGATGGATTGAAGAAGGATGTTGCTGATTATGTTGCTAAGTGCTTGACTTGTCAGCAAGTGAAAGCCGAACATCAGAAGCCTTCTGGGAAGCTTCAGCCTCTTCCTATTCCCGAGTGGAAGTGGGAAAGGATAGCTATGGATTTTGTGGTCGGTTTACCTCGTTCGAAGGATGGATACGATTCCATCTGGGTGATTGTAGACAGATTGGCGAAGTCTGCACATTTCTTGCCTGTGAAAGCCACATATTCAGTTGCTAGATTGGCGAAGTTGTACGTGAAGCATATTGTATGCCTTCATGGAGTACCTGTGTCCATTGTGTCAGACAGAGGTTCAGTGTTTACTTCTCGTTTTTGGCAGAAGTTGCAGGAAGCGATGGGCACTAGGTTGGATTTCAGTACTGCTTTTCATCCTCAGACAGATGGTCAGTCTGAGAGGACGATCCAGACACTGGAAGATATGTTGAGGATGTGTGTCTTGGATTTGGGAGGTAGCTGGGATGATCATTTGTCGCTTGTTGAGTTTGCATATAATAACAGCTACCATAGCAGTATTGGCATGGCACCATATGAGGCGTTGTATGGAAGGAAGTGTAGATCCCCGTTGAGTTGGGATGAGATCGGTGAGAGAGCTTTGACTGGACCAGAGATGGCTCAAGATGCTGCAGAGAAAGTCACCGTGATCAAGCGCAGGTTAGAGACCGCAGTTAGCAGACAGAAGAGTTATGCGGATCCTAGGCGCAGAGATGTGGAGTTTCAGGTTGGAGATTTCGTTTTTCTGAAAGTATCTCCGATGAAGGGTGTGATGAGATTTGGCAAGAAGGGTAAGTTAGCACCGAGATATATTGGACCGTTTGAGATTCTGGAAAAAGTTGGCACTGTTGCATATCGGTTGGATTTGCCTCCGAGTATGTCACAGGTGCATCCAGTATTTCATATCTCGATGTTGAGGAAGTATATCTCAGATCCTTCACATGTGTTGCAACCTGACAGTGTGGAAGTGAGTGAAGATTTGACGTTTGTGGAAGAACCTGTGGCGATCGTTGATTATCAAGTTCGACAGTTGAGATCGAAGCAGATTCCGATGGTCAAGGTTTTGTGGCGTAGCGACAGAGTTGAAGAGCATACGTGGGAGACTGAAGCTGAGATGCGAGCTTCTTACCCGTATCTCTTTCCTTCCTGATTCTGTAATCTTATTTTTAGAATTCGAGGACGAATTCTTGTAAGGGGGGAAGACTGTAATATCCCGTGTTTTTTTTAAAATATTTTTACACTGTACCGGGATATACAGTGTCAATAATTTTGACTGTATATACGATATTTTTATGAGTTGATATGTATTTTAAACCTATTTTAATTACTGTCTATTATTTTCAGTATTTTACGTAAAATTTTCCCGGGACTTTCATTTTCGGGGAAATTTCCACGTAAACAATGTATTATTAATTATTTTAAATGTATTTACGGACTTGCATGAACTCATACATATTTTTAAATTATTAAATAAAGCCTATGTGTGTATATTTATTTAATTAGGGTTTATTATTACCCTAATATTTTATTATTTATTTATTATTATTTGATTATTTTATTTATTATTAAATTATTAAAATTTATTATTTTTTTTCTTTTTCTTTTTTTTTTTTCTTTTTCTTTTCCTTTTTCTTTCTTTTTCTTTTCCTTTCTCTTTCCTTTTTCTTTCTTTTTCTTTTTCTTCTTCTTCTTCTTCTTCTTCCAGTGGGTGCCCGACGACCACCAATCTTCTCACCGTCGTTTCTCCCTCATCCGGCCACCGTTTTCGACACCGCCGGTCTCTATCTTCTCCTTGAGCTCCGGTGAGTGTTATTCTAGCTTTGGTTTGAGCTAAAATGGTCTAGAATTGCTTAGGTTTTGAGTTGAATATTTCGGCCACTTTTAGTTTTCGATTTTTTTGAGCTTCAATTTGGATGATTCATGGAAACTTCCTTCACAAATGTTGTTCCTGGTAGTTTAATCTTCATGTATGAATTTTTACAGAAATTTTGGAGGTTGTTTGGATTTTTGGGTATTTTTGAATATTTTAATATTATTTTCTAATTTTCGGAAATTAATTATTTAAATTATGAAATTGGAGTTTATGGTTGAATTAGGTGTTGAAATGAATTATAGAAATTTATTTGGAATTTTTATGAATTTCTAAGTATTTATTTTTAATTATTGAAGTTTAGGTGATTTTGGAAAATTAAGTTAATTGTGTTTTTATTTGAATTTAATTGGTTAATTGAGTTTAATTATTGATATTATTGATAAATATGTTGAGAAAATTAATTTTGGATAAGTGTATGATTTTTGGTGAATTTTTGAAGTAAATTAGGTATATATATATATATAGGGGTATTTTGGTAATTTTACCCTAAATTGTCTAAAAATGTAATTTAATTGGTTTTAATATTTATTTAAGGTATAAAAATGATTTCTACAAAATATTTGGTATTTTTAACTAATTAAAACTATTTTCCGGGAATTATTTTCAATTATATATATAATATACGGTTTTTCTAATAAAATGAGTTTTAATCGATTTTTACAGTGTTTCAAGGTTAATTATGTAATTTCTACGTATGAAATGTATTTTTATGATTTAAGGATATTTTTGGTATATTTGAATATATATTCTGTGTTTGTGGACCCCGGTCGACAGATTGTAGTCTGGAGTCCGACCGAGGGGTTGTGATTGATTGTGGTGTTTATTTTTGAAGTGTATTTTCTTTGCAGGGTCGGCTCTACTCTTTTGAGTAGAGAGATGTCCGTTTTACAGGGGAGGTTCTGCCGGATTTCCGGTAGAATTCTCGTAAAACGTGATATCCAGTCGAACCCTAATTTCCGATTCTGTGTTGAATACTCTAGATTTAATTCTAAGATTTCTGTTAGGGTTATTCTGATGTCGATTAATTATTTCTTGTTTAGTTGCGCCGAGACCGAGGGTTAGTGGACCAGGCCCGTCGGACCTGTCTCGTGGAGCGCATTAGGTAAGTTACTATATTATATATATATGCTTAGGATGCATGATTTAGAAAATGCATGTTTTATTTTGACTAAATATGCATAAATAACATGATTTATATTCAAGTATATTTTTGGTATATAATAAATTATATACATGTTTTAATAATAAAATATATTTAAAATGTTTTTAAATATATTTTTAGTTTAATTCATGATTTGATTGGATTTATTTGACATATATATACTCAAAATATACCTGGTTTATGTTTGGTATATTTTCGGTATATATATGGTTTATATTGCTATTTCATTTATATCCATGCATCATTTATTTTTGTGAATGAATGTTTTATTATTTATTACTGAAGGATATCAATAGAACGTGCTACCTAGTGGGCAGCACTAGGACCGAGTACGTACCGGTACGCCTATAGTATTTAGGCTTTATTACTGACTATTTGTGGATATCGATTTGATTATGATTATTGATATGTGTGAGATGTGGTTTGGGTGTGATTGCTGGAGCTCGGTTGACCAAGTGTCTCGGGGCCAATCACACTGGCAGTCAGACTGCTGGAGCTCGGTTGACTTAGTGTCTCGGGGCCAGTCTACTGTCCATATGGATTAAGTGGATATATTTGGAATCAGTGAGCCTGTATGGCTAGAGTGTTGTTTAACACTATTTTTCTGAAGTTGCGATATTCTAGGGTTCTATGTGATCCTTCATAAAAGTTGATTTTCAGACAAAATATATAAAATGATTTTTCTGCATCTGTATGAACTTGCCTGTATATATACATATTACTCATATACTGTTGACTGTTTGCATTATCACTTAGAGTGTATGTATATATACTATAGTAATTCACTCAGTGAGGTCTGACTCCCCTCCGTTGACTATTTTTCAGGAGAGTCAACTTCCTCAGACCTCAGTAGCAGGTCGATACGCCGGATTTCTTCCGCCCCGGCTTCTTTATGTAAATTGTATACTTGAGTCTTATTTATTTCATCTAGATACTGCAGTAGTTGTGATTTTCAGTAGTTGTGATTTTCAGTAGTTGTATATTAAAGTATGTGTTTTAAAGAGATGTATTATAGTAAAACTGTATTTGTATAAAGATTATACATTTATGAGATTATATATGCGATGTGATGAGTTTTGAATTAAATCCAGTTGATATGGATGATATTGTAATATTTATGATTTTTATTTTCCGCTGCATATTATATATTTTTATGGTTATTATTGCATTTTTATTTTATTTTTAGGCTTGCTACGGGTTCCGGATTCGAAAGAATTCCCGTTCCCTAGCGCCGGTCATGGCCCCTGTTTTGGGTCGTGACAATAAATTATAAAACACTTGGAGTCAGTTTCTCTATTCCCTAGTGGAGTTACCATTATAGGTGGTGGGTTAATCGCACGCCCAAATGTTGGCGACCACGACATTGTGTTAGCTCAGGGCTCACTAAGAAATACATAATGGGCTTAGGGCCCAAGATAGAGATGGAGTCACCACCCGGATAAAAACCAGGACACACTATACAACAATTAGAATCCAGAGGTTCCCAGAAGCCGTCATCAGATATCAAGTTCAGAAACTAGGTATAGGCTTTTGGAACCCAACCTTGCGGTTAGCCTCCGTGTGTGTTCCGTATTTTATTACCTTTGATTATTAAATTATTTTCTTATTAACATATTACTCTACATTCCAAGTTTGCACATTAGTCTAATTTCATGCTTATGTCTCAATATTCAATCATAAATAATAATAATTTACAACCATTTATTCCAAATAAAAGGGGAGAGGAATTAAGGATTACAACTTTTGGTGTAAATAAACATAAAAGATACTGAAAATAAATCATATATAAACAAAAAATAAACTAATTAATTATACAAACTAAAACTCTCAAGAACTGATTAATAAAGTAATCATCTAGTGATTAAAAATCACCAAATAATTCCTGCAATAAATATGAGTTAGTTCTATCTCATAAACAACAATATTTACAAATCATTAACAAATAATATTCACAAAATAAATATAAATAAATTCACAAAATAACACAATAATATAACATTAAAAATAATACCAAACAACATAATAATCATGCATAAAATTAGGAGATATAACAAATTAAACATGGAAATCATGTTGAAAGTACAAAAGAAGCATGGAAAAGCAAGGCAGAATTCATATAGATTCTGATCAGGTGGCGGTGCCTCTTTAAAGAGGCGTCGCCTCCTGACCAAGAGGTGAGGTTCTTGTCGCCTCATCACAAAAGGGCAACGTCTCTATGAAGAGACGTCATCTCTTCAACAGGAATAGAGATAGACTACATTTCTTAAATCTTAAGAAATTCAATACTCATGCAAATAAACAAGAAACATACACAAATATATAAAGATTAACTATCAATATTCAGTATTTCATGCAATCCTGCTTCACATATGACTTTAAACAAGTAATAAAACTTAAGAATACAAACACAAAAGTAATGAATCAATACTTTTAATGAAAACAAAGGATTTAAAACATAAGAAGGGGGAAGTTTACTGACTTGGACTTGCTTGATGCTCCTAACTAAGCCCTCAGATCTTGGTTGATTGATTTGAGACTCTGAATGTAAGAGAAACCTCTTTCATTCCTAAGAAATCCAAGTCTCTAGCTTTCTAAGTCTTCTTCCTTTCTTTTTTCTTCAGACCTTTTTTTTCACCCCTCAAGTTGTCAACCCTCTCTCTCATGCCCCTACATCCTTTTTTAAAGCCTCTTACCATCCCCCCTTTTTCAATTTCCTAAAAACTCATTCCCACCCTCTCCCTTTGCTTTTTTCATTCCCAAAGCTCTTTCTCCTATTTTTTCCTTTCTTTTTACATCCAAAAATGACTAAATCTTCAGCAGATGAGCTTCCAATCACTGCCATTAATGATATTTAATGCTACAAAAGATGGGTGTGAACAGACGATGCCTCTTTAATAAGGTGTCATCTCATAGATGTTTGAGATGAAGAGACGACGCCTCTTCGTTGAGGCGATTGCCTCTTTACCAGGGTTAGGTTAGGGCCTTTGAGTAAAAAGGCGATGGACTTGAACTTTAGTTCAATTTTGGACTTGGATATGATATTTTTGGGTTTGACTCAGTATTTTGGGTTTTCCAAATCAATTTTAGAAAATTATCGGACTTCTTTTACATTTAAAACTTGAACTTTTTTATTATAAGGCTTTTATTCAGACCGATGAAATTAATGGTGTCCATAATTTCCCAACCGATTAATTCTTCTATTTCAAATCAAAAAATTTAACTATTTAAGTTCGTTGTTAAAATAATAATAATAATAATAAAAGAAGGAGAAAACGTAGACCCTTAATAGCTTTTGTACCAGGCCGTTTCTTTACATCAGTTTAACACCATCAAATTGTCAGGAAATCGCATGACTTTCAATGTTTGTGTCGAACAGATAACAAACCATTATTGAAGCATGTTAAGTTGCAGTGAATTAAATATTCTTAGAATGAAGGTCACAAATTAATTATTAATTGCTCATCACCTCCATTGACAAGTATTAATTAATATGTGAATTAAGGCTCAACTGTAGAAAATAATTACATAACCTATGTAGACTTAATTATTAGACCGTCACCACACATTTATTAATATTAAACAATTAAATATATGCTACAAGTTATTTTTAAATTTTAGACTAATTGAACGTATTCAGAATGTTGTATCGTATTATATACCGTATCTCATGATGTCTTTTTTAAATTTGCCTTCCAACTATGTGGATATAAATATTTTCTTACTCCTTATTATAATGCCCTATACTCACTTCGTTCAATTTATTTTATATCTATGCATTTAGTAATAATTAGTATAGGATATAATTTTTTTTAACAATTAAAAAATCAAAAAGGGAATGAAGATCGAACTTATAACTTTACATTTCAATATTAATCACCTAAAATACTAAACTATAAAGGAAGAACAGTTATAATTATTTTTAAAACAACAAAAGTATTACTTTGTTTTTACAGGAATCTAATATTATAAATTTAATAGAATTATAATTTATTAAAATTTAAATAAATTTTTTATATGAATATATACAATATTTGTAATTTATTTAACAATTACAATTATTATTTAAAAAATACAATATAGTTTAAAATCATTATTAGTTATAAAATAAGATAAAAGTTAATTTAATTAGAATAGAAAATAGACTTTTAATCAAATTAAAATTATATTTTAATAAATTTAATTTTTATTAGAGACAAAATAAAAGTTAATGCCAATTTAGAAAATTGAAATTATAGTTTATATTATTTAATTTAATTTTTTATTATTCAATTATCAAATTTCTCAATTCTTATTAATAATAAATGAAGATTTTTTAGTAAACTTCTGTGTTCCCTCCCTGTATATTTATACATATTACAGATTGTAGATAGATAGATTATATATGTATATAATTTGTAATATTTAAATATAAAATACTTAAAATATATCAATTTGTTATTTGTGACGTTAAATTAATATAGGCAAACCTATCATCAATTATATCGCCAGATTTGAGATGGATATCTTGACAACCATGAAGGCTGCAAGCGATCGAGAAAGTACAGGTTAATGTCTTCTTCAAGCTCAACCATGCCATTGGGTAGATGGGAGAATTTCATAATTTAGCTTTCTGCTTGGCACCTCATATGTAGGTTGTCGCTTGCCCCCTAGATGAAAGCAATCTACACTTTCAACTCATTCTCACTAATATCAATTATTCTACTAATATCTATTTCAACAAATTACATTTACTTCCTTCATATTTGACTTATTTTACACTCTCCTCCCTCTTATTTTAAAATCGAACGATTACATCCCTTAATTTTAATTCTGTCAACATTTTAACTCTCTGTTGAATTTTTCATTAGTATTCTAATAAATAAGACATTTTACTTCCTATATTTTATAACAACTAAACATTTTACCCCTATGTTTTATAAAATCCAATACTTTAATCCTTTTTATTTTAATAAAATAAAAAATGGTTGTTCTTTTTTAATTTTTTAATTATTTCAAATTTAAAATCACAATTTTTACTTAATTTTCAATAGTTACACATGTACTTATCAACATTCAAAATTACAAAAATGAAATTATAATCTTAATAAATTCATTAATTTTTATCAATTAATTTTATATTTATATTTATTTTTGATTTCATTAATTTCACCTTCTTTTAAAGTTTTTCAGTTTATCTATTACTTTAGTTTTAGATGATACTAATTTTAAATGGAAAAAAAATTAATAAAATTAAGTAAAAGAATGACTATAAAATAAATTTATGAATATTTATAGATTTATTAAAATTACAATTTAACTTTTGAGTTATTGTGTGTTTTGTATAATTCAAAAAAATATATTGATGAAAATATATGTACATGTCTAAAATTTAGTTAATACTGAAATTTTAAATTTTGAATAATTTAAAAAATTGAAGAACTAAATTATTTTATTTTATTTTATTAGAACTTAGGGATTAAACTATTTTATTTTTATAAACAAAGGGAGGAAAATCTATTTTGATATAAAACACCTAACGGAAAAGTTAACAAAGGGACCTAAATGTTAACGGAATTAAAACTAAGAGATGTAAATATTTGATTTTCAAACAAGAGGGAGGAGAGTATGAATTAGGTTAAACTATAGGGAGGTAAATGTAATTTGCTTTATCTATTTTGTCTTAAAGTACAAATGAAAATTATATAATCTCATATCTAGTATAGTGGGTGAATATCTTGTGGTTATTGGAAAAACATCAATTATTTTGCCTTAAGAAATAAAAAATGCAAGTCACTTTATCATTAATTATTGAAATTAGGATGAGTACTTGGTCTTGAAGCCTTTGACACTTGGAGTTGCGTTTGTGTATTAATGCATTATGCACAATGGTAGTACTATTAAATATTGATTACTTAGAAGTCCTAAAATGGTTGAAAAAGAAGAGTGTTTATGTCCTATCAGAATTTTCTGTTTAGGTGTAAAATGATTAATGTGAGTAGACAGATCACAATCAGTCACCAATTTTAGATCATTAAGCAAATTATGCGCAAGTATCGGTCCATGTGAACATTTCACACAGTAATAATATTGTGGGAAATGTACATATGAATGGCTCAAGAAAAGGAGTAGATGAAGTCAATTATCAAGTTTGCATTATTCCTGCAGAAGAAGCTTCTTTAGATAAGACATGGGCTCTTGTTAGAAATTTTCGCATCTTATATGGTATAAAATAGAGGCTGTGCCATAGGTGTTTCTAACAGTACTTTTCTTTTTCTTTTTCTTTTTCTTTTTCTTTTTCTTTTTCTTTTTTTTGCTAATGCCAAAATAATAGAGAAAATTGTTAGCCTATTGCAAAAGCTATACGTATAAAATGAAATTTCTTAATGGTTACACAAATTTGTCTCCTTGGATTATATACATATTCACATTGCTGTGTCAACTTGGGTTCGCTATTTATGGTTGTTTTTGCGCTCAAAATACTTAAAAGAAAAATAAATATAGTAATAATATTTTTTGGTAAAAGTGATAAATAGTTAAATAACATTTTGAGTTATCAACATATTTGAAGATTAGTTAGTAAGACAGTTTTTCTTAAATAACGTTTCAGTTTAAATTGTGGTATATATAATTATATTAAATTAATTGTTATGAACTAATAAATAAATAGTTAAATGATATTTTAAGGGTATTTTAAAGGTAAAGGTTTGATTCCTACCGTCAATTTAAAAAGAAAGAACTATTATACAATTTATCAAAATTTAGATCATATAACCTATTTATTAATAAAAAAAATTAATTATTATTATATTTTATTTAAATCGAACTAAATTAATAAAAATCTAATGAATATAATAAATATTAAAAAAATTGTGCCTTTTTAATTATAAAATTTATCCAATTTGATCCGAATTACTCATTCTATCACCAAAACTAAAACACAAAAGAAATAATAAAGGTGCTACTCTGGTTGGAAGTTGAACAAGATTTGGTTCTTGGGTCAATACAAGTTGTAGTACGCTTTCTATAGTTATCGGCCATTAAAAACAACACCGTTAAAACAGGTGAAGCTAGGTAGCTGCAAATGTATTAAATGGAGGTGGGGTTCTTCACCAAACCTAGATAACCCGTTACATAGAAGAAATTACGAAACCCTTTTTCTTTATCAAGGTTCAAGAAGCCATATAATTAACAAGAAAGCCCCCAATAAATGCCCACAAACATGCATGGAAATTAAATCTTATGCTCTTTAATTCTATGCCACATGCATATGCATGCCCATAAGGGCTATGGTTTTCCTTTTTCCTCAACTAACCTCGTTTTAGCTTTGTTTTATCCTCCATACGCAAGATTAATTAAAGAAGGAAGTTAATTAGGCGGCACTTTCCTGCAATATTAGGTGAGTAAATATCTTCTTCTTAAGCGCCATTTGTTTATAGAAAGACCTAAGAATATATATATATATATATATATATTAACATATGAAGAGAAGAGTTATATAAATGTATGGCTTGATTGTCGAAGTAGTGGTGGGTTGCTAGCTGCGAGCCTTAATACCTTCAACAACCTCAGTTGGCATTTAATGGCCGTGTTTCTTCATTTTGCATAATTTGCATGGCTATCAATTATAAATAAATGAAAAGTGGAAAAATATTCAACCACAACAATCGGTCATCTCTTAGTCATTTCTTCTTCTTTCTTTATATAAAGTATTAACCTTTATTTTCCTCCACTTCTTACCCCACCACTCTCTTCTTCGTCCTCTTCTGATATGTTTTCACTTTCTGCACCACATGATGCATTCTTGTATCTTCTATCCAATGCATGTTCTTTGATTTTTATCAGGATCCTGATCTGGGTTTTGTTTGTTTTCCTCCATTATTAATGTTTTAGCTTCAGGTTTCTTGTTTGAAGATTGAAAGCTACGCCCTAACCATTATTACTTTTGCTGCCTTTTTTTTTTTTTTGGTTCGGGGTTGCGTATCAGTTTCAGTAATAATAGAAATAGCATTTTCTTACCATGGAGATTTCAACGGCTCTGATGATCATATCAGCTATGGTGGCTTATTTTTTTTGGTGGAAAATAATCTCACGGTCACTTACCGGTCCCCAGCTTTGGCCCTTCGTGGGTAGCCTTCCTGGCCTGATCGAGAATGCCAGTCGCATGCATGATTGGATTGCAGACAATCTCCGCTCCTCTGGCGGCACGTATCAGACTTGTATATGCGCGATTCCTTTCCTGGCCCACAAGCAAGGTCTCGTGACTGTCACGTGTGATCCCAAGAACGTAGAGCACATCTTGAAGGTGAGGTTTGATAATTACCCCAAGGGTCCTACTTGGCAAGCTGTGTTCCATGATTTGCTTGGTGAGGGCATCTTCAACTCTGATGGCGACACGTGGCTGTTCCAACGTAAGACTGCCGCACTCGAATTCACCACCAGAACTCTTCGCCAAGCCATGGCTAGGTGGGTCAACCGAGCAATTAAGCATCGGTTTTGTCCGATACTCGAGTTGGCTCAGCTACAATCTCGGTCAGTTGATCTTCAAGACTTGCTTTTACGGCTCACATTCGATAATATTTGCGGCTTGGCGTTCGGCAAGGACCCGCAAACTCTCTCGCCAGAGCTTCCTGAGAATGGCTTCGCGGTGTCGTTTGACCGAGCCACTGAAGCCACTTTGCAACGCTTCATTTTGCCTGAAGTAGTGTGGAAGTTGAAAAAATGGTTTCGGCTAGGAATGGAGGTCAGCTTAAGCCAGAGTCTTGAGCACATCGACAAGTACTTGTCCGACATCATTCGTACGCGTAAGATGGAGCTGCTGAGTCAGACAAAAGTTGTTGGCAACGAGAACCCCCATGATGACTTGTTATCAAGGTTTATGAAGAAAAAAGAATCCTACTCGGATAAGTTCCTTCAACACGTGGCATTAAATTTTATCCTAGCTGGACGCGACACGTCATCGGTGGCACTGAGTTGGTTTTTCTGGTTGGTGAGTCAGAACCCAAAAGTAGAAGAGAAAATCCTCATAGAAATCTGCACCATTTTGATGGAAACACGTGGCAGTGACATATCCAAATGGTTAGAAGAACCATTAGTTTTTGAAGAAGTTGACCGATTGATGTACCTCAAGGCAGCATTATCAGAGACCTTAAGGCTGTACCCATCAGTACCACAAGACTCCAAACACGTCGTCTCCGACGATATCTTACCAAACGGAACTCATGTTCCGGCAGGATCATCAATTACATACTCAATATATGCAATTGGTCGCATGAAATTTATATGGGGAGATGACTGTTTAGAGTTCAAACCAGAAAGATGGTTGTCTATGGATGGCAAGAAAATGGAGGTACAAGATTCATACAGATTTGCTGCCTTCAATGCAGGTCCAAGAATTTGCTTAGGCAAAGATTTGGCTTATTTGCAAATGAAGTCTATTGCAGCAGCAGTATTGCTCCGCCACCGGATTTCAGTAGCAGCAGGCCACCGTGTGGAGCAGAAAATGTCGTTGACATTGTTTATGAAGCATGGCTTGAAGGTGAATCTGCACCCAAGGGACTTAAAGCCTATAGTGGAAACCATAACCAGGAATGGTAAAAATGGCCTTAATGCTGAAACGGTGGCTGCTGGTGCTTAAAAGGGTTTTCTATTTTTTTGGGTTATATTCATATATTTATATATAGAGTTTGTGAAGTAGGTCTCATCAAATTGAGCATAAGAAACCATATATAGAATAGATGTTCAAGTCACCATGTGATTTGTCTGGTAAATTTATCATTATGACTGGAATGTATCAGTCACTATTGGAATAATAAGTATTTATATACAGCATGAAAATTGATTAAATACAGAAGGTTTGTGCATGGTGATGTTGAGGTACTGATGCTGATTTAATTTTTGGAATCAAAGGTGGTATTAGTATATATGCTTACAGTTCCTGGATTAATTTGAAGCCAAAACAAAATCAGAAAATTGTATATCATATAAGTGGTACTTGTCATGATACGTTGATGTCGCTCACCTTTATATAAAAAACAATGTATTGGTTCTCCAAGAAGAAACAAATTGGATCATATACCCTCATTACTTAATTAATCAAAGATTATTGGTTCCTATATGAAGAGAAAATACTTTTACATGATTTAATCATAATCTTTAAAAAAAGAAAAATCTATTTGACAAGAAAAAGAAAAAAAAAACATTAAAAGAAGAAATGCGTCCATTCTAACATTTTATAAATTTTTTGTTGCAAATGTATGAGTTTACTACCCAAAAAGATGTTTCATTAGATTTCATTAATTATATTTCGTTAATGTTTTCTAATGTTTTGATTCAAGAGAGGAACTACACTAATATATAAATTCTTTAAAAAAATTCGAATTCTTATTTGAAATATGTGTTACAATTGATGGAAATAGTAAGTGTTTAGGTTGCTGAAGTGACTAAGTAATGATTTCTAATTTCATACAACCATATTTATATTCATACTCATATGAAGACATTATTAAAGTGGACAACAATTTAACCTAGCGAACAAGATTTAATCAATACTTATATTTTGTTCTATGTGGAAAATGTGATCAATTTGGTATTCAAGATTAGACAATAAATATTCATTCTTCACATGGTTTCTCAAAGTCACTTTCTTCATTTCCATTTCTTGCAAGAAATAGATAATGTTTGAAAGAAGATTTTAAACTTTTCCATTGAAGAGATAAGTAATTATGTGCACCAATGCATAAGAAAAATAATTTTTGGGTTAGAACTTTTCAAGGCAAAGGATTTTTTTTTTTTTTGAAAAATTATAATGTACATTAATTTTTGACCAAAAAATTTTAAATTTATTTTCGGTTCTTCTTTCAATTCTAACTGACTTATGTTTCATATACAATCTTTTTTTTTCTTTTATTTTTACGGTATATGGTTCAAAAAAAGGAACAACAACAACATTAACAGTAAATTCATTCCTCTTCCTTTTCTTTGTCGTCTCTTCTTAAAATTGTCAATAATAAAAGTTTGATTCATGGATTTCACATATGTGAACTAATGACAAAGTTCTCATGGTTCACCAAACAACGCCTAACAGTTGCAAGCTAAGCTGAATATATTTTTTTTCTTTTGCTAATTTTCAAAAAGCCACCTTTTCCTTTTATTCTGCTTCTTGCCAATGTTTATCTTGATCCGAGCATGTATTACAGTCACCACTAAGAAATCAACTAGATTTGATTTTTCAAATATTAAAAATTGATTTTTTTTTTAAAGTTTAGTGGGTACTTTTTTAATTTTGACATTCGTAAAGATGAAGTTTGAAATAGACATGGAAGGAGCTGAGACATGTAATGATAAAGATAGGGCTATAGTTAATCTGATCGGTTGTTGTCATGCTATTTTCTACTCTGTTTATGCTTTGTAAAATAGAGGTAAACAAAGCTATTCAATTGCAGTTGTTGTCCATTAATTGTTGTTGTTTTCCATTTTTTCTCCTTATTTTAAGTTTTTTTAACTTTATATTTTGTTGTTTGATTTTTAAATAATATGAATTTATGAGTAAAGTAAGATAATTTATATACATAAGGAAAAAATATAAATCAAGTAAAAAAAACCTGAATGATACGACAATAACCAAACAACAATTAACGGTCTTGCAACAACTCCACAACAACAATGACCTAACAATAACTAAAGATATAATAACTAGATAACAACCAGAAAAATAACTAAAAATATCAACACCAACTAAACAACAATCAGAAAAAACTAAAACTAATTGTAGTTTTTGTTAGTAATTGTGTTTGTAGTTATTTTGTGGTGATTATTGTTGAGTTGTTATTAGGTTGTTTAGACTTGAAAGAATAATTGTATTTTAAAAAAATTATATTTTCAATACCTTTTATTTTTAATAAAAAAAAGTTTTAACTGTATTTTCAAAATCTCCACCATTTTTGTTAATTTTGAAAAAATCTTTATTTTTTAAAAAAAAATTGGGGTTAGAGTTTCTCCCTTTAGAACATTTTGTCTATAGTGCTCATATTTAAGGGATATAATTGAGTCAAGTTGAGTCGACACATTATCAAACTTGAACTTGATCGAATTTTTTTTTTTTAAATTCAAATTCAACTCAATTAAATAATTCATATATTTGAGCTCGAATCGATTAATTAAATAAAATTTTTTAATTTTTAAAAATATATATTTTAAAATATTTAAACTCAACTTGAATTTGAATTTAAACTTGAACTCGATTCAGTTCGTAAAAATATATTTATAATTATATTGAAATAAGAGTAAAATAATAAATATATACAAATTTAATTTGAACTCCATAGATTCGATTAAGTTTATGAACTTATCAAATTATATATTTACGAGCTTGATAGCCTATTCGAACAATATAAGCTCAACTCAATCATTATCAAGTCGTCGATTTTAAATTTTTTTAAAGTTAATTTCAAATAGTTTACGAGCGGTTAAATCCCGACTCATGTTCAAGAGGCTGCAAGGATACTGCAAGTCATTTTCTATGGGTTGTGATGGAGCTCGAGCTTAGCCCAGCCCATTATCTGATGCAACATCATAAAGTTATAGTAGAGGGTCCACCTCTAGCCTTCGATGATGATGAGGCCTATCATAATAAGCAAAGTGGCCTTTGCTTAGAAGTTTGAAATTTAATCATATGCCTCCTTCTTATGAATTATATTTTTCAATTTTTAATTTTATTCTCAATTATTAGATCACTATTTCAATTTTAAACCGCCTCACTTAGGATGGGTGAGATGGTGAGATAATAAATAGAAAATTTAAAAAATAAATTCTTTTAAATTTTAAAGAGATTGGATTTATTAATTGATGAATTTAATAGTCCACTTAAATTATATAAATGCATTTCTTTTATTTGTTAACATATTAATGTACTACTATTGAGATCAGTTGGTTAAGAATTATTCTCAGTTTAATTAAGTTTTAGATTCGAATTTTAATATATATAGCCACGTTAAATAGTTACTGAAAGATCTTTGTTGTCATTGTGATCATATCCAAATCAAAACAGATTAGTTAAAATCCAATAAATTTTGAATATTGATGGTTTACTCTAACATATCCTAATATACTAATAATTATAATTATTTAAAAAACATTTTAAACCCAAAAATTTTAAATTAATCCAGTCAATAATTCAACTCAGTTGGAAAAATGATGTAAGCTAAATTATACTTCCATGAAGTTTTGATAAAATTTGAATAATATTATAATAAATAATTTACATCTTTATGATAAAATTAATTATGTGATCGAAATATGTCTTACGATTATTATATATAAAAAATAATTATATTGTAAAAATAATTTTAACTATTAGAAGCGATAATTTTATTAGTAAATAAATTAAACGTGGTGAGACACATTTCAAAAAATTACTTAACCAACATTTTTTTTTTTCAGGAATTTTCTACTTTAAGTTCACTTTTCATGATTGACTTTTGCTAGTGCCACCCATTGCCAAATACTATAGACATTAAATGCTCATTATTGTTCTTGTGAATGAGCACAACATTATCTTAATAATGTGCTTCCAATCTCTCTAGTTTACAAGGAAAACTATTTTTTCTTTTCTATGAAGGGAAAAAAAAACAATTTAATGATATTATTATATAGTCATTTTGTAATACATGTAGATGCTTTTTTATGGCAAGTTGATTAGAAGAATAATTTAGATGCAATTGGCTGTGATCAATTATGAATTGGTATGATTGTTATTTTATTTTTTAAAAAAATTATGAATTGGCATGCATAAAAAGTAGGAGATCATGAAACAAAGTGAGGGATAATGACTTTTGAAAAAAAAAAAAATTATTATTTTTCTACTAATTTAACATAAAATAACTCAAAATTCCAAATTCATCCCCCCATTTCTTGAGGGAAAAAAAAATAAATTGAAAGTTGAACATTTCTACGAGAGAAATTGACTTGAAAATGTCAAGATCAAGATATGTAAAAGCTATCATTCCAACAATGTTTGACTGCAAGTGTAACTTGACATTTATACTTTTCTCATTATTCTCGAAGAATTGGTCAAAAATATTGGAAGATGCAATTACACATCAAAAATATATTTTTTTTTTACTATAATCACGTAAGTATTTCTTAATAATTAATTAACGTGATTAAAAATATTAAAAAAATATTTATGAGTCCATTCTATCACTTATTGATTATAATTAAAGAAAATTAATATAAATAAAATAAACCAACACAAAAGATCTCTTAATCATCATCATCATAATCAATCACCATTTAAAAAAATAATTAATAAAAAAGAAAAAAACACAAACACACACAATTGCGTAAAGCATGATAAAAGGAATATATTTGAGTGAGACAGTAAGTGCCGTTTTTTTTTAATAAAAAAATTATAAATTATTTAAAAGAAAGTTCATGATCCCATACATCAGGTTTCAGAATAACATTATAATCTTTTGCAACATCGTTGACTAGACAGTTCATTCTCACTTGATCAAAGTCAACATCATGTCAAACCAACGGTCACAATTTCAAGTTAGTAAATTTATTATCATACGTACGTTGTTGTAATAATAAATGTAAAAGAAGTGGGGTCTTCTCGTTTTCCCATAATTTATTATTTTATTACAATTAACGCTAAGACATCTCTTCTTCTCACTCCAAACATTTCTTCTTCTTCTTCTTTTTATTTTTATTTTTTTGCTTTTGTTTCTTTATGTGACTTTTGAGCTTCTCTTCTTGTTGTTCTTCTTATTCTTGTTGCTGTCCGTGGAGAACTGACACTGCGTTTTTGAGCTATGCATTGAGTGTAGAACTGTAAGTAATGATTTGGGTTTCTCTTTGGGTGTTTTGTTTGTGTGTAGCTGCTTTTTTTTTACCTCATTTTTTTTTTTTTTATGAAAGTTTCGATTTTTAAGAGTTTTAAAGTGTTGATATGCTTTGTTTGAAGTGAATTTGGAGATGGGTTTTTGATTTTGAGCTTGATTTTTCTTTATATACATATATATATATATTTTTTCACTTGAGCTTTTGTAGCTTGTTTTAAATTTGACAGCTTTCTTTTTTTTTTTTTTGGTTGTTGTGGTGTTGAAAATGCGTGAAATTGTAGATCTAGATTTGATGATTTGATACTTTGTGTTTTGGATTATTGAGGTTGAGGATATTTAATGAAAAATGGGGTATTGAAGGATGGATCTAATTCAGCAGTGGTTATTAGGTGTTAAAAGTCTCCTATATGCAAGTGAGGTAGGTTGATTCTCTATTTTTTTTCATTCATTATGTTCTGGTTATGGAAATTGAGCTATATTGGGACACGTACAGGTTTGAAAATTGACCAAGTTATTGGTAAATATGAATTAGACAATTAGTGATGGATTGAGAGGTAAGGCTGATGCTCTTTCATTTGAAAAAGAAGAAAAAACAATTAATGCATGTGGGTATATCAGTGGTCTGAAAAGGAATTCATTAATAAATTTGAAATATATTCTAGGATGGTTGATGTTAAGGTAGGAGTTACTCATGGAAATCACTGTTGACCTTGATGAGTGATGCTTAAAATTGTCAGGCTAGATGAAATTAGTTTACTAGAGCTTTCAAATTCTGCTGATATCAGAGGCTCTAGCTGTCTGTTTTTTATCCAATATGGACAGTGATTTCAGAGTAAACTCAAATAGTTTACTAGAGCTTTCAAATTCTGCTGATATCAGAGGCTCTAGCTGTCCGTTTTTTATCCAATATGGACAGTGATTTCAGAGTAAACTCAAATAGTTTACTAGAGCTTTCAAATTCTGCTGATATCAGAGGCTCTAGCAGTATGTTTTTTATCCAATATGGACAGGGCCAACAACCTCTATACATGGATATCTAACTTTATGATGTAGCCCAATTTCACATAAATTTGATGCTTCGACAAAAAAGAAATTCTCTTTCATGCTGTTAGTGAATGTGTTTCATGTTCTCCAGGCTCTTGTGTTAAGCTTTTTTATTTTTGCTACACTTTTATTCTCTGTAGAAAAGCTGACAATCTAACATATTCAGATTCGCAGTGCTTAATATTTCTCTTCAAGACACCCCCATACTTAGATCAACATCCCCAAAAGGAGTTATGGACATTTGTTGAGGAACTTTTTATAGGGTCTTTGCAGACAAGGCTACATTATCTAATTTATGTTTGGTCACTAAGTTGTAAAACGTGTGAGAGCTTCTTTATAAGAAAGGAATACATCTTAAGTTAGACTTTGCAGTTGTATATTTCTTTTAAGTAAATATGCCTTCATGGTGGGGAAAGACTTCATCCAAAGAAGACAAGAAGAAAGTGAAGGAAGGTCTCATAGATGCGCTACAGCGGAAACTTAAGATTGCTTTGGAAGAGAAAAGCAACAGTAGGTCAGGAGGATCTTGGAGACGTTCTAGAGATACTGTTTCAGAGAGGGGATCTAGATCACGTGTGCCTTCAAGATCGCCATCACCTTCAACCCAAGTATCACGCTGCCAAAGTTTTGCAGAAAGGCCTCAACCACTTCCACTTCCTGGGGTGCGCCATACCAGCATTGGGTGGAGTAACTCAGGAATTAGTGCTTCATCAAGACCAGTATTGGATGGAGGCTCAAGGCCTTTGGATTTGCCCCTTCCAAGACCTATGTGTGTCCCTAACAGATTAGACCATACTTATGCTGAGGGAGACTCTCTTTCTAGTGTGAGCTCCACAGATAGTGACGACCCATCCGATTCACGTGTTCTTAGCCCCCTCACTTCTGATTATGAAAATGGGAACAAAACTGTTACAAACAGCCCTGCCAGGTCAGTTACTGTTTGTATACTTTTAAATGGTATATATTTTTTTAGGTGCTCTATGTTGGTGTCTCATGTCGCTGTGGGTGTTGATTTATCTCTAAAAAAATTTGTCTGTCTTTTGAAGCATGAAGCAGAAAGATCAATCCCCCACTGTCAATCACAAGAACTCGAAAGAGACATTGAAGCCTGATGTTTTTTCACTCAGTAATCAGATTCCTTCAGTATCACCAAGGCGGACACCTTTACGTAGCCATGTTCAAAATCTACAGATTCCTCATCGGAATGCATTCTTAAGTGCTCCAGACAGCTCATTGTCAAGTCCTTCTAGAAGCCCCATTAGAGCATTTGGAACTGAGCAAGTTCTTAACAGTGGTTTATGGGCAGGACTATGCTCTGGCCACTGCTCAAGTCCAGGTTCTGGTCATAATTCTGGCCATAATTCTATAGGTGGAGATATGTCTGGAAATCTATTGTGGCCAAATAGTAGGTGTAGCCCTGAGTATTCTCCTATACCTAGCCCTAGAATGACAAGCCCTGGTCCCAGCTCCAGGATACACAGTGGTGCTGTAACCCCTTTGCATCCACGAGCTGGAGGTTCTGCCGTAGAGTCACCTACTAGCCGCCCTGAGGATGGGAAGCAACAAAGCCACCGGCTGCCCCTCCCACCAATAATAATCTCTAATAATACTTGTCCCTTTTCACCTGCATATTCAACTGCAACATCTCCTTCAGTGCCCCGAAGTCCTAATAGGGCAGAAAATCCTACAAGTCCTGGTTCCCGTTGGAAGAAGGGTCGTCTGTTAGGGAGAGGCACATTTGGACATGTGTATCTCGGATTTAACAGGTTAATATCAAAGGTTTTATCCTATATAATATAGAGACACATATAGTATCGTAAGCTTTTGCTGACATTTAACAAGGGAAAGTAAAATCTTGATCCTTTTGTTTTCAACTTGTGACAAAACTAGTTCTGTAATTTTTTCTGACGCTTAAATACCATGATAGTGTTATGCATATCTCATTTAATTTTGATGTCCGGGCTTCAGTGAGAGTGGTGAGATGTGTGCCATGAAAGAGGTCACTCTGTTTTCTGATGATCCAAAATCAAAGGAAAGTGCACTGCAATTGGGACAAGTAAGTTTGTGTTAGTACATCTGGAAGTTAAAAACTACATATTCTTTTTGACTTGCAATTTTGTCTAATTTTTGAGGAATTTTGATGATGATTGATCAACTCATGCAGGAAATAGCACTACTTAGTCGTCTACGACATCCAAATATAGTTCAATATTATGGGTCTGAAACGGTAGGCAGTTTACCATTTGCTTCATTGTTAGGAACATTGCTTTATTAAGTTTTCAGTGTGAACTGCCTTAAGATTGGTTCATTGTGCGAAAGTAATTCTTTTGTTTGACAGTATTTCTTTAGAACATAGCTTATGATTCTTGTTTAAAAATATTCGAGATGCAAGGAGTTGCGGCACTTTGTAGTGGATATCCTTTTGCAATAATCTATAATTTGTACAACTGCAACATAACATTATTACCACTTATGCTTGAAAAAAGAAAAAACAGGAGGCTGGCATATGTCAAAAGATGTTGTCATAGTATAATTTGTTTTCACGCTGTCTATTTCTCATTGAGCAGGTGGATGATAAATTATACATATACTTGGAATATGTTTCTGGTGGTTCCATTTATAAACTGCTTCAGGAATATGGCGAGTTTGGTGAAATAGCCATTAGCAGTTACACTCAACAGATCTTGTCCGGGCTTGCTTATTTACATGCTAAAAACACTGTCCACAGGTAAATCTTTCCATTTTTATTTCATGGTTTCAGATGTGCGAGAAGCATAGTTTTTAAATATTGGAGCATGAGTATGCTTATGCCCAGTTCTTATCATATTGTTATCACATACAGAGACATTAAAGGAGCAAATCTACTTGTAGACCCCAGTGGCCGTGTCGTCAAACTGGCGGACTTTGGGATGGCAAAGCATGTAAGAAAATTTCTGATAATTGCTGATGTTTATGTACTTTTGTCAGGATGCTAGTTGTGTAGTTTAGATAGAAAGCAAACTGAGAAGATACGTTGTTGCATATTAACCTTGAGGCAGCATGTTCTAACTTATTTTAACTGAACTGATATCCAGATTACTGGACAGTCTTGTCCACTATCATTCAAGGGGAGCCCATACTGGATGGCACCTGAGGTCAGCATTCTGTTTACTGCATATTTTAGTTCTACGTTTCTTTTGGATGCTTTCAATTAATTTTTTTTAGATGTGTTAACTGTTATCAGGTGATAAGGAATTCCAGTGGCTGTAACCTTGCTGTTGACATATGGAGCCTTGGATGCACTGTTTTGGAGATGGCAACAACAAAGCCCCCTTGGAGCCAGCATGAAGGGGTTAGTAAAATTCATGTCCAAATTCTATTTTTTCTTTTCATCTTACGGTTTAAGATACAAGTGTTATTAGTTGTACATCTGAGTATAATTCCTGGTGAGATTGCCTGAATGCTAGATTGTGGATTGTTTGACCCCGTTGCTTTCTTTTCTTGAAAGGTTGCTGCTTTGTTTAAAATTGGAAACAGCAAGGAGCTTCCTGCAATTCCTGATCGTTTGTCAGACCATGGGAAGGACTTTGTGAGGCAGTGCTTGCAACGTGACCCAACACATCGCCCTACGGCTGCTCAACTTTTGGAGCACCCTTTTGTGAAAAATGCTGCTCCATTGGAGAAACCAATTTTGAGTGCTGAGCCATCAGATCTACCATCTGCAATGACAAATACAGGAAGATCAATGGTATTACGAATTTTCTCTGAAATGCTTACGCTACATTTTTTGTATTCGATGTTGTAACCATTATCAATACTGAGAGGTTATTTTCATCTTTGAGTTAGAATATATGGGCACATCCTTAACTTCCCAAACCCTCCAAGGCCCTCCAACCCCTCTTTCTAATACAAGAAAAAGTATGAGCATGTATAACCTGCTGTGATTGTCAGAGAGCTTCATGCCATAGCCATGCTAGAATTTGTTTGCTTTGCGATGCACTTGTGTGAATATTATCAGTAATTTCTTTCAGTCTGCCTAATTTGTTTCCGGCATTGATTATATTTATTTACCTGACGGTTGGGTTGCAATCTTGGATTTTAATTAGGGAATTGGGAATGCAAGAAACGTTGTAGGTTTCGAGTCTGAAGGAGTTGCTGTGCATCAATCTAGAGGCTCAAAAAGTGGTGCAGGATCCAGGTCTTTTTTCTCTCCTTTCCTCGTTTATATATAGCGAGATACTTGCATGTCTCTGCATGCATATTTATATATATATCAATGCGTAAAATGCTCACACAAGCACTTAGAAACACTTACTGCCCTATTTACCCATATCATAGAAGTTAGTACAGTGAATTTATTCCAAGTACGATTGGTATATGTCATGTCTTAAACTTGTCAGAAAATGTAGAATGGCTGTTGTATCTATTCAATGCTTTTTATATTTCTTTACCCAATCGTCCTTTTCCAGTGAAGTCCATACACCAAAGAATGCATCATGTCCAGTTTCTCCTATTGGGAGCCCTCTAATACATTCAAGGTCACCTCAACATATGAGTGGAAGATTGTCTCCATCTCCTATATCTAGTCCTCATACTGCATCCGGTTCTTCTACACCTCTGACTGGGGGTAGCGGTGCAATACCATTTCATCACTCAATGCAGCCAATGACCTACTTACAGGAAGCCATGGGAATGGTCCCAAGGTCCCAAAATATATTGTACAGCAATAGCAATTATCAGGAGCCCCAGGCGGATATGTTTCGAGGGATCTCACAGGCCTCTCATGTTTTGCGGGAAATGATATCATCTGGGAATGTTGGCATGGAAAACCAGTTTGGCCAACCTGGTCATGGGTACCACAGAGAACTCTATAGCGGGCAGAATATCCTCGCTGATCGCGTGTCTCAGCAGCTCCTAAGGGATCATGTGAATCTGAACCCAAGTTTGTCAATGCTTGGCCACACCAATGGAATCTAGGATGTGCTGGAATCCATAGTCCAAGAATGGGTTCCAGGCGTTTCCTATACCATCCAATGCTTGCTTCAAGAGATCGTGCTTCTTGTCATGGAGGAAAATATTTTGCATTGTGCACTTGTGAATTCGAGATAGACTGAATAACAGCAAGCTTGAATAGTGGAAGCAGAATCTGAAAGTTTAGCTGCTGAGCTGAGTTGATACGATGAGCAGTTTCACTTGGCAATTGGCATATATATAGATATATATATATATAGATAGATATGTAAGGCGAGGGGAACACTGACAAATCAGTGCTACTAGCAGTACTGATGGAAGATCTTATTATACATACTTGGAAACTATAGAAACTTCATCTTAATCATGAATTGAGCGTGTTTACCTGTCAGCTGTAATCATCGATCCTGGCAGCTGCAGGAGGGTCATTTTTGGGAAATGAAGACGGTTTACATTATAGGGAGGATCAGAAGAAGATGATGCCGGTGTAAGTACTAGTGCTGTATATGTTATTACACTTGAAACACGAGGAGTACAGGAAGCCGGCCATTAATACATCTGGATCTTTTTCAACTCCTTTCACAATATTTTTAGGGTGGAAGGATGCACTTGTCCATGGGAATTTAAACAAAACACCCAAAAAAAAAAAATTGTTGTACAGAAAGTTGTGACGAAGATGACAGTTGGGGATGAACCAAAATCTATTCATATGACATTTTTTTTTTTTTGAAAATTTGTCTATTTGAAATGTATTACATCGGTAAAATTTGTGATATATGTTATAAATTTGGTTGTCGAATATAATATAATATAATATAATACAATATATATATATATATATATATATTTTTTTTTTTAATGCTGGCTCAAAGAAGAGAAGAGCATGTCATCCATGTTCCGCAACTTCGTAACTTTCTAACTCCTGAACTTGGTGCCACTTGTTATTTTTAATCTCATGTCTAACCTACCTGGCAGATTTATCTTGCCATGTCATCCAAATATATGCGCCTGCTTGCCATCTCATTCAACATTGCCACTTAGATTGTATCTGTCTGTCTTCCCACGTAATTAAAAATGTGTCAATGTGGTGTACACATGGTACATGTCAACATATTATCTTACCATAAAAATTCTGTAATACACTCATTATGCACTTAATTGTCGGCTGTGAGTTCAAGACCATATATTTTATTTTTATTGTTTAAATGCAAATTATTTAATTTTTATATCATATATTTAATTCATATATATACATATATTTTGATAGGAGGTGGAGGGAGGAGGATTTGAACTTCTCACCACAATAGGAAGTTAATTTCGTAATTATAATTAAGTCAATTCAAAATAAATAACTTAATTTATTTTTTGCTTAGAAATAACACTTGAATTCATAATTTTTAAAGTCATAAGTACTATTCTTACTACTTAAATGAAATGGTAAATGATAGATATAATATAATCGGTATAAATAAAAATTTTCTGTCTCATAAGTTATCAATTTTAACACAAAAAATGTATGTGCCAAAATATAAAATAAAAAAAATCCGTTCAATCAATTATTGCACCAGCCAATAGTTAGCTATAAGTCTTTTCAAAAAATAGTTTAGCTATAAATAATAATATATAGGAATGCCAGTGTGACTTAACCACCAACTGGTAGATTTATAATTAAGTACTTGTTACCGTTTGGCAAAATTTCCTCTTTGGAGCAAATGAAAATGTCGGCTAATTATGAATTTTGTGCTGAGCATCGGTTGAAAGGAAAAAAAAAAAACTTCAATTACATGAAAATTGACTGATATTGTTGTTTCATTCCAATACAAGTGACAAGAAACAGTGTCCAAACCAAATTATAGGATTCAATTGGTTTTACTTGGTGTCGGTCAAATTTAAGCTATATTTCCACAAGTTTTTAGCCAATTCTTCGTCTTTAGCTTGAGGGGAAGGCTGTGTGCTATGTTAGAATCCACAAAATATTGGCCAGATACTCCCTTAACTTGTGGATTCAGTACTACATAACACGTCGTTGCTGCCCCCTGAAACCATATATAACACAGACTAATTAATAACTCTAACATTAATATTATTTTTTAACTAAAATATTATTATACATTTCTCAATACAACTCAAATTCTAAAAATATTAATATACTAAATATTTTTCTACCTTAAATCACTCAAATATTTTTTTTACACCATTAAAATATTAAAAAATATATAATAATTATTTAGTATTATTTTTCAAATAAAACACCGGTATATATACTATAATACTAATCTAATGATTTTAAAAACTAATCTTATTATAACTAAAAAATTATGGTAACAAAAATTAAAGAAAATAAATTTAATATGAAGTATTTTATTTTTAATTTATTACGCCAAAAATTTGATATCGTCCCTCTTCATAATTTAACATTAACTTCTAAATTCTCATGTATCACAATATTTTCTATAAAAATTAAAAAAATTCATTTATTAAAATAAACATGTTTTATTTTATGTAAATTACTCTAATTTGATTACATTTAAAATATTACTCTCCATTTTCATAAAAAAAAAATAATTTCTTTTATTTTAACTCAAACATTCTATTATATTCAAATAAAAACACCTTTTTAACTTAAAAAATAAAAAAAAATGTAAATTTTCACCCATTTTTTGTATTATTTTATTTTATTTATTCAATAATTATTATTAGTATGCATTATATAATACTTACTTAATAAAAAATTAAGTATGTATTATATAATATGTACTTAATAAAAAAATAAGTTGTAACTTTTTTATTTGATTAATTTGTAGTTTTTAATTTATTATAATTATTTATTTTAAAATATATATATTATTTGTAGTCCACACAAAATGCGGATTCATAATTAGTTTATCATTAAATACCTGATAGATAAATCGATAATAAATCAATCTAAACTCACACAATATATGTAATGACCCAATATTTTAAATAAAATAATATTATTTTGAAATATACAATGTTAATAATTTTAAATTTTATTTGTATGTTGTTATTGTTAATTGCTAATATAATTTATGTATTTTATTCTAAGAGATTTGTTTATGTAAAATAAATTTCTTTTATGTGGGATTATTTGATAATATTAAAGTTAATAGTATTATTATTATTATTGTTGTTGTTGTTGTTTACATTATCATTGTAGACACCCGGTTCGGTCGGCCCGTGTTAGGGGACGAATTAGGGGTGCTCGGTTTGACCGGCCCATTGTCAAGTCCAATGGTGAGAATGTGAAACTTGGACATAAGGACGAAGCCTGAATCTCTAAGTGGAAAGTGGACTTGAAAACCCAGAAGCCTGCAAAACCCAAAATCGAGCCCAACTATCCAATTTCGGCCCGAGCCCACTTGGCCTAGCGCAGGCCCGGACCCAAGAGGCATCGCCTTAGTGCAATGAGGCGATCGCCTCTTTGGCAGCTGCCAATGGGGCAATTGCCTCATCACAGAGGCGATCGCCTCATCGATGAGGCGCTGCCTCTATGATAGCGCACTTGTAGCTGCATTTAATGCAGTTGCAATCATGACAATCAAGTGACGTGGGCCCCACTCTTCAGATTTTCTTCTTGCGTGAGGAAAAGACTTTTGGGAAAGGGAAAAAAGGCTAGGAGAGCTCATGATGGGCTAGGAGGCTTAGGGGGATGGGAAAGCTAAGGGATAAAAGGAAAAAGAGAGAGAAGAAAAGGAGGAAGGAGGGGGAGCTCTGGAAAAAAAAAAGAAAAAAAAGGAAAGAAAAAAAAGAAGGAAGAAAACGTCCAGAGGAAGGAGAGGAGGTCCACTTTCCCACAAGAGAAGAGGGAAGAAACTTGTGTCAAGGAGAGATACTACATCATAGCAAGGATCTCAATCAAAGCAGCTCTGAGGGCCTCTCATTTTGGTATAAAACCAACACTTAAACTTGATATGTTCATCATTTTGTGTATTCTTGCTTATGTGTAATTGAGCTATTAGTACATTTTAGGTTTATCTCTAGTGTGTCATGCTTGATATCTTACTTCATTGATGGATCTTCGAATATTTTGCATGTAGTCGTAGTATGATGAGTGTAGAGTGTGTATATGCATGTTTTGGTTACTTAGAGTAGAAGTTTGTACATCTTGGGAGTCAGAGCCGACCTGGTGGTCAGGCAACACCTCTTCATCTCAATGAGACGATCGCCCCATTGAAAGGCCCTCAGGGAGCCTATCTTTTGTGTGTGTTACCTGTTTTACTTCAGGTCTGTAAGAGCCCTATTTATGAGGCATCGCCTCTTCAATGAGGCGATCATCTCATCTCAATGAGGGGACTGCCTCATCAATGAGGCGACCGCCTCATTGGCAGGTTTAACCCGTTTCCTGCTTCATTTTATTATTTATTTACTGTGATGCCTGCTTTAATATGTCCCCTTTTGACCTTAAATATGTCTGTATGATTGCATGATGGTGATTATCTTGATTACTTGATGCTTTCTCTAGTTTATAATGTGAAAACCTCTTTGTGAATATCGTTACATGTGATGTCATCTTTGTTGTAAAAAGAAGGGCTAACCGCGTGTTATTCACAAGAATTACTTGATAATTTCTGTCATCAAGCAATCACTTTTGCTATTTATCCTTTGTATATTGCCATCTTTATGTTATTTTAATAGTTTATTTTCGGTATATGTTTGGTTTATTTCCTGTATATTATTTCATTTATTTAGTTAAAAAGTATTGTAATCCTTAATCCCTTCCCCCTATTTTATTTTGAATGTATGGTTATAAATTATTATTTATTTTATTTACTGCATTTTTTTGAATGTTGGGACTTAAAGGCATGAAATTAGACTAATGTGCAAACTCGAACTTAATTATAAAATTTGACAATTATCTGAAGGCACTTTCATTACGTGTGGTAAATGAGGAAATAATTAAATAATTAAATGGTTATAAAATGCAAAACACAAATGGAGGCCAATCGCAAGGTTGGGTGAGCATTCAAACGCTCATACCCAGTTTCCAAACCCGATCTTTGATGACGGCTTCTGGGAACCTTTGTGGGATCCAGTTGCTGTATAGTGTGTCCCGACTTTTATCCGGGTGGCGACTCCATCTCCGAATAGGCCCATGACCTATATCGTATTTCCTAGTGGGCCTCGAGCCCACACAATGCCATGGTCACTAAACACTTGGGCGCGCGCTAAACCCCGCCGCCTACAATGGCGACTCAACTGGGGATAAAGAAACTGATTTCAGTGTTTTGCATTTTATCATATTTAATTATTTTCTTATTTCTTCCTGTATTTAGGCATTCACTACACATTTTGAACACAATAAGCACTTTAGTCCTGAATAAACCCGACAATAGTCAGTACTTCGCTACCTACGTTTCACTCAAACCTGGTGGTGGAATATTTGATTATTGTCACTCACGACATATACTAATCCGCGTTGTTTGACCCTTGAGTGGGGAGACGTATATGGATGTATATCGTTGTGGGAGCCGAAGCCTTTTTATCCAAGACTCAAGCCCATATAATGACCTAGCAACTATCCTTAGGAATTTTCCCACATGCATGTGTATTATGCCATATAATGGACCCTTAAAATAAATCTTGAGCCCATCAATAAGTAGTCCAAAATAAAATGAGCCCCCGTGTCCGACCAAAGCCCATTATAAATAAGCTAGTCAACAAAGGCCTCTCACGCCTACTCATAACCCATTTCAAATGGGCCTTGATAAGCAAGTTTATGGTGCTAAGGATCTTGGCTCATAGAAAGTGGACTCGAGCTTTATTTAAAGGAACCATTACTTTTCTGAATCATTTTGAGAGTTTTCTTGCATACATTGGTTTTGTTATCCCCCATTTATAATTAAAACCCAGGCCGAAAATCCTATGACAAGATACTCGCCATCGAATACGTGTGTGGGAGAAATAAGGGCAAAAGTTTGCATGTTTAAGTTCCATATTTTGATCTTGTATATCTTTTCGTGTGTGACCTTTTTCTAAATATACCGGACTTGCATATCATGCATACACATCATGCATCATTCTAACTGACTGTTTTGCAGCACTATAGATCCTTTAAGCTCAGCCGGGTGGATCTGAGCTGGTTCAGGTCATTTGGTCAGAAATTCAAAATTAGGAATGGCAAGAGGATTCAATCCAGAGGCATTTGGGGCATGGTGGAAAGAAGAAGTAACAATAGAAACCCAGGCTATGATGAGAGAAATGATGGGGGAGATTACTAGGCTTATCAGAGAAAGTCAGCCAACACAGCCACCAATGCACCGCCAATCAATCCGGTCGACCTTAATGAGGAAATACCGATTAGGGGAAGGGAAGAAGATGATGTAACGGTATTGGCCAATCTAGTGAATCAAAGAAATATCATCCAAGATGAGGATGTGGGTTAGAATGAGTGGGCTAAGAATATGACCAGAGTGATGAACCAGATGCAAGTAATGATGAAGGAGAAGGGTATGGTCGCCCCCTTAGATTACAATCTGAATTTGGAAAGGAGACCGTGACTAGAAAGAAAACTTTATGGGAAACCTTTATAAAGGAAGGCACTGGGCAACCATACAGTGGGGTCTTAGAGCCTCTCCTAATGGCTGGGGAAGTTATCCCGGGATTTGAGATTTTTCCTAAATTTATGAACAAAATCGGGGAAGTCGCTATCGAAAAGGCCCCTACTAAGGAGCTGGTACTGGCTGATGAGGAGTCTAAAGAGGATGAAGTTACTTTAGGGCAGAAGGGCATTGATGATCAGAATGAAGACCTAGACTTTGAAACCTACATCCTTAATTCCATCATAGATACCTTTTATGATGACTTTGATGTCTCCCTAGCTTCTCTATTTGAAATTGACGATCTTTTTTTTTTCAAAAGTGAATGCAATGAAATCTGAATTTGCTTATTTGTGCGATGTGTTTCCTAACGGTTATTCTGTTTGTGATGATCATTTCATGCATATGTTTGACATTAATTCCATGCAAACCGAATCATTTAATTTAGGCACAGACGATAATCCTAAAAATATACTGCTTGCTTCTGGTTTAACTCATGGTGAGAGAGAAAAAATGGAAGAAATCTTAAAAAAGAGATAGAAAGTATTTGCTTGGGGTTATAAGACATGCCCGGAATCGACAAGGAGATCTCAGAACACAGAATCCCCACATACCCCCACATAGCGCCAATAAAGCACAAGCAAATGAGGCTAAGGCCAGAATGAGCTCTCTTGGTTAAGGAAGAAGTTGAAAAGCAGTTGAAGGCAAAGTTTTTAGAAGTGGTAGAGGACACTCAGTGGTTAGCAAATATAGTCCCAGTTCCTAAGAAGGATGGAAGGGTCAGAGTGTGTGTGGACTACCGAGATTTGAATAAAGCCTGCCTTAAGGATGACTTTCCCCTACCGCATATTGACATATTGATTGATAGTGCGGCTTCCAATGCAATGTACTCTTTTATGGATGGATTTTTGGGATACAATTAGATCATGATGGCAGTAATGGATAGATTGAAGACATCATTCATCACTGAATGGGGCGTGTACTGTTATCAAGTGATGCCCTTCGGGTTGAAGAATGCGGGAGCCACTTATCAGAGGATGGCGACTGCCTTGCTACACGACATGATCCATAAAGAGGTCGAGGTGTATGTGGATGATATGATGGTGAAGTCTGCAACCAGGGAAGGGCATTTTGAAGCACTAGGCAAGTTTTTGGCTAGAGCAGAGAAGTATAATCTCACACTGAACCTAAAAAAGTATGTCTTCGGGGTCATGTCTGGGAAACTATTGGGGCATATTGTCAGCCAGTGAGGAATAGAAGTGGACCCAGATAAGATAAGAGCAATCAAGGATATGCCTGCACCAAAGAACGAAAAAGAGGTCCGAGGGTTTCTGGGGCGCTTATAGTATGTTAGCAGATTCATAGCCAAACTAACAGCCATTTGTGACCCTATCTTTAAGCTTCTAAGGAAAGACCAACCTGTTGTATGGAACGAGAAGTGTTAGAAGGCTTTTGAAACCATCAAGGATTATCTAATGAAATTCCCCTGTCTTATAACCGCCGAGACCAGGTAAAGTCTTAACCCTGTATCTAGCAATTGTAAAGGATGCAATAGGGGTGATGCTAGCACAGGAAGGTGAAGGGAAAATAGAGCGTGTTGTATATTACCTAAGTAAGAAGCTTCTACCCTTTGAAGCTACTTATAGTTTAGTAGAGAAAACTTGTTTAGTAGTGATTTGGGCAACGAGGAAACTTTGACACTACTTCCAATCATATAAGGTGCAAGCAGTTTCCAAACATGATCCCCTCCGGTACCTCCAACAGACCCCATCTCTTACGGGAAAATTGGCTAGGTGGCTTGTTTTGCTCACAGAATTTGATATAGAGTATACGACAAAAAAGACAATAAAAGGGAGAGCAGTAGCAGACTTCTTAGCACAAAGCCCAGTTGGGGACACCCAAGAATGGAAGCTGGAGTTCCCTGATGAGTATTTAGGGGCGATAGAGATAAAAGATTGGGAAATGTACTTTGACGGAGTTATCAATAACAAGGGAGATGGGATAGGAGTATTTTGGTTACGCCAGAAGGAGAAATGATCCCGATGGCAAAAAGGCTTGAATTTGAAGTAACCAATAACCAAGCAGAATATGAAGCCTGCATCTTTGGCTTAGAAGCATTGCATAGTGCAGGGGCAAAAAATGTCACTGTCTACGGGGATTCCATGCTGGTTATAAAATAAGCCACCAAAGAATGGGAGATAAAAGAAGACAGATTACGATTGTACTGGGAACACTTGACCACCATTCTATGCTCCTTCACACAATGTAAATTCTTCTATTTACCAAGGGAAGGAAACCAGGTAGCTGATGCCTTAGCCACACTAGCCTCCATGTGGGAAAGTGGGAAACAACTAGAGGCCAGACCCTTGATTCTTATAAAGTCTCAAGCCCCCAGTTACGAAGAGGTGAGAGTAACGCCAGTTGATGTCACTGAGAAACCTTGGTTCTATGATTTATAAAAGTATCTGGAAACTGGGCAGTTCCCGGATGATGCTAATAAGAAAGAAAGGATATCCCTACAAATGTTATCTCGACAATTCATAAGCCACAGAGGGATGTTATACAAAAGAATACCGGTTGGGGTACACCTCAGATGCGTCGATAAGGATGAAGGTCAGAAGCTTATGGAAGCAATTCATGAAGGGGTGTGCGGGCCACATATGAATGAGACTGTCTTGGCAAAGAAAATAGCCCGCCAGGGGTATTTTTGGCTCACTATGGAAGCAGATTGTGTTGGATTTATGAAGAAATGTCACAGTTGCCAAACATATGGTGATGTTAGCCACCTACCGTCTATGGAACTTCAAGGAATGACATTTCCTTGGCCGTTTGCTGTATGGGGGATTGACATTATAGGGGAGATAAGGCCAAAAGCAACTAATGGTCATCGGTACATCATCGTAGCCATCGACTACTTCTCCAAGTGGGTTGAGGCTGAATCTTATGCTACCGTGGGGGCGAGGCAGATGTCGAGATTTATCAAAAAGAACATAATCTACAGGTATGGTCTGCCACACCATATAGTCATAAATAATGGTGTTCAATTTCAAGAAGAGATGACCACACTATTAAAGGACTATAAGATTAAGCACCACAGATCATCTCTATATAGGCCACAGGCAAACGGAGCGATAGAAGCAACAAATAAGAATGTGAAGAAGATTTTGGCTAAGATGCTGGAAAATTACTGAGATTGGGTTGAGTACTTACAATTCACATTATGGGGGTACTGAACTACTACTAGAACCTCGACAGGGGTCACTCCATACTCCTTAGTTTATGGATGTGAGGTAGTTTTGCCCATAGAGGTCGAGATAAGATCATTGAGAGTCCTTCTGGAATCTAAACTCCCCGAGTATCAGTGGGTCGAAAGTCGGTCGGCTCAGTTGACACTATTGGACGAAAAGAGGATGAAGGCTATGTATCATTCTCAGCTGTATCAGAAAAGAATAGCCCGTGCCTATAATAAGAAGATCAAGCCAGGCAAGATTCGAGAAGGGGATCTGGTGTTGAAACTCATAAGATCAATCACGACCAATCCTCGAGGAAAGTTTAAACCCAACTAGGAGGGACCGTATCTAGTAAAGAAGCTATTTTTGAAAGGCGCTGCCATTTTGTCTGACATGGAGGGAAATGAGTTCAAAGAACCCATCAACCTAGACAAGCTCAAAAAATACTTTCTATGAAAGGTTTTGCTAGGGAGAAAACCTCGAAAAGAGGCTGTCTAGGCAAAAATTAGAGACCAAAAAGAACAAAAAGAGGAGTCCTGCTGGACTGAAAACCTCAAAAGAGGCGGTCCAGGCAAAAGTTAAAGACATATAAAAGGGGAGAGAGAGAGGCACAAAATGGTTAGTTGGAAAACTTGTAAGGGCAAGCCAACTAATAGCATGAGATGTACCAAAAGTGAAATGTATATACATTTTGTGCTTAAATGAAATGAAATGGATTATTTTAATTGTTGTTAAACATTGCATAATGTGTCCATTACAAGCTGTTTAACTAGTACAAAAGGGAAATTATGTCTAACAAAGAGGAAAACGATGACTTCATTCCGTGAGCTAGTTTTGTCTTCTCTTCTTTTGTTGCCTACCCTGTGAACTTAACATCTGTAATTCTCTTGTCCTTTTATATTTAATAAACTCATCTCTTTTTGTCTGTTGTAAGCAAACCCATGCTTTGTAATGATCATCGGTGGTCTGGTCATCGTCGTAGCTTAAGTTTCTTTCAATGGCTCTTCGAGGCCAAGTTGCCACTAGGTGGTCCAAAAAATTCTAAGAAAGCGGCCCTGGCTCGAATTCATGAACAGGCTTCATAATCAGTTGTTTATTACCATATTGGCAATAGAGGCAGGATGGATTGTAAAAAGTGGCAAAATGGAGACCGACAATCAGGACGGAATATGTATAAGATCGGAGGGTCACATGCTGCAAACCCCACCAGGGACACATCTAGCAAATCAATGTATCAGGGAATGTTGATAGCCAGCCGTGAATGTCTACAGGGATGGGATGTAGTTTCCTTGTTCGATAATGCTTGGCTTGATAACGCCTAATGTCTTGGGGAGGTTCGATCAAGCCCAGTTTTTCATAAAGCCACATCTGCGGGACTGCAAATGGTTAGATACAGGTAGTATTAGTAGTTAAAAGAAAAGGGGGGGCAATGGGAAACTTACCTCCAGCAAAAAGGGGCTTCCAGAGAATCGTTGCGTCCTTGCGAAGTCATCCAATCCAATGATGGTTTTTGCTAAGATGAGAGGGAAGGAATTGAGCCCTGACTCCACTTGGTCGAGGATGGAGAGGATCTTCATATCGCAATGCCCTGAGGGGGAAACCAACAAAAATTGAGCATACAAATAGAGGGCTAACATGCGGGGCCAGTAAGTTTCCCCTCTGTCCACTATCGTGATGACTTCAAGGAGGGACTCCAATTTGACTCCTGAGTCAGAGATGCAGTGGAAGGAAGATCGAGGTGGAAGATTGAACATGCGCGCCATTTGTTATTGTATGGAACGAGAATCCAGGTTTTCAAGAGCAGGAATTGCAAGTTGGCAAGTGGAATCTGTATGATGACCAAGAATTGCCTCGAATTCCTCTGGTAGGGGGCATATTTCTATCGTGTTGAGCCATAAAACGTGTTTCTGGGGATCCCAAAATTGAACCATAGCATGGAGAAAAGGGTAATTAATTCTCCTAGTATGGAGTGATTTGAAGACCGTGAGATGAAATGGCTCTAGCCCAACCCAGGATTTATTGTCCAAACCTTTCAAAATCGACTGTAGGGACCTCAGACTTTGTTCTGTCATGTTTGTTGCTTTTCAAAGACACTTAGAGGGAGAAACAGAAAGGGAAGGACGAAGGGGATTCGAGAATTAGGTCAAACACAGGAATGTAGGTTTTATAGGGGTAGGACTGCCTGCTGCTGAGGTGGTCGCCTCATCATTGAGGCGCCGCCTCAGCAGAAAGAGGTAGTCGCCTCTTCACCAGGGTTCAATGAGGTGATCGCCTCATCAACAATATGGGCCTATTGCATTTCTTTGAGTCACACAGTCTAAACAGGTGCCATTAGAATATAGTGGGATAGTTATGCATGCAAACATCGAAATCAACTCACATGTGAAGAAATGAGAAAAGCAAAACAAGTGGATTTAATCGAGGAAAGTGTTGAATTCTGCAAGCATTTTGTTCATAAAAATCAAAAACCAAAATTTTATGTTCACTACTCAGAGACTACATAAATTTTAACCCTGGAACGATAAGCATCTGATCCCGTACCCTCAGGGTCATCTTCTCCCCCGGCGCCGCTGCCGCTCCTGTCTTTGTCCTCGTCGTCCTCATCAATTTGAAATACGTCAATTTGATGCTTGAGGGTGGCGATCCTCACCTTGCTAGCCTCATCCTGATTCTATTCGAACAAATCACAGGTTAGTAAACCATGCAAGCATGCATACATATAGAAAATAATGAAATTCTTACCCTCCACTGCAAGGTGACCTCCAGCATGTAGTCTCTCTGGGCCTCTATCATACGATACATATATAGGCCCTGCATTATCAAAATAAATATTGGAACTAACATTTGGTTTGAGAATTATAGTGAAAGCAGGTCAGGAAAAAGAGCATACATGAGTAGCACCACCAGGGATGCATGCAGGGGTCAGGTCCTCATCCAAGGCCAAGAATTGGCACGATAACTCTCCAGGGGGAACCCAACATCGAGCTAAAGGGTCGGGGACGTGGATGAAGCTGCCTGGGATAAACTCAGAACCGGGGGCAGTAGTCGGCCTGGCTTCCTTACCGACAGCGAAAGTCTCCTCTCTGCTTGTATCCAATCGATGCCTCAAGGGCTCCCTCTCCCGCACTCTGGACCTAACCGGGGCTATGGGCCTAGTAGGCGCAGCCTAAAGATGAAAACAGGAGGAACATGTTAAGAATCCAATGAATTTGCAAAGAAAATAGGGACTTGCAAGGATTTACCTGAGAAGTAGAAGCGGCCTAGAAGGGGATCGTCAGTAGAAGGTTGGTGCGGATGAACTCTGCATACTAGCTCTTCATGCGAATTGTGTGGTCCACAGCTGGTGAGCCCATAACAGCCTGAGCGAGGTCATCGCCCTCTAGCTCATGAGCCCAAAGCATACTATCAGGAGGGGACCTGAGGACCCGCCTAGCCCTAATGCCTGCCTTCCAGTTCAGGACCCACTCTCCCAAGTACCAAGCTCGATATCCAGGGCCACAAAGGAGTGCCCTCTTCTAGGCTAAAGGCTTGGAGCGAGTCATCTCGATGGTCCAAGCTTCCTTGGACCCCCACAAGTCATTTCGGAACTGCAGGAAAAGAGAGATGTCAATATATAGGTAAATTGAATGCAAATAATTTACTAATAAGTAGGTTTGTTCTTTGCAGGTACTGCATCCTGTGTCAGCGAGTTCAGGTGCTGCCTGTGGATGTGAACTCGCGCGAGGTGCCTCTTCACAACGTGGTTGGCGCCCCACCTACCAAGGGCAGGGAAGTGGTCTCCCACTCAGGTAACGCCCACAAGTAATTCTAGCTTTAGAGCCCAAACCTGAAAAATAGAATGGGAGAAGTTGAGAAGACTGATGTAAGTAATAGGGGTCAAAATAAGATAAAGGAAAAAAGGGGATCATGACGTACCAGAATAGCATGCCAAAAGCCATAAAACTTCTTAGCCGCTCGGACCACCTTGTCCATGCTCTGGTATAAGTACGCCAGGGCACAACTACCCCAATCGAATGTGGGAATTTGGTCAAGATCCTGAAGGGTCGGTAGGAACATCAGATCGATAGAGCTGGCGGTGTCAGCAAAGAGGGTGGTACTGAGTAGGTAGAGCAAGAAAGCCCTCACCACCTGGTCAATCTCAAGGGGAGAGATCATTGCTATGGCCTAGTCTCGAGTGTAGAAACTCCTGATCGAGTCCAACTTAAGGGTATAAGTCCCCTTCATGTTAGGAGTCATCCCCAAAAGCCGCTCTATATATGCAACCTTATCCGGAGACAGCTGATGTAGACTCGCATCGAAGGGAATAGGATCCCCGGCGCAGGTAATCCCTGTGATGGCAGCAAATGATACTGGGTCTAGAGTAAGCTCGCCGAACGGGAGGTGAAAGGTGTGGGTCATACCAAACCACCTCTTCATTAGGGCATGCAATGGCTGGTAGTCTGTGCACCCCTGCTCGGATGGAAGTAAGAGTATGAAGTCCTCGAACCCTGTCTCCTGAATCCGATCCCTCTGCTCGTCAGCCAAGTCACTGAAAAAGACCCGGGCTCCATGGAAATTCCCAGCACCCTTGAAAGTTTGAGGATCATACTATAAATAAAGAGACAGGGAAATAAAATTTATGCATTTTGCTATCTCAGGGAGAATTTCGGAATGGATGTACATGTAAATGGTGGAGTTCCTCTCTATTGATGAAGCGATCGCCTCACCTTAGAGGCGATCGGCTCATCATAGAGACAATCGCCTTATTAAAGAGGCGATCGGCTCTGTAAAGGCGCGACACGAAATTGCCTCTTCATAAAAGCCCATCGTCTCATCAATGAGGCGATCGCTTTATTAATAAGATGATCGCCTCATCAAAGAGGCGATCGCCTCTGTAAGGTGTAGATGGGAACAATGTTCAATTTTTGACGCAATAAGGCACAAATTCCTTTTTTTTATTAAATAAATGTTCTAGAATGATAATTATGCAAGATTAACCCCTAACCTAATGAAATTTTATAGGAAATTTTAGGGTGCTAACCTCTTTGGATGCGAAAGAGCAGATGTGAGACCCTAGGTCTACCAAAAGCGGAATCGAGTCTCCATGGGTCAATCCCAGACTCCTAGAAGTGCTAATGAGAGGCAAAATATGATCCCACTGAGGTACAGGGGGTGTTTTGTCATTCTCCATCGACTGAAAAGTGGGGAGAGATATAGGGAGTACAAGAAGTATAAGAAAAAAAGAGGAAAAGAAAAGGTGACAAAAATAGAAGTGAGAAAGGACAAAAGGAAAAGAGTCATTTTTATAGCAAGCAAAGATGTAGGGTTTTCCCCTAAAAAAAAGAAAGAAGAAAAGTGATGAATGGAAAATGATGGCTATTGTCGCATACCAGGAGGGCGAAACTCAAAGTACGGATTTTTGAAATAAAGTTTCCAGAGGACAGGGCTGTTCGGGTTTGAATCCCTAAAGCTTAAAGACAGGGTTGTTTGGGTTTGAATCCCTAAAGCTCAAGGATAGGGCTGTTCGGGTTTGAATCCCTGAAGCTCAAAGAGGGGGCTGTTCGAGTTTGAATCCCCGAAGCTCAAGGACAGGGCTATTCAGGTTTGAATCCCTGAAGCTCAAGGACAGGGTTGTTCAGGTTTGAATCCCCTAAGCTTAAAGATAAGGCTGTTCGGGTTTGAATCCTCGAAGCTCAAAGATAGGGCTGTTCAGGTTTGAATTCCCAAAGCTCAAAGAGAGGGCTATTCGGGTTTGAATCCCCGAAGCTCAAAGAGAGGGCTATTCGGGTTTGAATTCCTGAAGCTCAAAGAGAGGGCTATTCAAGTTTGAATCCTCAAAACTCAAAGACAGGGTTGTTCGGGTTTGAATCCCCGAGGCTCAAAGGATCGAGATGACTGTTCGGGTAGTATCCCCGAAGTCGGAAGCGAAGGACAACTGGGCTAGGAAAACCCGAAAGTCTATGTCCCCAGAGGAGTGATAATCAAACCAGGAAAATTTAAAAATCACATCCCCAGTGATGATCGGGCCAGGAAAACCTGAGAGTCATGTAGTTTCGTGTGTTATGATGATCGAACCAGGAAAACCCGAGAATCATGTTTCAGGTGATTGATGGTTGGGCCAGGAAAACCTAAGAGTCATGTTTCGTGTGTTGTGATGATCGGGCCAGGAAAACCCGAGAATTATGTTTCAGGTGATTGATGGTTGGGCCAGGAAAACCCATAAGTCTATGTCCCAAGTGAAATGGTAATCGGGCCAGGAAAACCCGAGGTTAACAGTCTTTGAATACTTTATCGAATACTAATGAGTGGCTAATCGGACCAGGAAAACCCAGGGATCACGGTCACGTTTCAGAATTGAAGGATTCATCTCTCGGGTGAAACCCGAGAGTCAGGTATGTTGCTTATCTTATTGTTTGTTTGTTATTATGCATGTGATTTTTTGAAAAATTATCATTGCATGCATTTGATTTTTCAAAAAATCAGGGGGCAAACTGTAGATAGCTGGTTTGGTCGGCCTGTGTTAGGGGACAAATTAGGGGTGCTCAGTTTGACTGGCTCGTTGTCAAGCCCAATGATGAGAATGTGAAACTTGGACATGAGGACGAAGCCTGAATCTCTAAGTGGAAAGTGGACTTGAAAACCCAGAAGCCTGCAAAACCCAAAACCAAGCCCAACTATCCAATTTTGGGCCCGAGCCCACTTGGCCCAACGCAGGCCCGGGCGCAAGAGGCATTGCCTCAGTGCAATGAGGTGATCGCCTCTTTGGCAGCTACCAATGGGGCGATCGCCTCATCGATGAGGCGCTGCCTCTATGATAGCGCACTTGCAGCTGCATTTAATACAGTTGCAATCATGACAATCAAGTGGTGTGGGCCCCACTCTCCAGACTTTCTTCTTGCATGAGGAAAAGACTTTTGGGAAAGGGAAAAAAGGCTAGGAGAGCTCATGATGGGCTAGGAGGCTTAGGGGGATGGGAAAGCTAAGGGATAAAAGGAAAAAGAGAGAGAAGAAGAGGAAGGAGGGGGAACTCTGGAAAAAAAAAGAAAAAAAAGGAAAGAAAAAAAAGAAGGAAGAAAACGTCCAAAGGAAGGAGAGAATGTCCACTTTCCCATAAGATAAGAGGGAAGAAACTTGTGTCAAGGAGAGATACTACATCCTAGCAAGGATCTCAATCAAAGCAGCTCTGAGGGCCTCTCATTTTGGTATAAAACCTGCACTTAAACTTGATATGTTCATCGTTTTATGTATTCTTGCTTATGTGTAATTGAGCTATTAGTACATTTTAGGTTTATCTCTAGTGTGTCATGCTTGATATCTCACCTCATTGATGGATATTCGAATATTTTGCATGTAGTCGTAGTATGATGAGTGTAGAGTGTGTATATGCATGTTTTGGTTACTTAGAGTAGAAGTCTGTACGTCTTGGGAGTCAGAGTCGGCTTGGTGGTTAAGCGACACCTTTTCATAGAGGCATCGCCTCATCTCAATGAGACGATCGCCTCATCAATGAGGCGATCGCCCCATTGACAGGCCCTCAGGGAGCCTATCTTTTGTGTGTGTTACCTATTTTACTTCGGGTCTGTAAGAGCCCTGTTGATGAGGCGTTGCCTCTTCAATGAGGTGATCACCTCATTGGCAGGGTTAACCAGTTTCCTACTTCATTTTGTTGTTTATTTGCTGTGACGCCTGCTTTAATATGTCCCCTTTTGACCTTAAATATGTCTGTATGATTGCAAGATGATGATTATCTTGATTACTTGATGCTTTCTCTAGTTTATAATGTGAAAACCTCGTTGTGAATATCGTTACATGTGATGTCATCTTTGTTGTAAAAAGAAGGGCCAACCGCATGTTATTCGTAGGAATTACTTGATAATTTCTGTCATCAAGCAATCACTTTTGCTATTTATCCTTTGTATATTGCCATCTTTATGTTATTTTAATAGTTTATTTTCGGTATATGTTTGGTTTATTTCCTGTATATTATTTCATTTATTTAGTTAAAAATCTTTGTAATCCTTAATCCTTTCTCCCTATTTAATTTTGAATGTATGGTTGTAAATTATTATTTATTTTATTTATTGCATTTTTTTGAATGTTGGGACTTAAAGGCATGAAATTAGACTAATGTGCAAACTCGGACTTAATTATAAAATTCAGCAATTATCCGAAGGCACTTTCATTACGTGTGGTAAATGAGGAAATAATTAAATAATTAAATGGTTATAAAATGCAAAACACAAACGGAGGCCAACCGTAAGGTTGGGTGAGCATTCAAACGCTCATACCCAATTTCTGAACCCGATCTCTGATGACGACTTCTGGGAACCTCCGTGGGATCCAGTTGCTGTACAGTGTGTCTCGGCTTTTATCCGGGTGGCGACTCCATCTTCGAATAGGCCCATGACCTATATCGTATTTCCTAGTGGGCCTCGAGCCCACACAGTGCCGTGGTCGCCAAACACTTGGGCGCGCGCGCTAAACCCCGCCGCCTACAATCATTATTGTTGTTGTTATTATTATTATTATTAAATTTGATTGAAGGAAAATTTAGTAATTTCATAATTAAATTTAGAAAAGGGTCAAAAGTAGTCAAATGGGTCAAAGTCCTTCTCTCCTTCTTTTTCTTTTTCTTCTTCTTCTTCTTCGTACCGTCACTTTCAGCCCATGCTGGAGCTGCCCCAGCCTCAACCATCGACCGCCACCAGCTCCAATTGCCTCTAGCTACCGTTTGAAATCGCCAACCACTGCCTGTCACCGTTGAATCGTCGAAAATCGAAAGTGATCGATAGTTGAGCTTCAATGTTGTCAGTGAGCTTCCGGCCACCTCAGCTATTCCAACAGGACTCTTTCAAAAGCTTTTTCATCGATGAGTCCATTTTTGAGCTCCGTTTGAGCTCAAATCCTTTATATTTTTAGATATCTTCAATTTTTAGTATATGTGTTTTAGGATTTTTAATTTTTTTGAACTTGATTATGTTTGATTCATGAAAAATTGCTTAAGAAATGTTGTTTTTGGTAGCTTTAGCTTCTCAAATATATTTTTTGTGTATTTTTTGAATTAATTTGGATTTTGGGTAATTTTTGATTATTTTAATATTATTTATTGAATTTTTGATAATTATTTTTAATTGAAATTTAGTTGAATTTGTGTTAGTAATTTGAGTTAATAATTTTATAATTATTAAAATAATTTTTGGTGAATTTATATAATTTTTTAGAATATTATTTATATTATGTAAATTTTGTATTTATGAGTTAATTGTGTAATTTTGTGGAAATTATAGTTAAATAATATGTTTTATATGATTTTAGAATTATATAGGGTATTAAAATGATTTTTACAAATCATTTACTATTTTTCTCTAATTAATACTAATTTTTGAAAATTATATTCAAATAATATATTATTTACTATTTTAGTGATTAAATGGATTTTTAATTACTTTTAATACATTTTTAAGCTATTTGAATACAAAAAAGTGAATTTTTACTATTTTATATTGAATTATTGAAAATTTTGATTTTTATTAATATTATATTATTATTTGAGATTTTTATTTAATTATTGTGAAAATATTGGTTTTTAGTGTTTTAATGTTTAAATATATTATATTTTGGTATTTTTTGGAAATTTATGGAATTTAATGATTTTTAATATATTTATTATTTTATTTGCATTTTTGGTGATTATGAATCTTGATTAGGAAATTATGCAGTTCGGGATCCCAACCCGAGGTGGTGTGCAATCTATGTGTTAGAAGTGCATTTTTCTTATATGATCGGCTTTACGTTTTAGTAGAGAGATATCCGTTCTATAGAGAAGGTTCTGCCGAATTTTCAGTAAAATTCTCATAAAACGTGATATCAGGTTGATTCTGAAATTCTGTGTTTGTCTGAGTTTTGTATTCCTAGATCGAGTCTTTCTTTAAAATTCTTAGATGTATAAGTTAGAATTTATTTTGATAATATAATATTTATTTTCTAATTGCACTGAGATCGAGGCCTATCGAACTGAGCTTGTCGAGCCAGTCTCAAGGAGCACAAACTTGTGAATTATTATCTTATATATGCAATGCATGTAGAACGCATAAAAATTAGCATCCATGAATTTTATAATGAAATTGAATATGAATATTTCTTTAAATGTAAAATATATTTTTGATATACGTTTAGTATATTTAAACATACATGTGACATGTATATATTTGATATATTCTTAACATGAAATCAGTATATTTCTGGCATATTTATGGTTTACTTTGGTATATATGTGGCCTACATATATATTTGAAATATTTTAGTATATCTTTAATGTACAATTGGTATATTTTTTATATATGATGGATATATTTTGCTATGAATGGATGCTATTACATTTAAATTATGCTTTTTTTTATCATTTTAATAATTATTAAGTTTATTTGAAGGATATCAATCGAATGTGCTACCTAGTGGGCAACATTAGGACCGTGTATGTACTAGTACGATAGATTTTAAGATTGAGTTATAAATCACTTGAGGTGACTTTTATTTGATTGATCATTTGAGATTGATGTGATTGAATAGTGTGATTGCAGGAGCTTGATTGACCTAATGTCTTGAGGTCAGTCATACTAACCATGAGACTGCTGGAGCTCGGTTGACTTAATATTTTAGGACTAGTCTACTATCCAAAAATGGATAAGAGATATATATTGAAATTAAATGAGGCTGTATGGCTAGAGATATATTTTTGGTTGAGATTGCAAATAATTAGAGTTCTATTTGATCCTTCATTCAAATAAACATTTTTCAGCATTTATTATATATAAAAGTGATTTCAGTATCTGTGTGAATTGACTATATATATTTACATATATATTGATGTTTGATTGCATATCACATTAGGAGGTGCATATATATATAATATAATAATTCATTCAGTGAGGTATGACTCCCCTCAGTTGTATTTTTTTTCAGGAGATTCCTTGTCTTCAATCCTCAGTAGTAGACCTTTACGTCGAATTTTTTCAACCCCGGCTAGTTTATGTAAATTATTTATTTGACTTTTATTGTATTCTAGAAAATTGCAGTAGTAGTAGTGTTTGTATTTGTATAATGTTGTTTATGTCAGAGACCTTTCTCTTAATATTATATACAAATATTTTATTTTATGATATGCCATTAAATATTTATTTTATATCGATTTAAAATTTTTAATTTTGGTGTATTTTTATTTATTTAATGTATGTTTTTATTTTCTAAGGCTTGTTACGGAATCCGAATTTGAAAGAATTTTCGTTCTCTGGCGCTAGTTATGATTTCCGAGTTGGGTCGTGACAATATAAGAAAAAAAATTAGAAGAATACTTGAATGGATATTTTTGAAAAAAAGTTTACTGTGAACGAGAAATATGCCTGTATCAAGTCCCAATAATGAAGAAATAAAAATTACTATTTATTTAACAAGACATTTGCCAATACCCAAATGCATTTGCAGCATATCACAAAAGGAAAAAAAAAAAAAAACAAAGAAAATACCCCTAAGAAAACCAACACTGCGCATAATATTAGTGTAAATTATTCCAAGATGAAGTGAATTAGCTGTTATTTCAACTCCCTCTTCCTACAAAACCAAGAGAAATTAGAAAAAAAAAATACTTAGCATTTATCAATTGATGACAATTAAAAATAATCTCAATTTCTTTTTGGGTCAAAACCATTAGGGTTATTTGCACCGATGATATCCAACTTTTTAACTAAATACCACTAAAGTATCCAATCGTTAAAATATAATACAAAACTCTCTAACCTTTCGTTTTAATATCAATGAAGTGCTTAAAGCCGATTTCTGCCCAAAGATTACCACCTGGCACGTCACATGACATCTGATATGTCATACTGTATTAACGTGGCATCACATGGTGATAATGTGGCATTTGCAAGCCTGACACGTTAATATAATGAGACCATCATTAAATGTAAGATACCGTAGTGAGACCAACGCTAAAAGTTGGATACCATGAATGAAAATTTATGATTTTTTAGTTGATTTTTGTTTGCTTAATTGGTTTTTGTTTTTTGATGATAAAATTTTAAATTTTATATTTTTAAGTGAAAATTTGGATTTTTAATGTATATCTCGATTTTCAAATAAAATGAAATGTTCATAATTTATATTAATATTCAGTTCAATAAAAATCATTTAAAATTTATTATATAGTGTTAACTTGTAAAATTGGCTCGAATAGTAGTTTAATGCACTGCTATTTTGATATGAAATATATAGTATATATTTTTTTAACTTATAAGAAACATAAATTTTTATTTTATTATAAAATATATTAAATATAAATACATGTATTTCATATCAAAATAGTAGTGAATTAAACTATTATTTGAGCCGGTTTATGAGTTAGCAATATATAATAAATTTTAAATGATTTTCATTTAACTGAATATTAATTTAAATTATGAACATTTTATTTTATTTAAAAATTTAATTTTAATTTTAATTGAATATTTAATAATAAAAATAAATATTTATATTTATTATAAGCTAAAAAATATATACTATATATTTCATATCAAAATAGCAATGCATTATACTATTATTCGAGTTGGTTTACGAGTTAAAAATATATAATAAGTTAAATGATTTTTATTGAACTAAATATTAATTTAAATTATGAATATTTCATTTTATTTAAAAATCGAGATACACATTAAAAACACAAATTTTCACTTAAAAATACAAAGTTCAAAATTTTATCATAAAAAAACAAAAATCAATTAAACAAACAAAAATCAACTAAAAAATAAAAAAATTTCATTCATGGTACCGAACTTTTAGCATTGGTCCCACTACGATATCTCACTTTTAGTGATTATCTCATTATATTGACGTATCAGGCTTGCAAATGTCATGTCATCACCATGTGGCGCCACATCAGCGCAGTATGACATGTCAGATGCCATGTGGCGTGGCACGTGGTAATCTTTTGTCGGAAATCGGCTTTATGCACTTTATTGATAATAAAACGAAAGGTTAGGGAGTTTTGTTTTACATTTTAACGGTTGGATACTTTAGTAGTATTTAGTTAAAAAGTTGGATGCCATCGGTACAAATAACCCAAACCACCATTGATATCTAGGGTCTTGTTTAAGCAAGAACAATTACTGTCAATTGATTTCAACAGTTTCATTCATATTTTAAAATTTAAAAAAGATATTCTTCCAAAATTTTTATATAATTTCATGCTTATTTTATTAAATTTTACATTTTAGCTCAATTGATAAAGTATTATATATATATATATATAGTACCTTAAGGCGTCTTGCAAGCTCATTGGCATGCAAAATATTTGCTAGCTTTGAAATTCCATAACACATACAAGCTTCATATTTGAAATTCATTAACGTTACAGAGAAGAGAAAATAGAAGGGAAGAAAATAGTAACTATATAAATATATAAATGTATTATAAGAAATTGAAATTGTTGGTAAAAATAAATACCTGGACATGTCTTCGGTTTCATCAAAACGAATCCCTTTAATTGATTTGAAAGTGTGAACTAATGATGTATAAAAATGTCTTTTGGAGAGTATAACAATTACTTTGTCTTTATATATTGAAATAAGGGAAGCTACATTTGTATATATATTACAAAGAATAGAAACCATTAGCTGAAGGATAAATATGAAGAAGTGGTAACAAGCTAAAATACAAATAGAATAACAAATGATAGTTGAATAATAACAAATGATATCCTTAACACCCCCTGTCAAGCTGACGGTGGTCGGAGAGTTAACTGAAGCTTGCTGTAATGATTGAGAAAAGATGTAGTAGGCAGTGGTTTAGTAAGTATATCCGATACTTGATCAGTGGATGAAATGAACTGAATGTTGAGGTATTTTGCTTGGACTTGTTCACAAACAAAGTAGTAATCGAGTTCAATATGTTTAGTACGAGCATGTAGAATAAGATTAGAGGAAAGATAAATCACACCAACATTGTCACACCATAAGGTAGGGACTATGGGAGAAGAATGACCAAGTTCTTGGAGTAAAGATTGAATCCACATTACCTCAGCTATAGCATTAGCAATTGCTTTATATTCACTTTCAGTCGATGATCGGGCAATTGTGGGTTATTTTTTTGCCATCCAAAAGATGAGATTATTGCCAAGGTAAATGGCAAAACCATTTGTAGAACATTTGTCATCTGGACACCCTCCCCAGGCACTGTCTATGAAGCATTTGTGTGAAAGAGAGGATGAAGGAGTGAATAAAAAGGAGCCGTGTGTTTTAGGTATCGAAGAACTCTTTTGACTGCTTGCCAATGGATGTCTGTGGGAGTGTGCATGAATTGGAAAAGTTTATTGACGGCAAAGGCTATGTCCGGCCGGGTTAAAGTGACATACTGTAGAGCGCCTATAACTTGTCGATAGAGTTCAACATTAGAGAGGAGTGTGCCAGATTGCTTCTTTAAGGCTGGTGTGCTGGCCATGAGAGTGTTGTAAGGTTTGCAATCATGCATGTTTGTCTTGTCAAGAAGGTCCAGAATGTATTATTGTTGGGAGAGGAGAAGCGCACTGGAGGAGCGAATAACTTCTATACCCAAGAAGTAGTGGAGAGGACCAAGGTCATGTAAGGGAAATTCCTGTTGCAAAGTAGACATAACAGAATTAATGTCACTGAGGGATGAACCTGTGACCAAAATGTCATCAACATAAATCAAAATAAATAACTTGTTAGCATCAATAATATGAATAAAAAGGGACAAATCAGCCTTAGAAGAGATAAAGCCTTGTTGATAAAGGAACTGAGCCAATCTAGTGTACCAAGCTCTCAAGGCTTGTTTGAGCCTATAAAGAGAGCGATGTAGTTTACAAACAAGATCAGGATGGTGGTGATTGATGAAACCTGAAGGTTGAGACATGTACACCTCCTTTGTCAAAGAGCCATGAAGGAAGACATTGGTGACATCTATTTGGCGAATGGGCTAAGCATGAGTGACAGTAAGGCTAAGGATTGTGCAAATGGTAGTAGCACAAATGACAAGATTGTAAATTTCAGAATAATCAATTCCATGTTGCTAATTATACCCCTTTGCCATTAATCTCGCTTTATATCATTTAATAGATCCATCGGGTTTTCGTTTGATATGAAACACCATTTACAACCAACAATGTTCTTATGTGATGGACGTGGAACCAATGTCCAGGTGTTGTTAGCAGCCAAGGCATTGATTTCAGTTTGCATAGCATCTCTCCATTATGTATGTTTGTTAGCATGGGAGAATGTGGTTGGTTCAGAGAGGAGGTAATTTCGTTGGGGAATGGAGATTGGATGTTGGGTGGTAAGGTGTGCTTGGCGTTTGGTGAGAATTTTTGGTCGAAGTGTCATGGAATGAGTGCGTTGAGGTTGGGAGGTCGAGGTGGTGTTGTTATATTTACTAAGATCGACAGTTAGTTGAATAGAAGGTTGTGTGGATAGGGATGAGGGTAGAGAGGGAAGATCGGTGTTAGAAGCAGATGTTAGGGTGGATGAGAACTGTTGAGGGGAAGATAGAGTTGGAGAAGAAGTGGGAGTAGTATAAATGGAGTTAGAGGAGGAAAACTGTAATATCCCAAGTTTTTAAAATATTTTTATACTGCATCGGGATATGCAATGTTAATAATTTTTGTATATATTTATGATATTTTAAGAGTTGTTATTTGTTTAAAACTAATTTTAATTATTTTTTATTATTTTAAGTACTTTACGTAAAATTTTTCCGGGAATTATATTTTCGGGGAAATTGACACGTAAATAATTTAATATTAATTATTTTGACTAGTTTTAAGAATTTGCATGAACTCATGCATAATTTTTAAGTGCTAAATAAAATGTATATATGTGTATTTATTTAATTAATTAGAGCTTAATTAATTTTCTTAATTTTATTATTTAATTTTTTTGTATTAATTAATTAATTTTAAGTGTATAAATTATTAAATATATTAAAATATTTGTGTGGTGAGTATTATTTGTGTGTGAGAATATATATATTACTATAATATAAGGTGGACATATATATATATATATACACATATACATTATTTTATAACAAAAATCAAAATTTGCAGAAATTACAGTTTTACCCCTCCCTGCACCTTCTTCTTCCCAACGCCATTTCTTCCATTTTCAACCATTTTCAAGCTGGTTTTCTTATTTTCACTATGCCCCTCAGCCTTCCTCCTCCACCTCCAGCCATTTCCACCACCTGAAACACTCTTTTCCGACGAGTTTTGACCGATTTTTTACAAAGAAGTCAAAAATCGACTTAGCTCCGATCAAGCCATTTCTGGCCACCAAATTTGATGCCGTCACTCTCTATCTTCTTCTTGAGCTCTGGTGAGTGTGATTCCAAGTTTTGTTTCACTTGATTTGGTCTAGAATTGCTTAGGTTTTAATTTCTTCAATTAAGCCATTTTGGGTTTCAAATTTTTTTTAGCTTCAATTTGATTGATTCATGAAAATGTCCTTCACAAACTTTGTTCCTGGAAGCTTAATATACATACTTTAATTTTTTTAGAATTTTTAGAATTTATTTTAATTTTTGTGAATTTTTGATTATTTTATTGATAGTTTCTAATTTTCGAAAATTAATTAATTAAATTATGAAATTGTGTTTTATGGTGATTATATGAGTTGAAATGAATTATAGAAATTTATTTGTAATTTTTGTGAATTTTTATATATTTATTTGGAATTTATTAAGTTTATGTAATTTTGAAAAATAGGGTTAGTTATGTGTTTAATTGAATTAAATTTGTAAATTGAGTATATTTATTGATATTATTGAATTATATGTTGAGAAATTAATTTTGAGTAATTATATTATTTTTGGTGAATTTTTGGATTTATTTTAGTAAATTTATATATATAGGGGTATTTTGGTAATTTTACACTAAATTGACTAAAAATGTAATTAAATTGGTTTTAATAGTTATTTAGGCTATAAAAATGATTTATAAAAATGATTTAGTATTTTTAGCTAATTAAAACTATTTTTCGTAAATTATTTTCAAATTATATATATAATATACGATTTTTCTAAATAAATGAGTTTTTATCGGTTTTTAATGTGTTTTAGGGTTAATTACGTAATTTGGATTTATAAAATGTATTTTTATTATATAAGGGCATTTTCGATATTTTATAATTATTCTGTGAATTGTGAACCTCGGTCGGTGAATTGTAGTTTGGGGTCTGACTGAGGGATTGTGGTTGTGAATTTGGTGTTATTCTGAAGTGTGTTTTCTTTGCAGGACCGGCTCTACTCTTTAAGTAGAGAGATGTCCATTTTACAAGGGAGGTTCTGTCGGATTTTCGGTAGAATTCTCGTAAAACGTTATGTTTGGTCAAATCCCTATTCTAATTTTATGTCTAAAATTCTAGATCGAGTCTTTAGAATTTCCGTTAAATTTATTCTGATTTCATATTGTCATTTGTTTGTCTAGCTACGCCGAGACCGAGACCTAACGGATCAGGCCCGCCGAGTTTGTCTCATGGAGCGCTAGCATGTGAGTTATTATACTATATATATATATATATATATATATATATATATATATATATATATATATATATATATATATATATATATATATATATATATATATATAGGATGCATGACTTAGGATTTTTATTTTCATTATATATTTAAACAGTAATTTAATTATAATATGATTTGGTATATTTTCGATTTATTTTTAGTATATCTTGATATATAAATGTTTGTATATTTTCTATATACATTTAATATATCACTGGTATATTTAGAGTTTATTTTTGATATATGTATGTTAGATATTTAGGTTTATGTTTGTTATAATTTAATATTTATACATGATTTAAATGTGCATCGAACCATAATTATTTTATTAAATGATTGGTATAATTTAGGTTTATTCTTAAATAATTGCATGGTATATTATAAACCTACACTTAAATTATTTTTAAGTTTATTTTTGATATATTTTGATTTATTTCCAAATAAATACATGTTTTATTATTAAATTAAACCTAACACATTAGTGGTATATTTAGGGTTCATTTTTGATATATGCATGCTAGATAATTAGGTTTATTTTTAGTATATTTGTGAATATATGTTAAACCTAAACACATATTTAAATGAATATTTATATATAAATGTTTACTAAATGATTTATATACTTAGGATATATCTTTTGTATATTTAAGTATATTTTTAAGAAAATGCATGTTATATTGTTGCTACTCATTTAAATTATTTTTTTTACACCATATTAATGATTTATCTTTAGTTTATTTCATATTTTATTTGACATATATCTATATATACCTGAAATATACTGGCTGTAATTTAGGTATATTTTTGGTATATATATATGGTTGATTTTATTATTATGAATGTCGTTCCACATTCATTATTTTCAGAATAAATGATTTATTTAAGTGAAGGATATCAATAGAACATGCTTCCTAGTGGGCAGCACTAAGGCCATGTACGTACCAGTGCGAAAGAATAGGGTTGAGTGAGAGTTAATTTTGGGTGATTATAATTGATTTGACTAAGATTAATGGTATGTTAGATAGTGTGATTGCGGGGCCAATCACACTGACAATCAGACTGTTGGAGCTCGATTGACTTAGTGTCTCGGGGTCAGTCTACTGTCCATAAGTGGATTGAATGATCTATTGGGTTGATTGAGATGTGAGGTGATAGATAGGGTGATTGCTAGAGCTCGGTTGACCAGGTGTCTCGAGGCCAATCACACTGACAGTTAGACTACTGGAGCTCGGTCGACTTAGTGTCTCGGGGCCAGTCTGCTGTCCAGATTGGAATAAGTGTTCTATTTGGAATCAAGTGAGCCTGTATGGCTAGAGTGATGATTGGATTGTTTGAGGTTGCTATTATTAGGGTTCTATGGATCCTTTATGAATTAAAACAAACGTTTTCTACATGTAATATATTTATAAAGACAGAGTTTGGCATTCGTGTGAAATGTGTGTATATACATATATATATAAGAATGCCTGATTGTTATGGTTTAGTTTGCATGTATATATAGTATAATAATTCACTCAGTGAGGTCTGACCCCCCTTAATTATTTTTTTCAGGAGATCCCATATCGTCAGACCTTAGTTGTAGAGTTCCTTGCCGGTGTTTTTCAGTCCCGATTATTTTATGCAAATGTATATTCTGAACTCTGATTTATACTCTAGAAACTGCAGTAGTAGTGTTATTATATTGGAAGAATATTATTTTGGTTTGATATTAAATACTCTGAGAATTTGTATTTGAACACTATACGAATATGAATTCATTTATGAAGGGATTTGAAGTATTTATTTTATATATTGATTCAAAAAAATTTTAATTCTGTTTTACTTTTTATTTATTTATTGTATGATTTTATTTTCTTAGGCTTGCTACGAGTTTCGGATTCGAAAGAATTCCCGTTCCCTAGTGTCGATCATGACTTCTAGTTTGGCTTGTGACAAAAGCATACCTGGAAAGTGTCTGGATTGGAGTGGACTCTATTGCACGATTGTTATCCATGGTGTAGTGGTGGAAGTAATGTGGGATTCAATATGGTGAGGTTGAATAGAGTAGGGAAATGAAGACTTATTAAAATGAATAAAATGTGCATGATAAATGCAACCAGTTTTAGGATTTAGACAATTGAAACTAGAATGATTTTTTGCGAAACCAAGGTGAACACATTCTTGGGACTTGAAAGCAAATTTAAAACGATTGTATAGTCAAAGTAAAGGAAAGATAGCATAACTAAACATTTTGAAATCCTTGTAATTGGGATTGTGACCATGAAACTTCTGAAACGGACTAGATCCATGTAGGACATCACTTGGCATGCTATTGATAAGAGCAACAACATGTTCAGTAGCAAAAATCTAATATTTGAATGGAACATGGGAGTGTGCAAGTAAATAAAGGGTTGTGTCAATTATATTTCTAATTTTTCATTATGAAATACCATTTTGCTTGTGGGTGTGTGGACACGCAAGTCTGTGGGAAATACTATGAGAAAGAAGGAAATTATGCACTTTACGATATTCACCACCTCAATCACTGTGCAAAGCTTTAATTTATGTGCCAAATTGACGTTCAACATAAGCATTAAATTGAAGGAAAATTGAGGACAATTCATTGCGTTGTTTCAGGCAAAAAATCCAAGAAAATCAAGTGAATTCATCCACAAACACAATAAAATAGCAATGGCCAAGGGTAGAGACCATCAGGGCTAGACCCCAAATATCTGAGTATAAAATTTGGAAAGGTGCAGTGGATTTATGTTCGACCTTGGCTAAAGGAAATTTTGACATCTTGCTTAAATAGCATGAGGAACAATGAAACTTTGAAACATTAAAGAAATCACTACAAGGTAACTTGAAGTCTTTTATTAATTTTTGAACAGTGTTGATTTGAGAGTGACCAAAGTGATTATGCCATGTTTGAACAAAGACACATTCCACATTGTGTGCTTGGGGTGTGGAAGCAATTGTGTAGAGTCCATTTTTACTTGGTCCATGAAGAAGAGTGCGTTTGGTTTCCTGATCCTTGACAAAAAAAAATTGAGTGGGATAGAATTCAAAAAAACAAGAATTTTCAATGGCAAATTATTGAACAGAAAGCAATGATTTTTTAAGAGATGGAACATGTAAGACATTATTTAATTTAAAGTTTTGACAAGAGAATGAATGGTAGAGAAACCAATGTTAGAAATGCGCAAACCTTGGCCATTAGCAACCTAAATATGGTCCTATCCCTTATAAGAATCATTGATAGTTAAAGAAGAAAGATCAGGTGTCATGTGGTACGTAGCACCTGTATCAGGGTACCAAGCTGAGTAATTTGGACAAGGAGAGTGGTAGGAGACCTGATTGGCTTGTGAGAGACTATCATTTCTAGCATAGTGATGACAACATTCTTTGGCTGAGTGATTTTGATAACCACATATTTGACAGCAAACACGCCACTGTGAATTGAAAGAAGTGTATTAGGGTAAAGGATTCAGTATAGGAGGGCGAGAAGAGAACTGATTTGGTTGAGATGGGGAGAGGGATTGATTAGTCTTAGAGGCGAGGTGAGCCACGGGTGGTTCTTGAGTGCTACAAAGAAATATTTCATGAGTAACTAACTGTCCATGTAATTTATGGAATGGGACAGGATCAGTCCTGAGATTGAGGGTTATGATGATGCGGTGGTATTTAGAACTAAGATTGCGATATATAATCGCATTGAATTCAGTTATTGGCGTCCAGTAGCTCCAAGCTGATCAGCAAGTGCTTTTGCCCTCTGTAAGTATTGGGAAACAGTCATGTCGTTCCTCTTAAGTTCCTGTAGGTCAATATGTAGTGGTAATTGTCAGTTTTGTGATACTAAACCAAAAGCATGAGCCAATGCATTCCATACTTGAAGAGAGGATGTTAATCCTATAACATATGAATAAACCTCTTCTGTCAAGGAGGATAAAAGCCTAGTCATTAGCATTTGGTCTTTGACAAATCAGTTAATGAAATCAGGATTGGGAATGGTTTGATTGGAATTGTTTGGATTGGAAATTTCTTTGGATGGTGCTGGCTTAGTGCCATTAACAAAACCGGATAGGTTTTGGTAGTTAAGCAATGGTAAGAACTAGGTCTTCAAGAAGAGATAATTGTGAAAGTTGAGCTTTATGGCGAAAGTATGATGGGTTTAGGTTGTGGGAGCATTGTTGATGTTGGAGGCAGGTACAATAGCAGTGTTAGAGCTGGTTGCCATGGAGAAAATTAGTTAAAAATGAAGGATAGCTCTGATACCATATAAAAATGTCTTTTGAAGAGTATAACAATTACTCTATTTTTATATATTGAAACAGGAGAAGCTACATTTGTATATATATTACAAAGAATAGAAACCATTAGCTAAAGGATAAATATAAAGAAATGGTAACAAGCTAAAATACAAACAGAATAATAAATGATAGCTGAATAATAACAAACGATATCCTTAACATGATGATACATTGATAATTCTTCTTTCTTGCTTTCAAGTACTGTGCTTTTCATGGTCTCTAATAACATATTTATCAACAGAAAATGACCTGAAAATTGAATAATAGCAATTAATTAGATCTGCTTCCTTCTATGGGATGTTCCATGTTCTTATATACGACGTATTCTTAGATTCCGGAAGCGTGTGATGGTTCCTTGACGAGCACATGAGTCCTGAAATGTCAGTGGTGAGAAATTTGAATATATTTTTTTAAGTGAAGTTTCAAATTTAAACTTTAAATAGAAAGAAGGATAATGTTTAACCTTACAATTTGCCACCTGAACAATAAGTCGTAAGTAGCAACGTTTTATCATAATATATATATATTTTTATAATTACATTATAACTAAAAAATAAATAAATAATTTAGAATGTATAGGTGTTTAAATTAAAATACGACAGATTCATCAAGTTCATTTTAAATTTTAGATTTTATCATTTTATTAAAAAAAAAAAATTTCAATAAAACAAAAATTTTTAAAAATAAATTTTAATTAACATTAGAAGCAATAGAGTGATTGTTCCCAAAAAATTTGCCTGCTTGCGGACCATGACATGTATCAGCATCTTATAAAGAAATAGATAGCAGAAGTATGCTGTCTCTCTTATAATAAAAGAGTGATCAAGTGATAATTTTTTTCACAATATTTTAAAATATAGAGTCCAAATCTTATCATATTAATTTTAAAAATTAATTTTTTTATAATTTAAAAAAATTATTTTTTATTGTGCAGTTGATGAGCAGTAGTTATTATATAACTTCATATTATTCTAACAAAAGAATAGCTTAGGCGCACTGTGGGATGATTTCTGGATTATAACACATATACCTAGATGATTAGTTGCGAAGTGAAGTTCTATGTTGTCTTTGTTAAGATTGGATTTCAATGTCATAACACATGCATTGGTACTGAAGAAAATTGGTGAAAAAACAATTAAGTGCACTACAATGAACCCATAAGTTAATGATTAAGTTTTGATTACTGACATGAGGATATTTAAGGGAAGATTCAAGGAAGTAAATTCTGATGCAAATTTTCTGACTGATGCAAATGAGCTGAGGTCCAATTCCAAAACATCAATTTTTACATTTGGGACTTGTTTAAGTATTTCCTCTTTAACACTTCTACCACCTTCAACATTTCTTACTGCCATAACCACATGGACACCGCTTAATGCAAGAACTCTTGTTGTTTCTGCTCCAATTCCACTGGATGCTCCTGATCATATACATATATGATCACACACTCATAAGAAAATTTTTTTTGTTATTCTTTTCAATACCATAATAAATTAATCATGAGACATGACAATAAAATCATTAAACTTATGTTGCCGAAGGTTGAGCAGTCAAATGACATTAAACAAAATTATGATTCAGTTCTTGATGATTGAAGGGGTGAAACTTCCTAAGTTCCAAAAAAAAAAAAAAGTTATTGAACCTGTAACACTGGCAGTGAGACCAGTGCCATCAACTCCTTGTGTATCTTCTTCTGCAGTGGAGCAACCTGAGAATCCAGATTGGCCCTTCGACCCGAGAAGCCTCATTTTGATGTGGCTTATAAGCATAGCTTAAGAACAAACCATATATTAATTACTTACTAAAATTGAATATAAAGCATTGAGTTGGTAGTCATTTTTCGATGCATTAGATGAGATGCAACTTTGGACTCTCCTATTATATAATTTTGTTTTATTGTGTAGTCGTATGTGTGAATTTTTTGAATTTTTTTAGGTTAATACTCTTATTGGGTATGTATTTGGTTTAAATGAATTTTATCAAATTTTGTAAAATTTATTTATAAATTCAAGTAAATATGTTTGGTTTAAATGATAACTTTGTAAAATTTATTTCCAATTCTAACTTTTTAATTTTGTGAAATTATTTAACAATAAATCTATTCTTATTAATGAAATGTATTTAGTTCAAATAAATTTGAAATTCATTTGTAAATAAATTTTATTTAAAATTCATTTGCAAATGGATTATATTTAAAATTTATTTAAAAATAAAATGAAATTTCTAATAGAATTGAACTAAATAATAGATTAACTTTGGTATTTAAAATTTATTTGCAAATGAATTATATTTAAAATTTATTTAGAAATAAAATGAAATTTCTAATAGAATTGAACTAAATAATAGATTAATTTTGGTCTAATAAAAAAATAAAATAAAATTTTAATTTTTAAAAAATTAGATGAAAATACAGTAATTAATAATTAAATGATACAGCAAAATCCTTGATAGTAAAGCACTACATTAATTGATAATCAATTCAGCACACATTTAATTTTGATTTTTTTGAATTATACAAAACATATGCACACACTGAATTAGAGACATGTCACATTTCTTCACAAAATCATGATAATTTTATAAAAATAGTTACCTTTAATTTACACTAACCCCTTGTTTGGTGCAATTCCATTAAGAAATTCATTTAATTTCCAAATAAATTTTAAATGAAATTCATTTTTAAATAATTTCTAAATTCATTTGAACCAAATATATTTCATTAATAAGAATAGATTTAGCATTAAACAATTCCACAAAATTAAGAAGTTAGAATTGAAAATAAATTATATATTAAGTTTTCATTTAAACTAAACACATGTAGAATAAAATTCAAAGAAAAAGAGAGAAAATTCAAGAGAAATATTTTTCTATGTATTTCAAAGAAGGGTAACAACCCTTATATATACACATAGGAATCCTAATCACATCCTAACTAGGAATAAAATATCATCCTAAATAAAATAAAGACTTTATTCCTAATTGTATACAAATATTTACTTCCTAATATGTACAAAAAAAATATTTACTTCCTCAATACTCCCCCTCAAGTTGGTGAATGTATGCAATCATTCCCAACTTGTCAAGTGAGTTATAGAACAATTTTCTTGATATAGCCTTTGTGAGGATGTCAACTAGTTGAGTCTGAGAAGAAAAAAATGAAAGATCAATTGTTCCTTAGTTCAGATGATCTTTTATGAAATATCTGCCAACCTTTTACATGTTTAGTTTGATCATGTTAAACCGGATTTTTTTGCAATTGCTATGGCTGCCTTATTATCACAATGTAACAACATAGACTTCAAATGTTTTAGTCCCAGATCTTGAACAATGCACCTTATCCAAAGTAACTCACATACTCCATGAGCTATTCCTCTAAACTTAGCTTCATCACTTGACCTTACTACGACTTTCTGTTTCTTACTTCTCCAAGTGACTAAATTCTTTCCAATAAATGTAAAGTACCTGGATGTTGATTTTTGATCAGTCCGATCTCTGGCCCAATCAGCATTAGTATAGCAAGTAATTTCATAATCTTTATTTCTCCTAAAGAATAAACCTTTACTCGGAGAAGACTTTAGATATCTTAATAATTGGTATACTACATCCATATGTTCTTTACTCGGAGAATGCATGAATTGACTTACAACACTTATTGCATAAGTAATATCTGGCCAAGTGAGATAAGTATATCAACCTTCCCACCAGCCTTTGACACTGATCTTTATCAGTTGGGACTTGATCTCTTAGGATTGAAAGTCCATGGTTAACTTTAATTGGAGTCTCGGATGGCTTATAATCAAGCATGCTCGTCTTTGTCAAAAGGTCCATTACATACTTTCGTTGGCAAAGGGAAATCCTTTGAGCTAATCTTGTGCCTTCAATTCCTTAAAAATACTTCAAGTTACTTAAATCCTTAAGTTCAAACTGGGATGTTAACTGTTTTTGCAAGATTGTTGTCTCACTCAAATTATTCCCAGTAACCATCATATCATCAATGTATACAATCAGAGCGATGACTTTACCTAATTTCTATTTGATGAATAGTGTATGATCAACATCACTTTGCTTATATCTAAGCTTTCTCATGAAAGTTGAGAGTCATCCAAACCATATTCGAGGCGATTGCTTAAGTCCATACAATGCCCTTTTTAGTTTGCATACTTGGTCAGTATATCTAGTTCCGGGTGGTGGATCTATATACACTTCTTCATCTATAGTTCCATTAAAAAATGCATTCTTCACATCAAATTGTCATAGTGGCCAGTCCAGGTTGGCACCTAAGGAAATAAGAACTCGGATGGTGTTCATTTTTGCTACTGGGTTAAATGTATCTTTATAGTCAATTCCATACTTTTGAGTATATCCCTTTGCTACCAACCGAGTTTTATACCTATTTATGCTTCCATCTAAATTGAGTTTGATAGTGAATATCCACCTGTACCCTACCATTTTCTTCCCTTCAGGGAGAGGAATAAAATCCCATGTGCGGTTATTCTAAAATGGCTCCATTTTATCATTCATGGCTTTCTTCCAATCCGGATCATCTAAAGCCTCCTACACATTACTCAGAATAGATATAGTAGATAATTGATTTACAGTAAATGCATGTGAGTTAGACAAACAGTTGGTTGATATGAAGTTGTTGATAGGATATTTAGTTTTAGTATGAAGGTCTGGATCATATTATTTTTTAGGAACCCCTTTATTGATTCTAAAAGGATAATGAGGCTCAGTATTAAGAGTTACTAAGGGAGATGAGTTTACCTTTCTATGCACATTCGCATATGGAGTTTCTTCAGCTTCTAGTGTGGGTTGGGAAGATGTACTATCTTGATTACTTGGATTATCTTTAATTATCTATCCAGGTGAGATGCTCGAACTTGGAACATCAGGTGTTTGTTAGATGCTCAGAACACTCAAGAGACTCAGAATATGTAAGATACTCAAATTTGAAACATTTGGAACACTCAGAATGCTATCTTCCTTTTAAAGAAGTTCAGATTTTTCTCCCCCTGAAGAGAGCACTAGGAGTGAGAGAAGAAAAGAGCATTTTCATGGAACCGAACATCCCGAGTTATATACATCTTCTTTGCATTTGGATCATAGCATCAATAGCTCTTTTGTAGATCTGCATAGCCAACAAAGATACACCGGATAACTCGAGGATCTAATTTACTGAGTGTTTGATGAACATATGTCGAGCATCCAAAGACTCGAGGCTCTAGATTGTTGAGAGGTAGAGGTATGACAAGTTCCTGAAGTTTCTCAAAAGGCATTTTAAAATCGAGACCTCTTGATGGCGTCCGGTTTATGAGATACGTAGTGGATTAAATAACCTCTCTCTAGTATTCTCGAGGAACATTCATGTCAAATAATAATGCTTGGACAACTTCCAATAATTATTGATTTTTTCATTCAGCTATACCATTCTGTTGGGGAGTGCCGACACAGGATGTTTGGTGGTGAATGCCTTGATCACTGCAGAAATCATTTAGATTTGAGTTAAGATACTCCCTACCATTGTTAGATTGCAAAACTTGAAGTTTACTCTGGTATTGCGTAGCTACCATTTTGCATAAATCTAAGAATGTGGAGCACACATCTCCCTTATTTGAAAGTAGTGATGCCCAAGTCATCCGGGTACATTCATCAATAAATGTAATAAAATATCGAGCACCAGATAGAGTAGAAATTCGAGCAGGTCCCCATACATCAGAATGAATGATTATAAATGGAATTGAATTTTTATTATAATTCAGTACATAAGAGATTCGGTGGCTTTTTGCCAATTCACAAATATCACACTTGAATTTTGAGTCTATGGTATTCAAAAATAATTCTGATTTTATTTGTTTAAGATAATGAAAAGAAAGATAACTAAGACAATAATGCCACAAGATTACTTGGTCTTTGGTCGAGCAACTTCCACCAACACTATTGACTTGACTTGACTTTTAACTTGAATCATTATGCAACTCAAGATAGTATAACTTTCCACATTTAACACCAGAGCCAATAATTCGATGATTGCAATGTCCTGAAATACACAATAATTAGGCCAAAATTTAATAGTGCAATTTAAGGTTTCACTGATTTGGCCAACATATAGTAAATTTCAAGAAAGAGATGGAACAACAAGAATAGTATCTAAATTCAAAGAGTCAGAGTTAGATATTGATCCTTCATGAGTGATCGATGCTATGCCTCTATTAGCAATTAAAATGTTTTGTTGGGTTGATGGGTGGATGGATGTAAGATGGTGAGTGGAGTTTGTTATATGATCAGTAGCACCTGTACCAATAATCCACGTATTATTTCGAGTAAGATTTATCATACCTAATGTTGCATCAAGATCACCACTTGGTTTAGTACCACTAGAGGTGACAATTGCAGCCTTTCTAAGCTTTTTACGAGGCTTTCAATTGAAATCCCACCATTCCGGATATTCCATAATTTCATAGCACCATTCCTTAGAGTGTCCAACTTTGCCACAATGAGTACAGGTGTATATGATGGACTTACTTGGTATTTTTCCTTTAAATTAGGAATGAGTATGAGCTGCTACAAGTACAACATTGTCTGGCAGTATCTTCGGCTCTTCCATCGTATGACGCTAGTTGTGATCCCTTCGTACATATGCAGAACTAAACTTGAGATTAATAGGTGGATCCTTCCGGAGTATTTCACTCCAAACATTATTAAATTCTGAATTAAGTCCGACTAGGAAAATATGTGTTCGAAGTCGGGTAATATGTTTGTGGAGTGATACTACTCCATTAATATCATCCCCTTGTGCACATGTCCGGGCATCAATTTCCTGAAATATTCCAACCAATTCATTATAATATGCAAGTAATGACTTACCATTCTGACGTGTTGTGAATGATTTTCGGTTTAATTTGAACAACTGAGTTTCATCAGATCTATCATAGAAGGTGTTTAAGACAACATCCCATATTTCCTTTGCTGTTGGAAGACTGCATTAATGTCGGACATATGGAATCAATCAGCCAACTTTTGATTCAATTATTATCAATAAGCCAAGTTTTCAAAACTTTATCTCCTGCTGGTGGTTTTGGCGTAGTGCCATTAAGAAAATTAGATTTGTTTCTGCTTCCAATTTGCATCTCCATGAACTGTGACCATAGAGTATAGTTCATATCATCAATAATAATTCATGTAGGAAAAGGAGAATTATCTTGAAGGATTTGAATAAAATTGGGTGTTCCATTGGATACGATGGATGTGTTTTTAGTGGTCATGATTTTGAGAATTCAATGGGATTCAAAGAATTTTGAAGAGAGAAAAAAAAACAAATATGATTTTAAGGATTCAAAAAATAAAAATTCGATTTCAATGGGTATACTCTGATACCATATAGAATAAAATTCAGAGAAAAAGAGAGAAAATTTAAGGAAAATATTTTTTCATGTATTTCAAAGAAGGGTTACAATCATTATATATATACATAGGAATTCTAATCACATCATAATTAGTAATAAAATAACATCCTAAATAAAATAAGGACTTTATTCCTAATTGTATATAAATATTTACTTCCTAATATATACAAAAAAATATTTACTTCCTCAATAATACACTCAATTAAATTTGCAAATGAATTACATAAAATTTTGTAACAAACACACTCTATAAATAAATATTTTATACATGTAGTAAAAGTATATGTAGATTGATACTTGAAACAATGGTTTGTTGCAATATTAATAACTTAGTTATTGTTGACTAAGCTGAAGCTGTAATCCCATAATTTCTTGGTCAGTTCTGCATCTTTAGCAAGAGGGTTTGGTTTGCTTATGTTACAATCCACAAAATACTGGCCGCTCACACCCTTCACTTGTGGGTTCAATGCTACATAACATGTAGTTGCCGCTCCCTGCAACGATGTCCAGCACAATAACGAAATAATCAACAGCTCAATTTTATTCCCATACCATATAAGATTAATGTGAAAAGAAAAAAGTTATAAACAATTATAGTAGATATATACATACCTGCTGGACATTTTTGAGTAGAAATTTATTAGCAATGATGAATATGACTGCATTGCGATTCAAGAATCCCAAGTAAAAAATGAAGATTAGATATAGAATAACATAATTAACACAATTTAATTTTCACATGTAAACCAAATTATATATATATGTATGTCTACCTCTTGAAAAAATGTTCTGGTCCAACATATTTGTAAAAATAAGTCCAGGATGAAGAGAATTAGCAGTTATGTCAATTTCTTCTTCCTATAAATTAAGAAAAAAAATAATTAGGTAAAATTTTCTTTTGGTACAATTATGAACTTTGTAATTCAATAGTCACAAAAAAATTAACTTAATTCGAATTGAGTTAGATGGAGCCATTGGAAAAATAAAATTCCTTCAGTATTCATTTTTCTAAATATAAAATTTGAAATTTAAATTTTATTTAATGAAATCTAAATTTTTTTTTATTCTTCTTGAATGAGGAGACATTGATAAGATTACATAATATATATAGATGTGGCATTGCATGTGTACCTTCAATTTCTTTGCAAGTTCGTTGGCATGCATTACATTCGCAAGCTTTGACCTTAAATAAGGCATCCGAACAATGCTGCCACTGACAATTAAGTGAGAGGAGAAAAGTTAAAGCATAACTTGAAAAGAGCAAACCTTGATTAATATCTTTGTTGAAATTGTAGTTAAATGTTAACTTTTATCTAAAAATATTATGCGGTGTAAAATTTAAATTATAATGTGATGAATTTAAACAATAATTAATTTCAGGGATGGCAGATTTGGGAATCAACGATGGATCAAAAGTTTGCCTTATAATTAGTGCAAAAAATTAATTAAATGCTACCTTGAAATTTCATTGATTTTATCGAAAGGATATTCTTTAACCCAAAGATGACCAGATGATGAAACGTTGATGATCCTTCCTTCTTTGTTACTTTTCTGTGCTGTTTTTTCCATTGTCTCCAATAAAAGATTTGTCAAAAGAAAATGTCCTGCAATTTTTATTCAATATAATTAATCATGGAAAAGACAGCTTAATTAATTCAAGTGGTTGAAAGAGTTTATTCATTTCTTCAACGGCTAATTGAATTCGACTGCGATGTAGATTAATAATAGTAATAATAATTCTCTAAATACACCAGACTTATATGTGATGGATTTTTAATATCATTTTCATGATAAAATATTCAAAACTTAAGTTTACACTTATTTCAAAATGGTTACAAAATTTTAATTTATTTCTTTTCAATTACTTAACTTCTATTTTATTTCAAAATTGTACCTTCAACAAATTTTTAATCCTTCAATTTTTGATTTTTAATTTAGTTCATAAATTTTGAAGAGTTCAAAATTCTACTTTCCAGGACTCTTACACCGCTCATAGTGAGTTTACTTTCACTTAGGTGGAAACAAAGAGCTACACAAGGATCAATATCTCAAAATTTAGAATCACTTCATTCTACACATTGTTGAATGAAGTCAATCATGATAGATTATTAAAATTTGAACTTTTTGTTTGATTTCTCATTCAATTAACAATTTATTCAAATTCAAGGAGATGATCTAAAAGTATAAAAATTATATAAATAATATTCAATTTTCTATTATATTTCACATAGTTATAATATTGATTATGATATTCTAAATGAATATTAAATTTTTTCTGACATACTTCAAATCATTTTTATCTTAAATTTCATAAACTATTCATATCAGACCAATCAAATAAACAAAGATATGGAACAATATTTTCAATAATACAAGGCATGAGATAATAAAAAATAAAAATAAATTTTTATAGTAAATATATATTTATTTGTAAAATATTTTCAAGTATGGACTATATTGGTAATACTATACAGATTTAAGTATTAAAAAAAATTAAAAAGAAACCACACGTGAAACAAAAATAAAATTTTGGTGATCAAAATGATACAAACCAAAAGGAATAATAACCAAAAACAACATAATCAATTCTCATGTAACGTACCAAGATGATTAGTCGCAAAGGTTATCTCTATATTATCCTCGGAAAGAAATGATTGGGCAGGGCAAATTCCTGCATTATTACTGTTGACAGAAAAATCAGTTCTATCTTCTTATTGTCTTATAGCTTGGTATATGGTTTAAGTATATACATACATGAGGATATTGAGTGGAAGAGCCATGGAAATATATTGTGATGCAAATTTTTTAACTGATGAAAGAAAGCTGAGATCTAACTCCATAACATCAATTTTAGCAGCTGGAATTTGTTCCATAATTGCCTCTTTAACCCTTCTGCCAGCTTCAACATTCCTCACTGCCATAACAACATGAACACCTCTCAGTGCAAGAACTCTTGTTGTCTCTACTCCAATTCCTCTTGATGCGCCTAATATATACATATATATATATATATATATATATATATATATATTCAAAATCCAATATTACTTCCGTCAATCATCATCATCCTTTATGACCAAATTCATATGATAAATTGATACTATAATCTAGTACTCAAGTTACGTGAAAACATGTATACATTTATCAACTATATAAATATAAAACTTTCTGAATAACCTGTGACAATGGCAGTGAGAGAAGATCCATCAACTCCTTGAGTAACTTCTTCGGCAGTGGAAGAGGCTGAGAACCCGGATGGACCCTTCTTCCCGAATACACTCATCTTGCAATATCTTCCTCCTCAATACCTTCTAAATTTCTTCTAATGAAAAAAACATATATTTATATATGAAAATTGATACATATTGCTACTTGTAATATCAATAGACAAAAAAGGATAATTTTTTTTATTGTAAAATTACTGGAAAGGCCTAATAATGCAAGGGCAATCAATTAAAGGGACATTTTAAAAAGTTGTAGCTACCAACAACATATTGTTTTATGTCGCTGGTAGCAACACGAAGTTTTATCCAATATATATATATATATATGTACACTATGATTATAACATATCAGGAAAAAAAACTATAGATGATGTGTGAATTTTTTTAATTTTTATGTTTGAATTTCTTAATTAAGTATCTTATCAGTAAAGTATTAATATATTTTACAAGTTAAAGTGTTAATGTGGTAAATTTTAAATAATAAATTAATTAAAATATTCTTCTTTTATATTATAATTTATTTTTTTCATAGTGTTTATATTCTTTATATTTTATTAGAAAAATTTAAAATGTTTTACTCAATAAACAAAAATTATAAAAGATTAAACATTATTTTTATTTTATTAATTATAATAATTAAAATTCTATTTCTATTTTATTTTAGTTGATTATTTTTGACTATTGAATATTTTTAAAATTAAATAAGATTTTTAATCTTAGTTATGATGGTGGAATTTATTCTATTAATTTAACTTGTAAATACTATTTAATATATTTTTTGAAAAATTAATAAAATAAATGAAAAAATTGATTTTTTAAATGAAAAATTAATATATAATTTAAAAAGACTTTTAAATCAATTTATTATTTAAGATAAGATGTATAAACACTTTAACTTATAAATATACTAGAAACACATTTTTGAATTTATTGAATAAAAAATTTAAATGTTTAAATAGCAAAAATTAAGAATTTTAAATATTATTTATATAATTTTTCCTTGATTAAATGATATGCACATACATGTTTTAATATTACGCACACCATTTGTCTTACAACGATCAACTGCCAACCATATTTGATATATTATACTGTCTACACAATGGAAATTAATGATAGATGTAGATATAGCACCTACATGTAACAATGGCAGTGAGAGAAGATCTATCAATCTCTTGCGTAGATTCTTCCAAAGTTTTTTTTTCATTGGAGAGGGAGGAGGAGAGTGACAAGTCTCTACCACTAGACTAGTGGGAGGTTGGCATCTTCCAGAGTTCCTAATCAGGAAATTGTTTCCCATCATGTATTTAATTTATGGATAATGATGCACCCCGCTATTAGCCAAGTCAATGGCTATTAAAAATAAAAAAAATTGGACAAATTATAGTTCTGCCTTATTTGTTTAATAATATAAAAAAAGTTATATAATATAGTCCAAGAACATCCATTTCAATTGAATAATTAATTAAATCACTAAAATTTAAAAACATATAAGAAACTAAATGAATGAATGCGTCCTAGTATAATTTAAACATATATAATTTATAACTAATTTATTTATTTATATTTTTGTAATTTTTAATATAAGATAAGAACATTATAGTAATATGCCACTAATAGCCCTGCAACTTTTTTTTTTTTTTTCAATTGCAACATCTGCCTGTTTGTTTACAGTACAGATGGTTAAAAATGTATATTGTCGCTTAAAGAAATAAATTCTTTACTTAAAGAAGCATAAGGGTAAAGAACAAGAAAAAGAAAACAGGCTGAACACAGCTTCTCATGAAGTTAAAAATCGCTAGTTACTCTACCTTGTTGGTTTGTAGGCATGTGTATAATTTATAAGCAATTTAAAGTTTACTTATCGTTTTATCGTTTTTTTCATCGTGCTCATGTATCAGGCCATATTAGCCTTAAATTGATTAAAACTAAATAGTAAAAAACAGTTAAAGATCCATCGAAATGGTTGAAATATTTCACATTATGACTGCAATAGCTAATAGATTGAATAGTACGCTTATTTTAATTACATGATAAAGTTTTAAATCAACAGTCACATAAAAAATAACAAAAATATAAATAATTAAATAAAGAACATGAGAAATTACTTAAGGATTATCCAAGTACAACTGAATGTATTTTTTTTTTCCTTTTTTATCATTTTTTAAATGTTTGTTACCTTATTTGTTTGACATTTGTATTCAATTATTTTGGGAGGTCAAAGATTGAAATGATGGAAGTAAGTATTGTTGGAATTAAAGGATTGAAAAGAAGAGAAGAATTGATGAGATTAATTGGTTATAAAATAAATTTACTTTTTTTTGTTAAGTGTGTTAATTATTATTTGTGTTTGGTGTAATATTGAAATCTATTAGTTATATTAGTAGAGAATTTAAAGAAAAATTCTCTTGGGATGTACTTGAACTTTTGGATATGTATGAGAATTAAATATTTTATAATGTGGTTGTAACAGTTTTCCATATGATGAATATTTTTTTCTCTTAGTTGTCTTTTGACAACATCAATGATTTTTCTCAATTTGAGAGTTTTTTACGTTAAAATATTGTGTTTTTTGTGAAGAATAATATTGAATTGTTTTATATTTCACTTTAATGTTGTACAGAGCAAGTGACAATATATAAAATACAAATTGATGGACTGTTGTTACAATACAAAGATAAGGAAGGCTAACTAAAATATTAACTAAAGGATATACATTCAAAGTATAGTCTTATCGGCCCCCCTCAAGCCACTGGTGATGGAGTCAACCAAAGAGAAGCTCGATGATGTAGAAATTGACGAGTGCACAATGACTTGGTGAAGATATCTCCAATTTGATCATCACTAGAAATGAATTGAACTTGAATGTTACCATTTGTGACTTGTTCCCGGACAAAGTGATAATCTAACTCAATGTGTTTGGTGCAGGCATGGAAAATCGGATTAAAAGTGAGATAGATTTCATCGATTTCATCACACCATATGATAGGTTTGTGTGGAGAATTAACACCAAGTACCTTGAGTAATGAATGAAGCCATAGTACCTCTGAAGTAGTGTTGGCAACAACCTTATATTCACTCTCTGTTGATGATCTTACAATGGTCGGCTGCTTCTTAGCCATACAAGAGATTAATGAATTTCCTAAGTAAATTGCATAACCATTTATTGAATGGCGATCATTGGGGCAGCCACCCCAATTACTATCGGTAAAGCACTATAAGTGAGGTGTAGAGTGGATAGAGAAGAATAAGGAGTAGTGCAAGGTATGCTTGAGATATTGAAGCACTCTTTTGATTGCTTGTCAATGTAATGTAGTGGGATGATGCATAACTAACAAAGTTTGTTGATAGCAAATGCTATATCCAGCATTATAAGGTAGCATACTGGAGGGCTCCCACAATATGGTGATACTTAGCACAATCTTCGGTACTTAAAGAAGTCCCATTAGTTTTGGAGAGAGGAGGTGAAGATGCCATTGGAGTGGAACAACCATTAATATAAAGCATTAAATGTCTATCAAGCAAATCATATAGGTACTTAGTTTGAAAGTGAGTAGTACCTTTAGATGAGGGGTGACCCAGAAAATATAATAGAGGACCAATATCACAAATAGGGAATTCAGACTTGAGCTGTAGTAGAAAATCATTAAGTAAAGTAATGGAATTCCCATTGATTATGATATCATCAACATATATGAGAATAAACAAAGAAGTAGAACCACGATGAATGAGAAAAAATGAAACATCTGCTTTGGATGACAGAAAACCATATGAGAGTAAAATATTGTTGAGGCAATGAAACCACTCATTAGGAGCCTACTTAAAACCATATAGAGAATGATGGAGAAGGCATACGTGGTCCGGATGCTCATTGTCAATGAAGCCCTTAGGTTGTTCCATATAGACTTGCTCATGTAAATTGCCATGAAGGAAGGCATTAAAGATATCTAATTGATGCATTGACCATTTGTTTATAGTAGCAAGGACAATAATGGTGCGGATGGTAATGGCTTTCATTATGGGGTTGAAGATGTTAGCATAATCAACTCCAGATTATTAATTGTATCCTTTGGCAACTAGGCAGGCTTTGTACCTAGAAATAGTGCCATTTAAGTTGCATTTAACTTAAAATATCCATTTATTCCCGACAACATTAGCTTGGGAAGGTTGGGGAGCAAGATGCCAAGTATTATTGCGGATGAGAGCATGGTATTCATCACTCATAACAGTACACCATTCATCATGTTTCATGGCTTAGGAAATTGTTTGGGGCTCATATATAGGTGGGGCGTGAGAAAGAGAGGTAGATAGATGTGCCTCTTATTTTTGAAGAGTAGAGGGTCAAAGGACCATAGGATAGGTGTGAGGTGGAGTGATAGCAAATGAGGGTACTGTGTGGGTTGGTTGGACTTTATGAGGGTATTGATTAGGATAAGTGGTGAGGTCAATGATGAGATTAAGGCCAAGAGTGGAGTAGGTACTATTGTTCAGTGATAAAGAAGTGGGAAGAATTACATATAAGGTTTGGGTGGTTGGTAGTGAAGAGGGATATGGAAAGTGTTGTTAGGATAAGGATATGATGCTAGAAGATGAAGGAGAGTTAGAAATGGGTGACGCTTTGGTACATGAATTTTAGTTAGGATTAGGATAAGGAGATGAGGGTGAGTTAGGAGTGGGTGAGGTTTTGGCACTTAAAATATAGGTAAGATTAGGATAAGAAATTAAAGGAAGAGAAAAGACAATCATACAAGATTGGCATGAAGGAGAGTGGGCTATAGCATATGATCTGCCATGATCCATTGTATATAGGTGGAGCCAAGGTTAATTATTTGTAGAAGAAGTGGGGTCGGGTGAGGTGGGTAAGTGTTTAAAGGGAAAGTGACTCTCATGCAAGAGGAGCATTTACTAAATTTATTCTTAGAAGAATGCGAAAGAGCATTAGCAGTGAGAATTTTAGAGAGAGTGCGAGTGTGGGGATGATCGAGTCAAGAATGCCAAACATCAAATGGAATGGTTTAAGATAAAAAGGCTTGTGCATTCGAAATGGAAGGCAGGATGTACAACCCATTTTCATTCACACTGCGCAGGAGTAGAGTCTTTGTCTTGTGATCCTTAATAGTGAAAAAAGAAGGCCAAAATTCAAAGAAATAAGAATTATTAATACTAAATTTTGAAACAAAAAGCAAGGGTGGAAATTTGAGGGACATGTAAACATTTGTAAGAATAAAAAGATTAAGAGTGAGAAAGGATAAAAGAAGTACCAATGGCATTAATAGACAAACCTTGACCATTACCTATAAGCAGTTGATCATTACCAGTGTATGATTTTTATAGATGGAGACTGGAAATGTCTAGAGTGATATGAGTGTTTGCACCTGTATCTGCCACCCATGGTGTGTAAGAATGCGGCTATGAAGGATGACCATAGTTGTTGGCATAAGCAATATTAGCTTAATGAGATGGAGGTCAATTATGAAGCAATAAGGTGTACCTTTGGTATCGATCTGCAGTGTGATTGTTCATACCATAAATTTGATAAGTTCGTGAATTATTCCAAGGATGTCGTCTGTTTTGCCATAGAGAGTGAGGTGGTGGAGGAGAAGGGGTTGGCAATAAAAGAGGTCAAGAAGAAGGTGGGATTTGAGGGTGGTAAGAAAAGTGGGCAAGGGGAGGTTCATGAGTGTTATTTAAGAGAATCTCATGTACAAGGAGATGGCTATAGAGTTCATTGGAAAAAAGTGGTTTTTTTTAGATTGAGTGCATTAATAATACTATGGTATTCAACACCAATGTTTCGATAAATAATAGCATTAAACAAATTCATCCACAAGAGACTTGGCTCGTTGTAAATATTAAGAAATAGACATGTCATTCTTCTTTAACTCCTATAACTCAATGTTCAATTATAGTTGCTTGTTTTGTGAGACTGCACTGAAGGTATTGGCAAGAGCTATCCAGGCTACCTACGAAGTGAGATTCTAAGGACATATGGAAAAATTTCTTCAGTGATGGAAGAGAGGATCCATGAAAGTAAAAGTTGATCACATTCAAAACATGTTTCATAAGCAAGATTTGGAATTTTAACTAGAGGGGTAATAGTATTCAAAATTATTTTTAGTGGAGGAGGTTGAGTACCATCAACAAAACCCATCAATTTTTTATAATTCAATAGAGGAAGAAATTGAGCTTTCCATGCCAAATAATTTTTGCTATTTAATTTAATAGAGAAAGTATGAGTGGTGATAGAAGGAGAAGGAAGAGAGGTTGAAGAAGGGAAAGAAATTTGATTATTATTGGGCATAATGCTCTGATACCATGGGAAGAGTAATACTAAATTGTTTTGTATTTCAGTTTAATGTTGTACAGAGCAAGTGACCATATATAAAATACAAAGGTGATAGACTGTTGTTACAATACAAAGATAAGGAAGGCTAACTAAAATATTAACTAAAGGATATACATTCGAAGTATAGTCTTATCATTTATCTCTTTTATTTATTTTTATTCATATAATGATTTAATGGGATAAAGGTACTTATTGGATTGTAAGGGGTCCATTTTTTGTAACAATTGGTATTCGAGGTCTTGGTTTATTTTAATATGCTTTGTGGTTACGACTTAGGATGATCTTCCACATCAAAAAAATTTCCTTAGGCTAATTGGCATTTTGTATCGATAATTTTTTAGAAATTGTTGTAATCCAACTAGAGGTCCTTTAGATTATGTTTATTGAGTGTGGTATTATGTAAGTAAGTACAGCCAAGAAAGTTTTATCATAAAGGCTATAATCGCCTAAGGAAGTTGGGACTTAAGTGGTACCGTTTATGTCCCTCCAATCTCTCCTAGAAACTTTCTTAATGTATTTTGTAGACATAATTGTTCACTTATTAATTATGCATGAAGTCACTATAGTAGGAAATATTGTTCAAGTATATGAAGGTACTATGCATTGTGGAGCAAAAATGAGCTTTAGATTTGATATTGAGAAATTTGATGGGAGAATAAAAGAAGGATTGCAAAATGGTGGAGCTAATTCGACTGATGGCTCTAAAAGTAATATTATTAATATGGCCTTTTTAAAAAAAGAGGATGATGAACTTTCTATATAAGAAAAGATATATATCCTCATAGCATAATAGCTACCAACTGAGTTGGCATAGAAGAGGATGTATGATAGGTAGTATGTTCACAATTTGCACATAGACATTGGTTGATAATTGATGCAAGCTGTGTGGTGAAATTAATGTTGATGGCTAATGAACTTCCTAGAAAGTCAACATTAGAAGTTGGACTATAACTTATTAGCAAATTTTCAACATGAACTGGTTGAGGTGAAAATTCTTGGAGTTGGTAAATTCTAAGTGTATATACTTTTATGGTGGAGTATGAAAATTCTTGTTTTTCAGAATTGTGACTATCATAGATGATGGTGTAGCTATTGTTCTTTTATTTTTTTAATCATGGTGGAGATTGTTGAATATAATAAAAAAAAATTAAAGGATGGATGTGGGAATGTTATCCCATATTGAAAAGAAGGGAAGGAAAGAGGAGGTTAGTTGGTTATAAAATAAATTCCTTACTTCTTTTGTTAAGTGTATCAATCACCATTTGTGTTTGGTGTACCATTGAAAGCTATTAGCTATACTAGTAGAGAAATTAAAGATAAATTCTCTTAGGGTGTACTTGAGCTTTTGGGTATGTGTGAGAGTTAAATATTTTATAGCATGACTGTAACAATTTTCCATATGGTGAATATTTTTTCTCTTGTTTGTCTTTTGACAACGCATGTGGTTTTTTTGTATTTGGGAGTTTTCCAAATTAAATTATTATGTATTTCACTCTTTTATTTTTCAAGTATTTTTGTTCATGTTGTGATCTAAGGGGGTAAAGATACTTGTTGGATTGTAAGGGGCCTATTTTCCCTAACAAATATGAATATATGATGGTGTACATAAAAATATAAATTAATGGAGAGAAAAGGTGGAAAGATATTAAAGAAAAAAAAAGGAAATGGAGAATGAAAAATGAAGAGAATATAGATAAAAGAGATTATGAAGAGAAAAAAATGAAGTGATAATAAAGAGAAAGGGTGAAGGGATATCAACGAGAAAAAAGGAAAAGGGTGAAAGAAAAGAAAGTAACCTGAACATATAGAATGTCAGGTGTTCGTTTATTAGCATGTCAAGTGCTAAAATTATATATAGATAGATATGATATATAAATATACATAAAGTATTTCAGTTGTAATCTTTAGTTGTTCAATAAAAAAAGTGGTAAAATTATAAAACATCTTATTATGTGGTACTCGAATTTATTATATTTATATAGATAGATTTTGTTTTATTATAAAGATTTTATGTGCTAATTTTTTAAAGTTAAGACTCTTATCTAAAACACTACATAGTCATCACAACATAAGCAACATATCATAATTAAGGAACATTTAACTTTGATTTACACTAAATAAATAAATATAACATTTAGTAAAAGTATATACAAATTGATACTTGAATTAATGGCTTGTTCCAATGTTAATAATTTTTTTATGAAGTTGGATTTTATTAATTATTAAATTATTGTACATAATTTTAAGGGTACGGTCACTATGCAAAAAAAATTGAAGGAAAAACTACTTGATGAAGGACATCAAGTTGTGAAGAAACCCCTCTCTAATATAAGCATAGAAAATCAAGACCATGCAGAAAGGCAACTACCAGAGTTTGACCAACAGATTGAGCTTGTAACCTATTCATAACTGAGTTGGGGGAAAAGGGCGATGAAGATTTCATTAGTAATTTAGTTATTGTTGACTAAGCTAAAGCTGTAATCCCATAATTTCTTGATCAGTTTTGCATCATTAGCAAGAGGGTTTGCTTTAATTATGTTACAATGCACAAAATACTGGCCACTCACACCTTTTATTTGTGGGTTCAATGCTACATAACATGTAGTTGCTACTCCCTACAACCATGTTTGACGCATTAATTAATTAATCAATAACTCAATTTTATTCCTATAACATATAGATTAATGTGAAAATAAAAAAGTTATATACAATTATAGGTAGATATATACATACTTACATACTTACTGGACATTTTTTAGTAAAAATTTATTAGCAATGTCGAATATGACTGCATCAGGATTCAAGAATCCCAAAAAGAATGAAGATTAAATACAAATATAGAATAACATAATTAACTCAATTTAATTTTCACATATATATACCTCTTGAAAAAATGTTTTGGCATAAAATATTTATAAAAATAAGTCTAAGATGGAGAGAATTAGTAGTTATGTTAATTTATTCTTCTTGTAAATTAGATAAAAAATAAAAAAAACAAAAGAACTAATTAGGAAAATTTTCATTTTGAACTTTGTAAATCCATACAAAAGATTAAACGAATTTGAATCAAGTTAGGTGGACCATTAGAAAAATGAAAATCTCTCAGTATTCTATTTATAGTGTACAAAAATAGAGTTAAGAGTGGAAAAAACTTTACAGTAGGAAATAACCTCTGTAACAAGGAAAATCTATACAATAAGAAGAAATTAAGGAAAATTGAAAAGTTAAAGTCAATATAAGAAGATTATCATAATCCCTATAATCATGCTAATACCCCTCAAACTCAATTTGGTATTATAGATGCCAACTTGAGTTTGGTGAATAATTATTGAAAGTGGCTTAGAAGATGAGATTTGATGAAAATATCCACTATCTAATTCACTGATGTTAGTAAATATTACTAGTCTTATCTACGTTTATCTTTGTATTACTATACTGTTATATTTGATATGTGTTATAGTTATAGTTGTCTTATACAACTCTACCACTTCATGTATTAAATAACTTTTGTAATCTCTTTCATCAAAGACATATGAAAAACATAATTATATTCACATGGTATAAGAGCTTTAGTCTGATATTTATTTTATTTTTTTACAATGGCCACTTTCGATAATTAGCTAGCCTTACCTTCCTCAACCACAACAGCTACTAGTACTCACCATTGTTTTGCTATTAAGCTCAATCCAAAAAAAATTTTGGTCTGAAAAACCCAATTCTTACCTTTACTAAATTACCATTCTATGATTGAACTCATTGATGGATCCTCTCCCTCTCCGTCAGTCACCATTTCATCTCTTATTTCTTCCAATTTAAAACTTAACAATGTGTTACATGTTCTTGCCTTAACCAAATCTTTACTCTCTGTTCAAAAATTTACTTGTGATAACTTATGTTTCTTTGAATTTTGGCCAACTTATTTTCTTATAAGGGATTAATAGACCAAGGCAATCCTATTATAAGGACTGAGTGATGATGGACTATACTGTCTTCCCTCATAATCCAAGACATCTTTGGTTGCTACATCTACCTCATTTACTGATTGGTGTGCTAGGTTGGGGCATCCACATGCTTCTATTGTGTCTTTAATAATTGCCAATAATAATTTAGTTAGTTTTAGATCATCATTGTTAATGTGTCATTCATGTAACTTGGGAAATTGGCTCTAATGCCTTTAGCCTCAGTGGCACATACTAGTCAGTCTCATTTTGACATTATTTATTCAGATGTTTAGGGCCCTACCCCTATTTAGGATTCTCATATTTTGTTTTATTTATGGAAAGTGAATCAAGATTAGCATAGACTTAGAAGTTAATCTATCTTAAGAAAAAGTTAAATTGAAAGTAAGAACCCTAGCTTTTATTTGATTGATTTAATTTAATTTGTTTATTTTCATTTGCACTAAAACCAAAATTTAGTGTTTAAACAAACAAACACTTTTGTTATTTCAGTATTCAATTTTGCAATCTCTATGGGATTGATATTTTTACTACTTGCACGACTTCGTATGCTTGCAGATTTTGCTCATTAAGTTTTTGGTGCCGTTGCTCGGGATTGCCAAAATTGATATTGTTAAGAAATTTGTGTTATTTGATTTAGACTTTATTTTTAATTTTTTTTTTCAATTGTGGTTTTACAGGAACTTGTGCTTTTGCATGCACACAACATGTAGTGCAAGTAAGCAAGGATTTTTATTGATACCACTTAACTTGGAAATAGAGAGGAAAATTTATCAAAGGAGAAAGTAGCCTAAAAATAGAATGAATAAAGGAGAAAAAGAAAGAAATCTACCTCTAAGATGACAAGTAGTTGACAATGGACAGAACAGGCAAAATGGGTAGAGGACCATGCGAGATTTCATGAGTCCTAATGTCTAAGGTGACCAAACACCCATTGTAAGACTGACGGTAGTAGCAAACAATTTTGAAATCAAGTCAACAATGATCCAAATGATTCAAAACTCATAATTCAATGGATTACCACATGATAATCCAATTGGTCACATGGCCTGATTCTTGGAGTTTAATGGAGTGTAGCCTAAAGTAATCTAATTGATTCTCTTTCCATTTTCTCTTATGGATAGAGCTAAAAGATAGTTTACAAGCTTACCACCAAACTCCATCAACACTTGACAAGAGCTGTACATTGCTTTCTTAAACAAATACTTCCCACCTACAAAAGTATTGAAGATAAGGAATGAGATCAATTCTTTCTTCCAAAGAGAGGATGAAACATTCTACGAGTGCTGGGAAAGGTTTAAAGATCTTTAAAGACAGTGCCTATCTCAATTAATTCCTTCATAGGACTTAGTGCAATCATTTTATAAGGGTGTTAATCCCTTAGTAAGAGTAAACATAGATGCGGCAACTGGAGGGACCATTATGTCAAAAATGCCTGAAGATGCCCTTGATCTTATTGAGGAAATGGCTAACACATAAAGCCTTTAGTCTAATGAGAAGGCCATTCTAAAGAAAGCAGGATCAATTGAAGTGGATAGTTTAACAATGGTAAATGCAAAGTTGGATGCCCTATCTAAAATTATAGATAGGTTGAGTGTCAATGCAATCTCTTCATCTGTATCATCTTCTTATGAACTATACCAAGGAGGCCATCCTACAATGGAATGCCAAATGATGCATGGACTATCCATAGAAGATGTCAATTATGTGAGTAACTTTAAGGGGCAGTAAAACCAAGCATATGGCAATACCTACAATCCTAGCTAGAGAAATCATCCAAATTTCTCATTGAGTAATCAAGGAAACAACTAGTGGAGGCCATAAGAACCACCAAGATTTGGAGGTTAAAATGTACAACAATCTTAACCTCATTCTCAATAGGATAAAGCCTCATCCTCAACAACCTCTTGGGAAAACAAGATGGAAAAGTTTATGGATGTTACGTCAGCGAAGATGAACCAACAAGATGAAGCTTAAAAGAAGATGGAGCCATTGATTCAAAATCGTTCTTCTTCTATTCACAATTTAGAGGTACAAATAGGGTAATTGACCAATTCTTTATCAATGAGGAACCAAGGTGAATTGTCAAACAATACGGAGAAAAATCCAAAAGAACAATTAAAGATCATCACCTTAAGAAGTGGCATAGAGATTTAAACCCCTAAAGCAACATTGGAATATGAAGAAAAGAAAAAGGAAGGAGAAATAGAGCAAGAAAATGAATGGGTTGAGGTATAAAAGGAGCTAAAAGCTCAAAATAAGAAACAAGAGAAGCCAAAGACACCGTCAATTTGACCATGCGGCCCCCTAACCCTATATCCACAAAGGTTGAATAAACAAGAGCATGATCAACATTTTGCAAGGTTCTTAGAAAGGTTCAAAATGCTCCACATCAATATGCCTCTTATGGAGTGTCTTTCTCAAATGACAAAGTATACAAAGTTCTTAAAGGAATTTATTTCTAACAAAAAAAAGTTATAAGAGTTTGAGACAGTCACACTCACAAAGGAGTACAGTGCAATAATATCTAATAAACTTTCTTTAAAAAGGAAGAATCTAGGGAGTCTCACTATTCCATATTATATTGGAAATTTAAAATTTTAAAAAACTTAATATGATTTAGGAGCTTCAATTAATCTTATGCCTTTATCAATCTATAAGAAATTGGGATTAAGAGAGGTAAAACCCATAAGTATCTGCTTACAGCTAGCTAATAGCACAATGAAAGAACTTGAGGGAATAATGGAAGACATGCTCGTAAGGGCTAGAAAATTTATTTTTCCAGTTGACTTTGGAGTCCTTGACTTTGAGGAAGATGAAGATATTCCATTAATCCTCGTTATGCCTTTTCTTTATACTACAAAAGCCATTATTGATGTTTATGATGGAACACTGACATTGAGAGTGGGAAAGGAAATATATAAGTTCGATGTCTATCAAGGTATGAAACATCCTTCTGACCATGACTTGTGTTTAAGAGTTGATATTATGGATGAATGTGTTAGTGAAATCCAATATCGGAGGTTGGAAAATTATGTGGAAATGGAGAATATTGAGAAGTGTTTATAGGCACAAAACTCTTAAGATGAAGTAAACCTCAAACACCAACCCTAGTTTAACTACCCAACAATGAACCTACACCACCTTCAACTATAAAACCACAAAAACTAAACTTAAAACCTTTACTTCAACATTTAAGGTGCACTTTTCTTAGAGAAAACCAAACCTTACTTATAATTATATCATCTAAACTTACTCAAGAATAGGAGGATGTGCTTATGAAAGTGTTAAAGAAGACAATAAAAGCGATTGGTTGGCAAATTTTTTATATAAGGGGGATATATCCTTCTTATTACATGTATAATATCTTGATGGAGGAAGGACATAAACCAACTATTGAAAGGCAAAGGAGTCTCAATCTAAACATGTAAGAAGTAGTGAAAAAGGAAGTGGTCAAGCTATTAGGTGCTAGAATCATTTACCTAATTTTAGACAGTTCATGGGTAAGTCCAATCCAATGTGTGCCAAAGAAGGAAGGCATGACCATTATGGAAAATGAAGAAGGAGAAAAGATTCCTACAAGGGTGGTGAGTGGATGGAGGGTGTGCATCGACTATAGGAAGTTGAACTCAGCAACATGAAAAGATCACTTTCCATTACCATTCATTGACCAAATGTTAGAAAGAATTATTAGACATGCTTTCTATTATTTCTTGGATGGCTACTTAGGATATAACCAAATCGTAATAGCTTTAGAAGATCAAGAGAAGACAACATTCACATGTCTATATGGTACATTTGCTTATAGAAGGGTGCCATTTGGGCTATATAATGCTCCAGTAACTTTCCAAAGGTGCATGATGGCTCTATTCTTAACCTTGGTGGAAGAGATTATAGATGTTTTCATAAATGACTTCTTTTGTATATGGAAACTCTTTTGAAGGATGTTTAGAAAACTCGAGACAAGTTCTTACGCATTATGAAGAGACTAATCTGGTGCTAAATTAAGAAAAATGCCATTTCATGGTGGATGAAGGAATTGTTCTTAGGCATAAAATTTTAGCCTAAGGAATTGAAGTTAATAAAGTAAAGGTGGAGACCATGGAAAAGTTATAATATCCAATAAATGTTAAGGGAGTCAGGAGTTTCCTTAGCCATGCAGGCTTCTATAGGTGCTTCATTAAGGATTTTTCAAAAATTTGAAAAACTCTTTGTAAGTTACTCGAAAAAGAATCTTCATTTGATTTCACTGATAAGTTGGCTTTTGACAGGTTAAAAGAAGCACTTATTTTAGCTCCTATAGTTGTGGCACTCGATTGGAATCTTCCATTTGAGTTAATATGCGATGCAAGTGACCACACAATAGGAGTATTTCTTGGACAAAAAAAGAAGAACAAACTTCATATGATTTACAATGTAAGTAAGACATTGGCAGATGCATAACTCAATTATGCAACAATAGAGAAAGAGATGCTGGTAGTTATTTTTGCTTTTAATAAATTTAGATATTATCTTATTCATTCTAAATTTGTTATGTATACAGATCATGTGTCATTGAAGTACCTTAGGAACAAGAAGGACTCAAAGCTAAGGCTCATTAGGTGGGTGCTTTTAATGTAAGAGTTTGATATTTAGATCAAAGATAAAAGGGAATCCAAATATGTTGTAGTTGATTACCTTTTGAGATTAGAGTTGAATTAAGATGAAGAATATGAGGAACCTATCAAGGAGCTATTTTCATATGAGATGCTTTTGGTGATTAAAAGATTCGATGCTTCTTGGTTTGTCGACATAACTAACTTCATCTCAATTGTGAAGTTTTTAGAAGAGTTCAACAAGCAAAAAAAAAAACCATCTATGACTCTAAGTTCTATTTATGGGATGATCCTTTTTTATGGAAGATATGTAATGGTGGAATGATAAGGAGGTGCATAACAAATGATAAAGTAGAGTAAATATTGCAACATTATCACAAGATGGTCAATGGGGGCTATTTTGGTCCATAAAGAATAGCTGCTAAAGTTCTTAAAGTAGGATTCTATTGGTTTACAATCTTTTAAGATGCCTAAGAATATGTACTTAGTTGTGATGCATGTTAAAGGAGTGGCAACATTTCAAAAAAAGATGAAATGCTTCAATTAGGAATATTAGAAGTTGAAATCTTTGGGGCATTAATTGCATGGGGCCATTTCCTATATCGGAAGGAAACAAGTATATACTTATTTGTGTGGACTATGTGTCAAAATGGGTGGAAGCTTAAGCTTGTTCAGTCAATGATGCAAGTGTGGTTTGTAAATTCTTAAAGAAGCTTTTCTCTCAATTTGGGATGCCTAGAGCTATCATAAGTCATGGGGGAATGCACTTTTACAATAAAAATATGGAAACTTTCTTGACTTGTTATAGAGTGAAGCATAAAATTGCAATACCATACCACCCCCAAACAAGTGGGAAAGTTAAGGTTAGCAATCGAGAGTTAAAAAGGATCTTAGAAATAACAGTTAGCAAGTCATGGAAAGAACGAGCAAAGAAGATAGATGATGCTTTGTGGGCATACCAAACAACTTATAAAAAACCTATCGGAATGTCTCCATATATATTAGTTTATGGCAAAGCTTGTCATCTTCCTGTTGAACTTGAACATAAAGCATACTGGGCAGTCAAAGCATTGAATTTTGATTTTAAGAAAGTAGTTGATAAAAGAATTTTGCAATTGAGTGAGCTAAAAGAAATTAGAGAAATAGCATATGAGAACTTAAGAATTTACAAGGAACATATAAAGAAGTAGCATGATGCAAAAATCAAAATCACGAGGTTCAAAGAAGGAGATCAAGTGTTGCTATTCAATTCAAGGCTCAGGTTATTTCCAGGAAAGCTGAAAAGTAGATGGTCAAGGCCATTCATGGTAACTTATGCATATCCTTATGGAGCTGTGGAATTATGCAACACTCAAGGAGAAAGATTCAAAGTAAATGGGAAAAGATTGAAGCTTTATTATAGAGGCACATTGGAGAATTTTTACCAAGTTGCTTACTTGAAAAATCCGAGATAGTGATGAGCACTATGGTCTAGCTCATAGATGTTAAAGAGCATTTCTTAGGGGCTCAACCAAGCTTGTTTCATTTGGTTTAGTTTAAATTTAAATTTAAATTCTTTTTGGAATTTATAATTTTTTATTTTAATATTTTCATTTTCAGGAATTGAAAGAAAGGAGGAGCTCTAGAAGATGTTTTGTTAGTTCATTTTTATGTGGAAAATAAGTGGTTAACATGAGGTGATGATTTACATTGTAAAATGATGAATGTTGATTGTGTGGTCAAGTTGCGTACCCTACTGTGTAGCCACGCAACTTGATATGTGACTTGGTTTGTGAAAATTTACATTCAGGCACATTCATGTGCATTTGAGCACACGGCTATGTCAAAATAGGTGCAATTTTATATGCAAAATGCAATTCAAGCACAACCGTATATGACAAGCACACAATTATGCCTAAAACTATTAAGTTTCAAGGTGACCCAGTGTGCATAGCCGTGCACACTGTATAGCTAACATAAAAAAAAATTTCATGATTTTCAGTGTTGTCTTTTCCAATTCCCTATGTTTTTCCACTTTCCTATACCTAGGGTTCTTCAATTGTTGACTACTTTTTAATTTTCTAATTCTTTGAACTCCTAAAATCATTATTTTTTTCAATTTTTCTCTTTATGTAGACACTCATCTTCTCCTCTCTTTATATTAATCTCTACAATTTCACTCTTTTCTTTCAAAGTTATATTCAAGAGTGCTATATACTTTTTTCATCTTATAATTTTCTTCTTTAAAATTTTTCATTAAATTCCTCTTCTCACCATGGAAAGAGAACATAGGAAGAAATTAATTGTTAACATGAAGCATGGTCCATCATTTAAGAAGAAACATAGTGGAAGCTCTTCCAACCCAGGTGGTGTGGATAAGGAAAGATTGGTAAGACCCTTCCCTAAACTTATCAATTTTAGGCATGAGGGGAAAAGGAAGAAATTTAAGCAAATGATGTCTAGAAATATTGTCCCTAATAGATATATGAGTGTTTTGACTTTAAGGGAAGTAGGCTTGCTTGATGAAGTTAACACATATGTGAGTAGGATGGGGTGGGAAGCTTTTGTGATGATGCAAAGTCATACTTATGAAAGGCCAACTTATGAATTTCTCTCAAGTTGTTACTTTAATGAACAAACTCTTATGCTTGAATTTCAATTAGGAAATGAAACACATAAACTTGGAGTGTTTGAGCTTAATAATTTCTTTCATCTTCCTAAGAATTAAGATGCTAATGTTGAGTTTAATAGAGATGAGTCTTGGAGAGAAATCATAGGCCAAAGTGAGGAGTTTTATGAGGCTAGGTCCGCGAAAGAGTCTCGAATTTGATCGCTAGCATTGAAATATTTGCATAGGCTTATGTCTCATTCTTTATTTATAAGGAAATAAGGAGATTCTGTAGTCTCTACCACCAAACTTAGCATCCTTTATTGCATGTTGAACAATAGGAAATTAGATATTTATCATGCCATTGTTATCAAGTGAAGGGATATAGCTTCCATAATGACTGGGGCTATCAAAGTTGGTGGATTGATTACCACTATAGCTAATCACCTAGGCTTTGATGTTGAAAACATGCCCTTTGATATGGTTAAAGGTCGATCTTTAATTGACATATATATGATGGAGGCCATAGGTTTGGTTGGAAAAGACTTTAGAGGGACACCTCATCTCATCTGTCCAAATGAACAACCACCACCCATCTAAGGAGAAGAGAAAGAAGAAGAAGCTCAAAATGTGAATTTCAATGATGTGATGCAACGTTTGGATGATTTGGAACTCTAAGTTGGGGTCATTAAGTCAAATGTTGGTGACTTAACTTCATTTGCTCAAAGAATGGATAATTTTATGATTGGCTTGAATTATAGGATAGACATGATCAATCATAATCTCATGGTATACTTTGGTGCTTAAAACTTTGCTCCACCTCCATTCCCACCATAATATATGAAGCAAGAAGGAGAATCCTCATCCGAGGAAGAGGGAGATGAATGAAGGAGTTAAAAAAGATGTCTCTTTATGTGTGTTTTTGTTTTTGTTTTTGTTTTTGAAGTTCATGTTTAAATTCATGTGTTCTTTAGTTCATGTCTTCTTTTAGTTTATATTTTAAAGTTTAATTTGTGCCTAATTGAGTTTAATGTGAACTTGTTGTGTTTATCTTTATGTGGAGTTTTATCTTGAACATGTTAAGTTATTAATGTTATTTAAAGTTATTGTTTTTCTTCAAATTTATATTTAATTTCCCCTTTATTTGCATTGCATTATGCTTCTAATGACTTGGAGATGGAGTTTAGGTTATAATTACATTAATATGATGTAAAAATTTTACGCATGATATCATGGCACAACTATATGGCCTCAGTGCACAGCTATGCGAATGCGAGATTAAAAAACCAAGTTTCATGCACAATATATATATAAAGAAGGCCAATTTGTGTTGGATAATGCAAGAGGGACATTGCAAGTTTTAAGTGTGGGGGAGGAGTAATTAAATTTTCAATTTTCAAATTTTAATTTTTAATTTTTCTTCAATTAGTAGGAATTTTAATTTTTGAATTTCCTTATCTTTGTAGGTTTGTAAATAAATAAATAAATATAAAAATTTTCTAAATTTTGAAATACAGTTTTATCTTTTAAAGTAATATTTAGGTTGTTTCAATAAATTTTATCTCTTCTAAATTTTATCAGGATTAGGTTTTTCAATTTTCTTCAAACTTATTTTTCTCTTTTATTTAAGCGTAGATCTTTTTCACTTCACTCCTATTTCTCTACGCTTAATTTACTTCTATTTTATTTTGTTCCTTGCAATTTAACATGCTTTCTTCTAGTATAGCCAGAACTAAGAACCAACAACCTAATGCTAAAGGAAAGAAGCCCATTGGAAAGAAAGGGGAGCCATGTGACATTAAAGATGATTATAATGCTTTCTTTTCCATTTATTAGAATGTCGATCAACATTCCATTAAGCCCATCGACATTATCCAAGTCGATTGGAAATTTGGAATTCCGACCGGCATTCCAGACATCGGAACAGTTATATAGGCTACCTAAAGGCTAAATTTCACATTTTCAGAATTTAATTTTAATTTTATCATGTATGTTCAGTTAATTTCTCATATAATTTAATTAACATGCATGTTAATTTCTACTTTGAAACTAACTCTTATTACTAATTGTGCAGGTAATCTTTTTGCAAAAATAAATCGAAGCAATAAAATGTTACCTCATGACCCACATCTCTGCACCTATGGGTATGTAAATGAGTCAAAGGGAAAATAGTTAAGCCCTCTTAAAATCCAAGATCATTTTGAGGAAAAACAAGGAGGCAGAATCCTCTGATTTTTTAAAATCTCTACTCTCCCATGTTGTCTATGTTGTAAGGAGGCCATAGGATCTGACGGATTGCAAATCGAACGTTAGATGATCAAGAATCAAGAAATAAAAATCAATACAAAGAAAGGAAATGAAAAGGAAAGAAAATGAAGAAGAAGAGAGAATGAAATGAGATATGCAAAAGGAGGGAATACATAAAGTGGAAAATATCCACTTTGGTCCATTACTTTTGTTTGCATATGGATCTAAGTTCTCTTGTTGCAATTTGGTCCATAACTGCATTCTGATTAGGAATTCATTCCTAATTAAATTATGACATTCATTTCATCAAATTAATAATTCACTAAATTATTAATCTGCAACTAATCTATGATTCTAAATTCTCTAACATGTACAGAATACAGAATAAAATTATAGAATTCAACTTTGCATTTCTACATGTATCATTTCAATTAAATGTCAAAATTCATTTCATGTTACACAGTAGCTGAAATGTAAATTTTCAAAATTATCATGTTATGTGCTGCATAATAGTCACAACATGAATTTTAAATTCTACATGTTATATGCTTCAATGACGGTTATAACATGAGCTTTTTTTTCAGATGTTTACCACCAGACACTACATGATAGTTATGGTGATGCTGCTAAACATCCCACAGGGAATATAGCAGATTTTAAATTGGTAGATGTTCCACAGGAACTATAGCACGCTTTTCATTACTTTGCTAGACATCCCACAGGGAATATAGCAAACTTCATTCCATACATTTTGTTAGACGTCCCACAGGGAATATAACGAAACTCATTATCACTAGATGTTACACAGGGAATATAGTGTGCATCGTTAGACATCCCACAGGGAATATAACAAAACTCATTATTACTAGACGTCCTACAGGGAATATAATGTACATCGTTAGACGTCCCACAGGGAATATAATGAAATTCATCATTGCTAAATGTTCACAAGAACTATAGCATATTTTTAAATCATATGTTCGTTAGACGTCCCATAGGGAATATAACGAAATTCATCATTGCTAGACATTTCGCAAGAACTATAACATATTTTTAAATCATATGTTCGTTAGATGTCCCATAGGGAATATAATGAAATTCATCATTGCTAGACGTTCCACAAGAACTATAGCATATTTTTAAATCATATGTTCATTAAATATCCTATAGGGAATATAATGAAATTCATCATTGCTAGACATTCCATAAGAACCATAGCAAACTTTCAATTTGTCATTGCTAAACGTCCTACAGGGAATATAACAAAACTCATTTGCATAAAGTTCACTAGACGTTTTGCAAGAAATATAGTGAGACTTGATAAATATTACATTTGCTTAAAATTGCACATTGATTTAAGCATCAACCTATCAATTAGGATACAACTAGGTATCCTAGTTCTTTCCTTCAAAATTGTGTGCTTCTACTACTTTGACGCAATTTGTTAAGCCAATAGTGACAAAGGGGGGCAACTGTAAGCACCCAATTTCGCGATGCAATTATGCATAGTGTGAAGAAAGCCCCTATGATGAAAAATTAATTGAGAAATTGATCTTTAGCGTTGAAATTTGAGATTTTAAGGACTAAATTGTAATATTTTTTTGACCTAATAGCAAAATTGTGATTTTAGAAGTGTTTTTTTAAATTTTTTTATTTTTCGGGACTGTATAAGCAAAATGCCAGTCAACAGTTAGCTAATGCTGATTGGCATTTGCCTAATGCCAATAGGCATTAGCCAAATACCGATCGGCATTAGCCAAATGCCGATCAAAATTACGGAATATTTTTAATTCCTTATTATAATCGGTCAGTTTTTAGTATTTTTCTACTCACTGATTGGTTGAAAATTAATTCTAAATATTTTCTTAAAAGATAATTGTGGTTTTATGTGTTCAAAATGCGTAAATATTTTGAAAAATTTAGAGATAGTGTCAATTCCTAGAATGAAGCAAGTCAGCTTGCAGGTCTTTACTTTAAAAAGCCAAAGATTGCATGAGTGAGGAGGCCCCTGGCTCTGGACTGCTTAGAAACCCTAAAAAATCACAGAGAAAAAAAGAAAAAATTTTTCTTCACTGCACAAAAAAAAGTATGCTCTTTTGTTTTCAATAGTCCATAAATCAATAAACGCAAAGTCAATTCTCAAAACGGTAACAATCTTAATTTGAGGGGCATTCAAACAACATTTACAGAGCATCTTTTACTTTTCTCTTTTCTTTTATTTTAATTTTATTTTCTATATTTAATTTAATTTTATTGATTCATTACTAACTAATTTTTTATTTTTATTTTGATTGATGTCCTAGAGGGGAGGTTGGAGATATATGATTTTTTGATAGTAAATGTTGAAGAATCCATGGAATGCCATGGACTAAAGTCTATAAAACTCCCATAGGATTTAGATTTTTTTTATTAATTCTCTGTGTTATTTGTTCATTTATTGCTTATGGGTTGTAATTAATTTTCTTTTAATTCTTTGCACTGTAGGTTGTAATAGCCCCAATAGTGGGAAAATAATGGAATTCTAATTCTCTGCACTAAAATTAATTAGTAATTAGGGTTTCATTGGTAAAAATATGTTAAAATCAATTATGGTAGTAGTAAATTAGGGTTTGCATGTAATTGATTTAGGTTTTTTTTATATAAAATAATTTAAATTTTGTGTTTGATCTGATTTTGTTGTGGTTTTTTTTTGGGTCTTTTAATTCTTTGGGCCCTAAGCCCACCACGATTAGGTCCAATTTACTTAAAATAGGTTTATAAATGGTTTAGGTTAATGAATTAATTAATTAAAATCAATTTAGGCCCATTAGGTTAATGTAGACTTAGGCTCATATTTTAACTAAAACTAATTTAGACTTAGCTCAGCCCATTTAATTTCATTTCCTTTAAAATAAATAGACTTAGACCCACATTTCACTTAAAATAAAATCAAGTTAAACTAGGCCCACTTATAAAATCCAATTTCTTTATAAATTTGTAGATTAGGCCTATTTGTAGATAATTGAAATCAACAGACTTAAGCTCACTAACTAATAACAATGTAGGCCCACCTTTAATCCATTTTCATTTGTAAATAAAAGTTGTAAATCTACCTAACTTTTAATTAAATTAACCTAGTTTAGACTTAGGGACAATGCGCTTGAATGCATTTTTTATGTGTGATTTTATTGACTAGATGTCTTAGGGTTAGATGGATGTTCAAATAGGGTTTAAAAAACATGTAATTAGAGAATAAAGAAATGATTTATAAAGTAATTCCAAATGAACACAAGACTAAGAGAAGTTAGTATTCCACTCCTAGAATCTCCTAGTTGTGGTGCTAACTTTCTCTTAAAGAATCAAGTACCACCAATCGAATTGTCCCAGTTATCACCTTGGGTGGCGACTCCTCTTCTCCACACTATGACTTTGTGGCATAGTAGTGTGTTCCTTAAGGCCCTGAGCCTAAACAGTGTCGCAGTTGCTAAAATCTTGGATGTGTGTTAAATTCCACTGTCTACAATTAGTGATAGTTAAACCAATGATATTTGCATTGGTGGGATTGTTACAAAATTAGCTTAATTCTTCAATGTTAATCTTGATTCTCTTTCTTTTACCAAACCTTTTTTTTCTTAATGCTAATTTTATTCAAAATTCCAAATAATTTACCTCTATCAATGGAATTTGGGTTTGGAAACATGACCTTTGTGCTAGTGAAAATATCGAAGCTATGTTTCAAGAATTAGAAGAATATGAGGGAAAAGGGTAAGAAGAACAAGCTCCTACACCACAAGTTGCTCCTTTAAGAAAAAGAACAAGGAGTGAGGGTATCTCAAGAGCTCAAGCTTAAGAAGATGATCCATCATAGGTAGGACAAATTTTTAAGTGAATTTCTCTCATAGAAACCAAGTTCAATGCTCTTTTGATGAAATTGAATCTAACTTCAACATGCGCTTCAATCAAGTTAATGAAAACATCGTTCATCTTCAACATAATGTTCATCACACCTATGAGTAATAAGGCTACACATGCAACTATCCTCCTTCTCCTTTCCCTCTTCAAGAGTAGCTTTTATTTATATTTTTGTTTTGTTTTTATTTTAGTTTTCTTTTGGTTTATTTTTGGTATGTGAACCTCTATCTGTTAGTATTTGTGTTAGACTCATTCAATCTTAGTTCATGATTTGTTTTTTTCTAGTTTATTTTTAGTATTTTATCCTTGTACTGCATCTTTTTATTAAGTAATAAAATTTCTCCTTTTTCAATTTTATTCATTAAAGTGATTTAAAATTTTATTTCTTTTTGACTTTTAACAATATTTGAGTTTAATATTTGTGTTTAAACATGATTATTTAATTACATTACATGCAAAATTTTATTAATTCCTCTTAGGAATTATTTTGATCTTTAAAAAGAGTTTGCATGTATACTTAGTTAATTATTATGTTTAAGATATTTTTGTATAAATGACCTATGTAATAGTGTATCCTTAATATCAATTTTTTTTAGAATATTAAATAAATGACATATTTATTTCATTAAGATTTTTAATATCTTTGTTTTTTCATTGTTTTGGTTTATGGTCCTTTGTTTCCTTTATTGTCTAACAAAGGGGGAGATAGAACAGTAATTTTTTTATTGTAATATGTTAAGTGTCACATGATTAATTGACTAGCTAAGCTATGTATAAATCATGTATGTACTATTTTGTGATGCATTGCATATGTTTGAAAATTATTTCCTTCACATTCTCAAACATTCCTCTTATGCCTTGAAAGACCATAACTCTTGTCATGATATATTATATTTCATTTAGAAATAATATTTATATTTCTTATCATGTCCATAAACATAGGGGGAAAAATAAAGAAATATATTTGTTCTCATTTCATATATACATTATTATAAATTGTTCACACACTTCACTTTATATTTTTTTATTAAACTCAAAATAAATTTGTTAAAATCAAACAGGGGGAGATTGTTAACCTTAACAAGTTAAGCAATCTTGGTTTTAATCTTAACAAATTTAATTTTGAGCAACTAATGTATTTGTTTCAAGTGTTTATAAGTTAGGGACATTTTAGAAGTTAAAATAATAATGAAATATTAAAGAAAAATAATTACAGAAAGCTATTGCAAATACTATCTCTGTAATATCCCGTGTTTTTAAAATATTTTTATACAGTACCGGGATATGTAGAGTTAATGATTTTTGTATTTTATATGATATTTTTACGAGTTAATATGTATTTAAAACCTATTTTAATTATTGTGTATTATTTCCAGTGTTTTACGTAAAATTTTCCCGGGACTTGTATTTTCGGGGAAATTTTCACGTAAACAAGGTATTATTAATTATTTTAAAGATATTTACGGACTTGCATGAACTCATACATATTTTTAAGTTATTAAATAAAGCCTGTGTGTGAATATTTAATTAATTAGGATTTATTATTACCCTAATATTTTATTAATTATTTATTTATTTTATTGTTATTTAATTAATTATATTTAGTATAAATTATTAAAATATTATATTTTATGTGTGTGGTGTATATTTGATGTGTGTAATTTAATATTATTTTAATATATAGTATAAAGTATATATATATACATATATACATCAAAAATCAAAAGAATTGCCAAATTACACATTTGCCCCCTCCCTCTCCTTCTTCTCTCCCGATCGACAACCATCACTGCGCCTCCCATTCCAGCACGCCGGACCGCCCCTCGCCGCCGCCAACTGCCGCCAACCTCCTTCCCCTTCCTTCCTCTTCCTCTCCGACGTGACCAAGCCGCCGGAAGCCCGCTGGAACGCCCGGAATCCGCCATGGCAGCAAGTTGAGCTTTTTGCCGTCGACGACGATTCCGGCCACCATTTCGTGCACCGCCGGTCTTCATCGACTCCTTGAGCTCCGGTGATTCCAATTCTAAGCTCCTTTTGGCCTGAAATCAAGTGGATTTTGAGGTTTGAGCTAAAACTCAATTCGATCACATTAGGGTTTTCATTTTTTTTGAGCTTCGAATTGATTGATTCATGAAAAATTCCTTCACAAATGTTGTTCCTAGTAGCTTAATCTACATGTATGAATTTTTTTAGAATTTTTAGAGGTTGTTTGGATTTTTGGGTATTTTTGAATATTTTAATATTATTTTCTAATTTTCGGAAATTAATTATTTAAATTATGAAATTGGAGTTTATGGTTGAATTAGGTGTTGAAATGAATTATAGGAATTTATTTGGAATTTTTATGAATTTCTAAGTATTTATTTTTAATTATTGAAGTTTATGGAATTTTGGAAAAATTAGGTTAAATGTGTTTTAATTTGAATTTAATTGGTTAATTGAGTTTAAATATTGATATTATTGATAAATATGTTGAGAAAATTAATTTTGGATAATTGTATGATTTTTGGTGAATTTTTGAAATAAATTAAGTATATTTATATATATAGGGGTATTTTGGTAATTTTACCCTAAATTGTCTAAAAATGTAATTTAATTGGTTTTAATATTTATTTAAGGTATAAAAATGATTTCTACAAAATATTTGGTATTTTTAACTAATTAAAACTATTTTTCGGGAATTATTTTCAATTATATATATAATATACGGTTTTTCTAATAAAATGAGTTTTAATCGGTTTTTATAGTGTTTCAAGGTCAATTATGTAATTTTTACCTATAAAATATATTTCTGTGATTTAAGGATATTTTTGGTATATCTGGAATCATTCTGTGTTTGTGGACCCCGGTCGGTGGACTGTAGTTTGGAGTCCGACCGTGGGATTTTGATTGTGTTGAGCCTATTTTTTTCGAAGTGTATTTCTTTGCAGGGTCGGCTCTACTCTTTTGAGTAGAGAGATGTCCGTTTTACAGGGGAGGTTCTGCCGGATTTTCGGTAGAATTCTCGTAAAACATGATGTCCAGTCAAACCCTAATTCTGTTTCCGTATTTTAATACTCTAGATTGAATTCTAGGAGTTCTATTAGGGTTATTCTGATGTCGATTACTTATTTCTTGTTTAGTTGCGTCGAGACCGAGGGCTAGTGGACCAGGCCCGTCGGACCTGTTTCGTGGAGCGCACTAGGTGAGTTACTATACTATATATATATGCTTAGGATGCATGATTTAGAAATGCATGTTTTATGTTGACTAAATATGCATAAATAATTTGATTATTTCTTAAGTTTATATTAAGTATATTTTCGGTTTATTTTTGGTATATACTAAATTATATGCATATTTTGTGAATAAAATATATTTAAAATGTTTTTAAATATATTTTTAGTTTAATTTATGATTTGATTGAATTTATTTGACATATATATATATACTCGAAATATACCTGGTTTATGTTTGGTATATTTCCGGTATATATATGGTTTATATTGTTGTTTTATTTAAATTCATGCATCATTAATTGTGAATGAATGTTTTATATTTAATGATGAAGGATATCAATAGAACGTGCTACCTAGTGGGCAGCACTAGGACCGAGTACGTACCGGTACGCCTATAGTATTTAGGCTATAATACTAACTATTTGTGGATATTGATTTGATTATGATTATTGATATGTGAGATGTGGTTTGTGGGTGTGATTGCTGGAGCTCGGTTGACCAAGTGTCTCGGGGCCAATCACACTGGCAGTCAGACTGCTGGAGCTCGGTTGACTTAGTGTCTCGGGGCCAGTCTACTGTCTAAATGGATTAAGTGGATATATTTGGATAAGTGAGCCTGTATGGCCAGAGTGTTGTTTAACACTACTTTCTGAGGTTGCGATATTCTAGGGTTCTATGTGATCCTTCATAAACTGTGATTTTCAGATAAAGTATATAAAAATGATTTTATTGCATCTGTGTGTAATTGCCTGTATATATATATATTATATATACTGTTGACTGTATGCATTATCACTTAGTGTGTATGTATATATATTATAGTAATTCACTCAGTGAGGTCTGACTCCCCTCCGTTGACTATTTTCAAGAGAGTCAACTTCTTCAGACCTCAGTAGCAGGTCAATACGCCGGATTTCTTCCGCCCCGGCTTCTTTATGTAAACTGTCTACTTGAGTCTTATTTATTTTATCTAGACACTGCATTAGTTGTGAATTGAAGTGTTGGATTTCATGTACTTTATTTTACCTATGAGATGTATTATATTGAAACTGGATTTGTATTAAAGATTTTATATATGTGATGAGATGAGTTTTGATTTAAATCCAGTTGATATGGGTAATATCATGATATTATGATTTTTATTTTTCGCTGCATATAATATTATTATTGTTATTATAGCATGATTTATTTTATTTTAGGCTTGCTACGGGTTCCGGATTCGAAAGAATTCCCGTTCCCTAGCGCCGGTCATGGCCCCTGTTTTGGGTAGTGACAATCTCGACCAAACTCATCATAGGGACTAAATTACATAAAAAGTTACAATTTTAGTTGAAGTCCTTATTAAGACCAAAGTAGTCCCGAGCGGGACTAAAATGAGCAAAATTTTGCAGAAGGGGAGAACCCTTATGTTCTGATCGGGACATTGCTCAAGACTGAATGTCCCAATCGAGACAATGCATATCCCAATCGGAATTAAGGTAGGATTTCAAAGACAACAGCTAGTAACAGCTATATGGTGACAGTCCTGATCAGGGCCTAACTAAATTTAGCTCAAAAGTCCAAATTTTCATTCAAATGAACTTGAATTATGTTGGGAATGAAATCGTTACTTCTAATAACTATAATTGGATTGCTCAAGTATAAATATGACCTCTGAATATTATTTTGATGTTAGTAAAATTATTCATTCAATTTACACATTCAAGTAATCAATTAAGATCTCTAAACTTCTCTCAAATTCACTTTTGTTATTGTAAACTCTTGTGAGAGTTAGTGAGTGCTAGAATAAACATTCTTGTTCTTTTATTTTCTAGGTTTAGAAAATGGAAATTAAGATTCTATTCTAAAGGATTTGATTTAAGTGTTTAGCCATTAAAACACTTGGAATTTTGGTTTTAGCGTGAGTCTTGACAACACTTGTATATTGGTTTTTAAGTAAGCCTATAAAACTTAAGTTGTAAGGTCATAAGAATGAGCCATAAAACTCTTGTGCAATCTCAATCTTGTGAATAAGATTGTGGGTGATTGAAAATCCTAATTTGGGGATAAGTTAAGTGGAGACATATGATTGTTGTTGAATCCGAACTCCTTAAATCTTTGTGTTATTCATTCTTCTTTAAGACTCTTTCACTTTATCATTAATGTTCTTCTTTCTGATTTGTATTAATGTTAATTTCATTTTTCTCCTAAAAAAAAAATATTTCATATGTTACACATTTATCATTTTTATTTGATAAAATGATTTGTTTTATCTTTAATTTGAAGTTAATTATCAATTAAATCCTATTTTAAAAGTTATTTTAATTTGCTCCTTCAACGTTTATAAATTGTGTCAATTCTATCTAATTTTATTTGAACGATCTAACTATATTTTGAAAAATTACTTTTAAATCCCCATAAAATAAATTTAATTGTTATTTAATTTTTTATTCTTTTTAAGAAAAATAAAATTTGAAAAATATTTTCAAATTTAATTTCAGATTTTTTAAATAAATTTAAAAATTAATTTTTAAATTTTTACATAAGATTTTAACTTTTTTATGTATCAACTATAAATAATAAGAAAAAATTGATGACTTGTGAATCAATTAATTATATAGACTAATATTAATAAAAATAAATAAAGTAAGCACTTTTAACTATCACCGTAAATAATAACAAAATTTTAATTTTTTAATTTTTTCATATTTTTCAGAAAAACTAAATCTTTTTATATTCTTGACTAGTATTTTTAGTATCTCAAAATTCTCTCTTTTTTTATCTAATATTTTTTTGGTTTAACCTTTATTAGAAAAAGTTTTAAATAATGTGATTGAAAGTTGAGAAGTAAATTTTGAAATAATTAAAATTTAAGGATTTTTAGTGAACAATTAAAATTTTATGAAAATTTTAGAAGTTAATTTTTAAATTTTATGTCAAGTGTCATAAAATTAGAATTTAAAAACATTTGTTTACATTTCATTTTTTCTTATAGGAAAAAGAGGATAAAGAAATTAATAAGTGTCAAATTTATTTTATAGGATTCTAAAAGCAATTTTTGAAAGATACAATTAGGTCATTCAAATAAAATTGGATAAAATTAAGACAATTTATAAAGTTAAAGAAGTAAATTAATATGACTTTCAAAATAGGTTTCAGGATATAATTAATGATTTTCTTTTTTTTTTTTTTTTTTTATTTAATGATTTAATGGGATAGACAGAGATTGTGATCAAAATTATCTAACCAGCTAGGGCGGATAGTAAAATATAATCAAAATATTTGTTTGAGAATAGGATTAGAATTTGATCCACTAACTTCTCTTAATTCTTTCATTTCAAGTTAAAAACATTGGGTTAGTTGTTTAAAAAAAGAAAAAAAATTGTCATCATGAACAAGATTGATACGAAAATAATGAAATTTCTGTCAAAAAGTATAAATTTGACTCTGAAATATAAATAAATAGTGAAAATTATATTATTTTTATTTATTTTATCAGTATTAATGGATGATTAACAGTTATAATTATTTTTTAATTTTATAATTTATATAGCAAATTTTTTTAAAAAAAATAAAGAGCCATAAAAATTGGATCTGAACTGAATAAAAAATAAGAAAAATCGCATAAAATATAAAAATGTGAAATAGTCCCACATTAAAAGAAGACATAATTCAGGCACTGGGTGGAAGGTGGATCCAATTATCTATAATAAAAGCTTTAACTGAATTACTAGCTACATTGATTGTCAAATCTAATACTTTATTGTTGTTCAAAAAAAAAAAAAAAATCTAATACTTTAATTCAAGATGAAAATCCAAGTAAATGAAGTTTACGGATCACAAAAATCTAACGTAATCTTCCCTAATGAAAAAAAAAAAAACTAATTTTATTTAAAGAAAAAAAACTTTTTTCTTTTGAGATAAAAAAACTAATTAATATACATGATAATCAAAATTACAAAAAAGAAAAAAATCAAGTTATCAAAATAAAAGTTGAAAAGCCAGCACAGTTCGGCCAGAACCTCCACAGCAATGAAGCCTAACTTAGATAAAGGTAACCTAAAGGTTATGTATTCAACTTTTAGTGAAAGCTTTGTCAAGGACTTTATGTTCAATAGTAATTGAAATTATAGTGATCTCGAAATAGGATGACATCTAAAAAAATGTCCCCTCAATTTGTACTTGCTTAAAAAAATTGTTAAAAAAGGTGTTTTTTAACAAGAAATAATAATAATAATAATATATATTTTTCCCATATATTTCTTTATCTTCTTTAAAATTTGGAACCCTCATTTCATATTTTCATTTAAAATTTGGGACCTTAATGATCCCTTGAGTGCTTTAGCTAAAATAAATATGAATATTTAATTAGCTAAAAAAAAACAACAACAACTAATAATACATTATACAATGGGTATCATGTCTGCTAAAATTGCATGGCTGTGAAAGCAATTGATTGGGAAACGATGAGAATTTTGGCAAGCTCAAAGCAAAACTTTAACCTAAAAGTTAATAAATTTTGTGTGCTAATACTCTTGCCCGCCTGAGTTAGAGCTCAAGTGTCCAAGGAAATTATATTCAGGTGAGAAATTTCTGACTGCTGATATTGAGAAAAGTCTAATTCCATTACATCCATTTTAGCAGTTGGAATATGTACAAGCTTGCCTCTTAAATACTTGTACCACCCACAATCACATTGACACCTCTCAATGCAAGAACAGTTACTGCCTCTGCTCCACTGCCACTTGATGCTCATGATCACATCAAAATCTACAGTTTCATCTTCATTTACTCGTACAAATAACAACAACAAAAAGCCAATGAAAAACTGCGAAATCCATGGTTTTTTTAATGTAGAAAAGAAACAAGAAGTGGCACCATCAAATATCATAATCAACTGTGGAAATAAATGATAAAATGTAGATGTAGCACCTACCTGTAACAATGGCAGTGAGAGAAGATCCATCAATTGCTTGGGCAGCTTCTTCTGCAGTGGAAGAGACCAAATACATTCATCTTGCAAAGTTCCCATTCAAGAACTTGTTTTCTATCATGTATTTAATTTATATATATCCAAGCTGCCATCATCATGCATTTGGTTTTCCATTTGAATTAGTCATCATTCATTCAAACTAGTGATATATGCTTCTCAAGCTTTAGAAGTTAAAACTCATTCATTCATATGAGATTATAACAGACACATATATTAACAGCTTCATCCTGTTAAGTTCATCTTTATTACATATTCATGTTCATTGCAGCATGCAATACAACTCTCATAGGTGAATCAAAGTGGCAAAGGGCTGCTCTAGTATGTGGCGGAAGCTCTTATCTTTTAAGTAGCTAGTTGGGATTGGTCAATCTAACGCTGAAATCCCATAGTTTCTTGGCCAGTTCTGCATCCTTGGCATGAGAACTTGCTTTGGCTAAATTACTGTCTGAAAAATATTCACCTGTAACTCCTTTAACTTGTGGATGCAATGCTACATAGCATGTAGTTGCTGCACCCTGATGGACATTTTTTAGCACATATTTACCAACCAGAGATACAATGGCTGCATCAAGACAAGGGAAAAGAATCAAGAACTAAACTATTCAAAATTACAAAATGAGTGAAAAAAAAAAAATTATGCCTCGAGTATAATTATTCTCCCCAACACAAAAAGAAAAAAAAAAAAAAGAAACTTCTGATTACATATTTGGTAGTTCTTCAGTAGGCCAAGGATAACCTCAGCAAACCCAATGAAAAAGGACTCAAGTCTCAGAGAGTTACCATTCACAACACTACTATAGCGCAGAAGATTAGTACCAATTGCTCCAGGATGAAGGGAATTAGCAGTTATATTCACTCCATCTTCCTGTAATGAAAAAAGGGAGGGAAAAGGCTTATAAGACTCCTCAGACAATTATGACATTACTACTAGTATACCAGCCAAAGGGAGTGGCAACAGAGGTGGTTATATATAATTGCATAGCGTTACTAACATACTATAACCATATATGGTAACACAACGTAGCAACAAGATTCAATAATAATCAGCACCAACAAATTAGAAACTATTTGAATTTATGAACTATATAAAGCAAACTGTTCAATATGTCAAGGGTTGGGAACATCGAAATATCTAAGGAAACGATTATAGCAAACCATCCACCACCATCATCATCATCATCATCATCATCATTATTATTATTATTAACTAAATCTTTTGATATAGTGCTGCATCTCTCGCTGGAAAATAAAGAGAAATTTAATAGGTAAATTGGATACATGATTTTATGGCTAAAATGACAAAAAGTAGATGGGAAATCTATAGTTTTGCATCTTCAATCAAATTAAGTATTGTCTATATATGTACCTTAAGGCGTCTTGCAAGCTCATTGGCATGCAAAATGTTAGCCAGCTTTGATTGTCCATAAGCAAATATGCTGTTATATCTGTAAATACGCAGGGACAAGAGGGAGATAATAAGAAAGACACAGAACACTATAATCCGTAAGAATTGCAAACATCTTTATGTGCATTTATGTATTCACGAGTGTCTGTTTTACAGCACAAATTTAGCATCACTAGTAAATATACGAAAAAAGGTACATGTGAAGCAGTACCCTGATTCATCACTGATTTTATCAAAATGAATCCCTTCACGATATGCAAAGCGGTGACCTTCTGAAGATAAGTTAACAATTCTTCCCTCTCGATTGCTTTCACGTGCTGTGTTTTTCATGGTCTCCAGCAGAAGGTCTGTAAGAAGAAAATGGCCTGCAAAATGATTATGAAATCTCTTAGGACCTTCCCTCCATATTGTCTGTAGAAGAAATATGAACATGGAAACATTTACTAGTTCATTATTACAATACTCCCGGCATCTAAAGTCTTTAGATAATTTCTTTACATTGTATGAGCAAACTTAGTTTTCTTTTTCATACAGAAAGCCATCGAAATATCATCTCTTTAATCATCTTGATCAGGTATAACTAATAAGACTTGAACAAATTAATACTTAGATTAGAAATATAGCAAAAGTTAGTAAAATATGGAGACAAAAAAATGATTGTTTTGTGTTTTCACACAACACCCCCAAATAGCTTATTTGCTTAGTGCTCCATATTTATTGTGGCTTTCAAAAGACATATGTTTAAGATTCTTATACATTTGATCAGAAGGAATCTGAATCCCTGGTGCTGAGTCTCCTTTATTTAATTTCATTCATACATTAGAATTACACAATGTTTTAATTTGCTATATATAATAATGGATATTGCAGTTGAGCTACAAAAAAATTGTCAACCCACTATGATTTTTGCACCTTATATGAAACATTTTGTATAACGACATATAACTTACCAACATGGTTTGTTGCAAACTGCATCTCTATGTTGTCTTGGGAAAGCATGAAAGGACATGCCATAATGCCTGCATTGTTACTTACAACAAAGAAAAGAAAACTTTTAGTTCTCACTTCTCAGTTTTCAAAGATTTCCTACAGAGAATTTGGAGCTCAGATAAGAAGCATGTTTGCCTTCATAGCAAGATCCATGAAAGAGACCAACAAAAACAACTAGGGAGCAGCACACCAATCATGGTCACATGAACATACAGATATTATGCACAAGAGACTTTTATAACCAGTAAAATAAAATTCCTGTTAGCTTGAATGGTCATATTCAGTTTCTTACATGAGGAGATTCAGAGGACGACCAGAGGAAATATATTTTATATAACTGGCAAAATAAAATTCCTGTTAGCTTGAATGGTCACATTCAGTTTCTTACATGAGGAGATTCAGAGGAAGACCAGAGGAAATATATTCAGATGCAAATTTCCTGACTGATGCCATTGAGCTGAGATCTAACTGCATAACATCAATTTTTGCAGAGGGGATTTCCTTAAGTATTGCTTCTTTAACTTTGGTACCAGCATCTAGATTCCTTACTGCCATAACCACATGTACACCACGCAAAGCAAGAACACGTGCCGTCTCCTCACCAAGACCACTTGATGCTCCTGAAATCAGCCCAAAAGAATTTTCTGATTTATGTAAATTTCATCTAAATCAGAAATCAAGCATTCCACTTAAACAATCACAACAAATTGGCAGATGTTTGAAAAGTTTCCCAGAGTTAATGCAGCTCAACTCCTCAAAAGAAAACCACGTGAGACAGGAACTAATGAAATTTGGAGATCAGAAGTGCCTAGCAATAAAAAATAAGCTTGCTATGGCAAATATGCTTATTAATCAGTTCCATTTACTAATCTTGTAAGAACTAAAATATGTTATTATGAAAGTAATCACTGAAGCAGCTGTATTAATTAAAACTCGGCAACAGCAACACAACGTTTTGGATTATTTATCTATCAATCAATTTTGAATGACGACTCATCATAGTTTGCTTTGAGTTTCAATCACTACTCAAAGAGTTCACATCCTCTCCAACCTCAAAAACAAATTTCCTATTTTTGCACTAAATTGGCCAATTGACTTTATAAATTGTCCAAGAACTAATTTAAGGAAAAAATAAAAAAAACAACAAGACAACAACAGCAAAATCAAAGATCCATTTTCATTTTGCTTCAGTGACACTGCTTCCACACCCAAACCAATCACTGAAACAAGAAAAAGAAACAAAAGGAGCATAAAAGTAAACAAACAAAGTAAAACCCAGATGTATTTAAACGATCAAAGACCTGTAACAATAGCAGTGAGGCCAGTTCCATCAATTCCTTGTGTAACTTGCTCAGCCGTTGAATTGGCTGAGAATCCAGATGGTCCTTTCCACCCAAAAATCCACATATTGCCCAGATTCTGAAACCAGACAGAGTTAATGACTGTGAGTTCTATATTTGTACTTCCAAAACTAACCGAACCGAGAAATTATGTATATTGTTGTAGCTAAGCAAGCATTGTCAGACTTGCAGAGGTCGCCTATAATGGCAAAACAAAACTATTTTATGTCAAATGGGCATATGCCACGTGTCCTGTAAAACACTCAAGGTAAAAATCTACCTTATAATTAGAACAAAAATTTACTTAAGTACCTTGAAATTTTATCGATTTTATCGAAAGGAAATTCTTTAACCCAAAGATGACCAGATGATGAAACGTTGATGATCCTTCCTTCTTTATTACTTTTCTGTGCAGTTTTTTCCATTGTCTCCAATAAAAGATTTGTCAAAAGAAAATGTCCTGCAATTTTTATTCAATATAATTAATCATGGAAAAGACAGCTAAATTAATTCAAGTGGTTGAAAGAGTTTATTCATTTCTTCAACCACTTGAATTACCATGTATAAATAAATTAATAATAATAATTCTCTAAATACACCTGACTTATGTGGGATGGAAAACTAAAATAAAATGTTAATAAATTCTGATACCCTTAATTGGCTGAAAAAACAACGTAATCAATTCTCATGTAACGTACCAAGATGATTAGTTGCAAAGGTTATGTCTATATTATCCTTGGAAAGCATTGATTTGGCAGTGCTAATTCCTGCATTATTTCTGTTGACAGAATAATCAGTTCTTCTTATTGTTTTATCCTCCTTGGTTTTTGGTTGAAGTATAACTACTGGTTTTGGTTATATAATGATATATACATGCATGAGGATATTGAGTGGAAGAGCCTTGGAAATATATTGTGATGCAAACTTCTTAACAGATGAAAGAGAGCTGAGATCTAACTCCATAACATCAATTTTAGCAGCTGGAATTTGCTCCATAATTGCCTCCCTAATCCTTTTGCCAGCTTCAACATTCCTCACTGCCATGACAACATGAACACCTCTCAGTGCAAGAACCCTTGCTGTCTCTGCTCCAATGCCACTTGATGCTCCTAAAATATGCACATATTCAAAACCCAATATTACTTCCGTCATCATCATCATCATTGAAAACATATATGTATGCATTTATATGTATAACTTTTTGAACCATATGAAAATGTATATATAACCAGTAATAATGGCAGTGAGAGAAGATCCATCAAATCCTTGAGTAACTTCTTCAGCAGTGGAAGAGGCTGAATATCCAGATTGACCCTTCTTTCCAAATACACTCATCTTGCAGTATCCTTGTCCTCAATGCCTTCTAAAATTCTATTACATGTACACAAAGATAAAAAAGCATATGCATAAGCACAACTCACATTTGGAATTTTGGATGAGTTGGTCATAAATTCTAGTATAATAGAAAAAAAAAATTCTACATGACGGATGAATTTTTAAATTATCGTTATTCTTATATTTGACTTTCTTTGTTCAATTAAATTTTTGAATTACCAAAAAAAATTTTAAAATTATATTTTTATTAGGTTTTACAAGTTAAAATGCTAATTTGACAAATTTTAAATAGTAATTTAACTAAAATATTACCCTTTTATAATATACTATATTGTTTCACTCAATTTATATTCTTTATATTTTATTACAAGAAATTAAAATTTTCTTACTCATTGAACTAAAAATTTTATAAATTAAATCTTATTTTTATTTTGATCTATAATGGTTAAATTTATTTTATTATACTTTTAATAATATATAATATTTTTAAGAATTTTAATACGGTAATTGAAAAATAAGATATAATGTAAAAAAATGCTTAAGTTATTTTATTATTTAAAATGACATGTGTAAATATTTTAATCTATAAAATCTGTTTCAAATATCATTCTAAAATTAATTAATTAATTAAAAAATAAATATAAAAAATAATAAAAAATGGAAATTCAAAAACTTTTTATATAATTTTTCCTTAATTAAATGATATGCACATACACATGTTCTAATATTATATGCACCATTTGTCTTACGCAGATCCAATTCACAACTGGATTTGAATATAACCATATACACAATGTATTTTAGTCTATCTATCTATCTATCTATCTATATATATATATATATATATATATATATATATATATATAACATTTATTTTAATATATTAAATTTTTGTTTATGTGCATATATATTAATTAATTCTTTTAAGATAAGACACGATTATCAAACGTAACAATGACTGAAAAAAAAAAGTTAACAATATGTTAGCAATTATCAGCAAAATAAAGAAATATCGATATGCTACACATATCATTTTTTTTTTTCATTTGATAATCTCGTACAGACACAGACTATGATTAAAATTGTGTAATACTTAAAATAGATGGTCAAATATTCTATTATGGAGTCAAAAGAGAGTAAGATTGAATTTTCAAACCTTCTAACTCTCCTATTTGAAGTTTAACTATCTAAACTAATTGTTTTTTTATAATTTTTTTAAAAAAAGACTGATCGCTAATTCGACTCCAAAATATAAATCAAAGAGTGAAGATTATATTATTTTAATTTATTTTATTGATATTATTGGATATTAACCATTATAATTAATTTTTATTTTGTTAATTTATATCGAAAAGTTTTAAAAAAAATTAAAGGGCCAAAAGAATTGGATAAATAATAAGAATGTGAAATAGTCTCACTTTAAAAGAAGACATATAATTAAGGGAAAGTCAATAACTTGGTGGAAGGTGGATCCAACATAAAATTAATTACAAGCTTTAATTGAATTACTAGCTAAATTGATTGTCAATTCTAAAAATTTAAGTGAAGATGAAGGTCCAAGTAAATGAAGTTTATGGATCACAAAAATATAACGTAATCTTCCTTAATGAAAGAGAAAATAATGATAATCAAAATTATAAAAATATAAGGTATCAAAATAAAAGTTTACACGGTCTTGGCCATAACGTCCCTAAAGAGTCCCTCAATGAATACTTGATAAAAAAAAATATTGAAAAAGTGTTTTTTTAGAAGAAATAATAATAATAATAATAATAATAATAATAATAATAATAATAATAATAATAATAATAATAATAATAATAATAATAAAGCACAATATATATTTTTCCCATATATTTCTTATCTTCTATAAATTTTAGAACCTTCATTTCATAATTTATTTGGAACCTTAGTGATACTCATTACTCATTTTATATATATATATAATGAGTAATGAGTATCATGCATGTCAGCTCAAATTGTATTTGAACAAATAAATTAATAATAGGCAGTTAGATTTTTTTTTTTTAAAGTCAAATAATTTTATTGATTCAAACTTACAATATATCAATAGAAATATAAATATAAATCTGCTAAAAATTATAGAGGATGAAACAATATCAGCTCAAAGTTGCAACTAAATCAGCTCAAAGTCTATAAATTTAATAATATATATGATTGTGACTAAAATATATATAACTTTAGTTCCGTGATATACTAATAACTATAATCTAATTTATTATTTTTATCTGATTGAATATGTTTTGTTCGTCTAAATCGACTATACACTAATAAAAAGTTACAACAAAATGATAAAAAATAAACGTTGTAATAAGATAACGAAAATTAAATACCGTAATAAGACAATGAAATTATGAAAAATAAAATAAAATTTAAATTTATGTGAAATAATTATTTATTTAAGAAATAAATTAATAAAAGATATGTATAAGAATGATTTCAAACCAAAAATTTAACAAAGATAAGTTATTAGAAAAAAAAAAAAGTTGAGAGAAAAGGAGCTCAGGATTTGTTAGCAGCTGTTGCTTTTATATGTAGTTAGATTGTTAAAATCATAGTTTGGAATACAAGTTTGGTTAGGGCCTTAAGGGTGCTTTTGACTAGAATATCATGAACTTTATGTGGTTATAGATAATATTACATAAATCACCTAAACTTGCTCAAATGATTGAAGGGTGGATAATGAATAGATTAAAAAAAACTGAAAATAAGAGAAAATTGTGGGTAGTATTCTCGTATCCTCAAAACCAAATATATATATTATTCAAGCTAAATATTTTATTTTCTAAAGTGTATATTTATATAATTTATTTTTTGATGCATTATTGATTGATTTTGTGTAAAATTATTAATTAAAATAAAAATTATACTGCTATTATTTTTGCGGTTGAATTAGTTTAAAGATAAAAATATTAAAGTGCACATAATGAACTAATTATTAGATTAAAATTACAACAATCACATTAGCTCACTTGAAAAAATACGTAATTGCATTTTATATTTATTATTTTTAATTATTGTTGGAAGTGATTGATAACGATGAGAATTTTTGCAAGCTCAAAAGCAAAACTTTAACCTAAAAGTTGATAAATGTATTCAGTGCCAAGGAACTAATATTTCTTTTCACAATACATCAATTTTAGCAGTTGGAATATGTACAAGCTTGCCTCTTAAATACTTGTACCACCCACAATCACATTGACACCTCTCAATGCAAGAACAGTTACTGCCTCTGCTCCACTGCCACTTGATGCGCATGATCACATCAAAATCTACAGTTTCATCTTCATTTACTCATATAAACAACAACAAGAAACAACTACTGAAAAACTGCAAAATCCATGGTTTTTTTTTAATGTAGATAAGAAACAAGAAGTAGCACCATCAAATATCATAATCAACTGTGGAAATAAATGATAAATGTAGATGTAGCACCTACCTGTAACAATGGCAGTGAGAGAAGATCCATCAATTCCTTGGGTAGCTTCTTCTGCAGTGGAAGAGACCAAATACACTCATCTTGCAAAGTTCCCATTCAAGAACTTGTTTTCTATACAAACTTGCCTCTTAAATACTTGTACCACCCACAATCACATTTACACCTCTCAATTTAAGAACAGTTACTGCCTCTGCTCCAGTACCACTTGATGCTCATGATCAATCAAAATCTACAGTTTCATCTTCATTTACTCGTATAAACAACAACAACAAACAACTACTGAAAAACTGCAAAATCCATGGTTTTTTTTAGTGTAGAAAAGAAACAAGAACTAGCACCATCAAATATCATAATCAACTGTGGAAATAAATGATACATGTAGATATAGCACCTATCTGTAACAATGGCAGTGAGAGAAGATCTATCAATTCCTTGGGTAGCTTCTTCTGCAGTAGAAGAGACCAAATACACTCATCTTGCAAAGTTCCCATTCAATAACTTGTTTTCTATCATGTATTTAATTTATATATATCCAAGCTGCCATCACCAGGCATTTGGTTTTCCATTTGAATTAGTCATCATTCATTCAAACGAGGGATATATGCTACTAGACAGTATTAGAAAGAAAAAATTAATACAAAACTCTGAACAAAAGAAAATGGCACACACAAGGCCTGCAACTTGTTTTGCTCAATTCCAACATCTGCCTGTTTGTTTATAATACAGATGGTTAAAAATGTATTGTTGCTTAAAGAAATAGATTCTTTACTTAAAGAAGCATAAGGGTGAAGAATAAGAAAAAGAAAACAGGCTAAACACAGCTTCTCATGAAGTTAAAACTCGCTAGTTACTCTACCTTGTATGTATGTGTAGATTTTCATGATAATAATTTATAATCAATTTAAATTTTACTTATCTTTTTTTTTCACTGTGCTCATGTATCTCTTCAATTTCAGGCCATATTGGCATTAAATTGATTAAAACTAAGTAGTAAAAAAAAAAAAAAACAGTTAAAGATCCATTAACATTATGAGTGCAATAGCTAATAGTATAATTGTTTATGTATAATTGAAATTCAAATTTGGTGAATTTTTAAATCAACAATCACATAAAAGAATAATAAAAATATAAATAACTAAATAAAAAAATGAGAAATTACTTAAGAATTATCCAAGTACAATTGCAGTGTATTTTTCTCTTTTTTTTTCTTTTTTTTTTTTTTCGTTTGTAAATGTTTGCTACCTTATTTTCTTGACATCTATATTCAATTATTTTGGGAGGTCTGAAATGATGGAAGTAAATATGAATATAGAATGGTGTACATAAAAATATAAACTAATGAAGAGAAAAGATGGAAAGATAATAAAAAAAAAAAAAAAGAAAAGAAAAGGAAACAGATAATGAAAAATGTAGAGAATGTAACTCAAGAGGGTATGGTTAAGTTGGTGGAGAACTCTTCCAATTTAACAAGTGATCTTGGTTTTAAGTCTTGAATATATAGCTACTTTAAAATTTTTGAAGTAGACATTTATCTCCCTTTGGAGTTCTTTTTGGGTCGAATATGGATTAGTCGAGTACTACGGGATACTAGATACTAGGCATCAGATGAAAAAAAAAATGAAGAGAATGTAGATAAAAGAGATTATGAAGAGACAAGATGAAGTGATAATAAAGAGAAAGGGTGAAGGGATATCAACAAAAAAAAAGGAAAGGTTGACAAGAAAGAAACCTGAAGATATATGATACCCCATATACATATTCCTATTTTGCTAAGGGTTTATTTTCCTATGTAGTGGTTACTTGTAGATGAAGAATGTTCAAATGTGATAGGAGAAAGATTCCCAATTAAGGAGACTCTTAGACAAAAAGAAATACTCTCCAAATAAGTATATGACCTTCATCAAAGAGGAATCATATTCCTCTCAAGTTTGAGCATCATTATCCTTATAAATTGGACCTTATATCTCTTATTCTTATTTATTCAATGAAAAGAGTCATAAAAGGGGGGGGGGGGGGGGGTGAATAGGACTATTAAATACAAATGAGAAATTAAAAGAATTCTTTTCAAGAATTGAATGAAAGTTGAGAAGAAAAAATGAAGAACACAAAAATTTAAGGAGTTCGAATTCAACAACAAGCATATGTCTCCACCTACCTTATCCCCAAGTTAGGATTTTCAATCACCCATAATCTTATTCATAAGATTGAGATTGCATAAGAGTTTTTATGACTCACTTTTACAACCTTACAACTTGAGTTTTCAAGGTTCACTCATAAGCCAAATCCCAAGTGTTTCAATGGACAACACTTAAACCAATTCCTTTAGAAATAAATCTCACTTCCCTTTTAATCTATCCCAAGATTTAAGATGAAAAGAAATTCTATTTCTAACACACAACCAACTCTCATAAGAGTTATACAAACAAAGAATTGTTTTAGAGAATTTGAGAGCTCAATGAATGCTTAAGAAAGAATGAATGGTAAACAAGTTTTCTTAACTTTCATTCAGCTCTATAGGTATTTATATAGACAAATACTAAAAAATATAGCTATTTGAGGTGCAAATAATATGTTCAATATCTATATTTTGAATCATTAAAAATGACGCTGTCAAACGGCTATTCAGGGATTGAAACTGTGATTGGCTACTCAAAACATTTGAATTTCCCACACTTTCTTTATAAAAACTATAGATATTTGAATTATCTTTCAATATCATTTTGAATCACCTAAATTGAACTTCTGTAGCTCAAGATATGTCCAAAATACTAAGAGTTATCCAATTTAAAATGTAGACTACTATCAGACAACTATACCCAAGTTAATGCCGTGATTTTTTATTAAAGAAGTTTGAATTTGCCCATACTTTCTTCATTGAAGTTGTATATATTTGACTTATATTTTCATATCATTTTGAATCACCTAAATTGGACTTTTATATCTCAAGATATGTCCAAAATACTAAGATTATATCAATATGAAATGCAGACTATTGTCAGACAACTATACCCAAGTTGATTCCGTGATTTTCTATTAAATAAATTTGAATTTACCTATACTTATATAAGAAATTTTTAGATATTGGACTTATCTTTCCATATAATTTTGAATCATCTCAATTGGACATCTGTAGCTCATTATATGTCTAAAATACTAAGAAATGTGCAATTTGAAATAACAGACATATATGTTAATTTTGACTCAAAATATGCATACCCAAATGAACTCAGAGTTTGATAAATAAACCTAATTTAAAAAGCTCAAGATTTCCACTTCAAATGTGAAGAAGATATTTTTCCTATTATAAAGCTCTAAGGATGTCAAAAGCCTCATTAAATCTTAGAGGTCAAATTAACCCAAGATAATCATACTTCATTTTAACTTCCAATAGAGTCCTGACTTATACACACTTAAACAAACAAATTAAATGCATAAAATTAAGTTTGTTAAGATCAAAATTAAGATTGATTATTGCTAAGGTCAACAATCTCCCCCTTTTTGATTTTGATAAACTTATTTTGAGTTTGATTAAAAAATAATACAAAGTAAAGTGTGTGATAATATTTGTGATAATAATGATACCAAATGAAATAAAAATATTTCTTTATTTATCCCCCCATGAATATGGACATGATAAGAAATATAAATTTATAGATTATTCCCCTTGACAAAAAATAAAAATAACATAAAATATATCAAAAGGGATAAAAATATGGCATTCTTATGACAAATATATTAAAAACATAAAATATAATAATATAATCATTTAAATAAATGTTAGGCAATGTGAGAAAATAATTTCAAACATATATGCATATAGTTCCACTAAAATGCATCACAAAAATATATTAATAATGTTGATACTAGACATGCTTAATTATCATATGATCATATAGAGTTTGGCTAGCTAATCAATCATGTAGCACTTAGCCTAAAAGAATAAACACAAATTATTCATAACATATTTTCTTCTCTTTGTACAAAGGAAAAAGTAAAAGAGAGAGATAGAAGGGGGAATGAACCTAAAATGACCAAAATTCCTATAAGAACAAAGTAAAGATACACCAAATCTTTGTAAAAATATTCATGCCTTATTAAAGATCAAAACAATTCCTAAGAAAGATATTCATGCCTTATCAAAGATTAAAACAATTCTTAAGAAATATATTCATTCCTTATCAAAGATTAAAACAATTCTGAAGAAGATTTTATACATGAATTATGCATGTATAAACACAATAACAAAATATTATACACATGTATAGTAACAAATAACAAACTCAAATATATTTCTCCCCCTTTGTCAAAAGCAAAAAGAAAAGAGAGAGATATAAGGGAAAAATGAAAACAAAGATACACAAAATCTTTATAAAATATGTGTCATAAATAAACAAAGTAAGTAAAATAAGGCCTTTTGTCACATATGATATACAACAAAATTAGCCATACTTATAATGTTAATATGCATGCAAAAAATTTTAAAAAAATTTCTCCCCCTATATCAAACAAAAATATAATATGTCACTAACATAAACTCATTTTTAAGGGAGTTTTAAAATTAAAGAGAAATACACATGTTAAAAAAAATTAACTAAGTATATATGCAAACTTGAATGATTTCTTCTCATTTGACAAAATGCAAAAGGAAATTTAAAAAGATAAACCAATTATAAATTGACGACTATAAAAAATTTTAATATCAAAATCAAAATATTTATCAATCAAAGTAATCAATAAGCACACGATGATTTCACATGAAAATAGTTCTACCATCAATTAAACATAAAATCAAGATCAACTAGAACCATCAATCATGCCAAGTTTATGCTTATTGAAAATTAATCTCTCTTCATTGAGAGGTTTAGTTAGGATATTTGCAAGTTGATTATTTGAATCAACACATTCAAGTGAGATATCACCAATTTGAACATGATCACACAATAAATGATGTCTAATGTCTATATGCTTAGTTCTACAATGTTGAATGGGATTTTTGCTAAGGTTGATAGCACTTGTATTGTCACATTTGATTAGAATGTGATCAAGTTTTACACCACAGTCTAACAACTGTTGTTTTTGCCATAAAACTTATGAACAATAAAGACTTGTTGCAATATATTCAGCTTCAGCAGTGGACAAGGAAACTGAAACTTGTTTTTTGCTAAACTAAGAAACTAAATATTGTCCTAAAAATTGACAAGTTTCAGAAGTGCTTTTTCTATCTAGTAAACTACCGGTAAAGTCCACATCAGAATAACTAATCAAGTCAAATGATGAACTCCTAGGAAACCAAAGTCTTAAAGGCATTGTACCATAAAGATATTTGAAAATTCTTATAATAGTATTCATATGAGACTCTTTAGGACTAGATTGAAATCTAGCACATAAGCAAGTAGCAAATATAATATTGGGTCTACTAGCAATTAAATAAAAAAGGGATCTAATCATACCTCTAAATCGCTTTTCATTAATCGGTTTATCATTTTCATTTTTGTTAAGTTTGGTCGTGGTGCTTATTAGAGTTTTACTTATCTTATTTGCATCCATGCCAAACTTCTTAAGAATGTCTCTTGCATACTTGGTTTGATTGATGAAAATCTCATTTTTGCATTGCTTGATTTGTAGCCCAAGAAAGAATTTGAGTTCACCCATTATACTCATCTTAAATTCTCTTTGTATTAAATTAGAGAATTCCTCACACAAGCAATGGTTAGTAGCACCAAATGTTATCTCATTAACATATATTTAAATAATTAATAAATCATGTTTGGATTTCTTTATAAAAAGACTTGTGTCAACCTTTCTTTTAAAGAAACCTTTCTCTAGTAAAAAGTTACTCAATCTTTCATACCAAGCTCTTAGAGCTTGTTTCAATCCACATAATGCTTTTGAAAGTTTAAACACATGATTTAGAGAGTCAAAATTTTCAAAACCTAGAGGTTGTTTAACATATACCTCCTCTTCAATAAAAGTATTTAAAAATGCACTTTTAACATCCATTTGATAAAGTTTAAAATACATGTATGATGCAAATTCAAGTAGCATCCTAATAGCTTATAACCTTGCAACGAGGGCAAAGGTTTCATATAATCAATGTCTTCCTTTTTATTATAACTTTTTAGCTACTAGTCTAGCTTTGTTCCTAGTTATGACACCTTGTTCATTCATCTTATTTCTAAACACCCATTTGGTGCTTATAATAGGATGATGTTTAGGTCTAAGAATGAAGGTCCAAACCTTGTTTCTCTCAAATTGATTTAACTCTTTTTGCATAGTAAGGACCCAAAATTCATAACACAAAGCATCATCAATATTTTTTTGTTCAATTTGGGAAATAAAGGCTAAATTAACAATTAAGATCTAGTAGTTACCCCTTTTATAATGTCACCTATAATGAGGTCCTGAGGGTGAGCTTTCTTGAATTGTCAATCCTTTGGAAGTTCATCCTTTAAGGTAGGTTAAGATGTCTCCTTATTTTCCTTCTTGTTTGGATATTCAAGTTCTAAAGTCTTACTAGCATTTTCTTCTTATGTTTCCATAATCTCATTGTGACCTACAAGATCATCAACACTACAAACATCCTTTCTAGGTTTAAGTGAGTTTGATTCATCAAATACCACATGCATTAACTCTTTGACTACTAGAATTCTCTTATTAAAGACCCTATATGCTTTACTAGAAATAGAATAGCCTAGGAAAATTCCTTCATCGGCTTTAAAATCAAATTTTTCAAGATTATCCTTGGTGTTTAATATAAAGCACTTACATCCAAATACTCTTATATATGAGATTTTGGGTTTTCTATTATTCCATAGCTCATAAGATGTTTTATTTAAAATTGGTCTTTTAAAAACTCCATTTGAAATATAACAAGATGTGTTAACGACTTCCACCCAAAAGTATAAAGGCAAACTATACTCATGAAGCATTATTCTAGCCTTTTCCACAAGAGTTCTATTTTTCCTTTCAACTACCCCATTTTGTTGAGGAATTTTAGGAGAAGAGAATGTAAGTGAAATACCATTTTTATCACAAAAGGTTTTGAAAAATTCATTTTAAAACTCAGTTCCATGATCATTTCTAATAGAAGAAATACAAAAGCCTTTTTTCTTTTTGAACTTTTTTTGCAAACTTTTCAAAAGCTTTAAATGCATCATTCTTATGAGCAAGGAAACATACCTATATAAATATAAAGTAATCATTAACCAATATATATGTATAGTGCATTCCACCGAGACTAGCAACTCTAGTTGGTCCAAATAAATCCATATGCATAAGTTTAAGTGGCCTAGAGGTGGACACTACATTTTTTAGCTTAAATGAGGAATTGGATTATTTTCCCTTTTGGCAAGCATTATAAGGTTTATCCTTAGTGAATTTAGGCTTAGATAAACTAATAAAAAGTTCATGTTTACAAGGATCATTTAAAAGCTCAAAATTTGCATGTCTTAACCTTCTATGCCATGTCCATGTGTCATAGGAGATAGACACTAAGCAATTTATGTCTTTGTTATCAATTTTATTCAAATCAATGACACAAACATTCTCTACTCTTTTACCACTAAAAATAACTTAGTTATTCACTTAATTTTGCTAAGTATAGGTGCTTTTCTTCTAGTATTAAAGGCTCTTAATCTTGTTCAATAAGTGGAACGCATTAGTTGTCCACTCTCAGGTTGGGCAGTTTGTTTTCATCAAGACTACTAACAATGCAATTTTTAGGATAGAAAGTTACTTTTTTTCCTATGTCACATAATTGACTTATACTAAGCAAATTATGTCTAAGACCATCAACAAACAACACATGATGTATAGATAAGGATTGAGGATTACCTATTTCTCCAATGCTAATAATTTTTCCTTTTGCATTATCTTCGAAAGTAACATGTCCTCCATCTTTAGCATCAAGTTTGTTGAATTGCTCTTCGTCTCTCGTCATGTGCCTTGAACATCCACTATCAACATACCACTTGCTTTTTGTTCTTATGGATTTCAAGCACATCTACATAAAATAATTTAAATGTTCTTTTGGACCTAAACCTTTCTTGGTATAGGTTAGTTAGTTTCAAGATAACCTATAGAAATTAAATTCATATGTAGTCTTTTATATAAGCACACATTGTTAGTATGTCCTTTGATCATGCAATAAGAACATAAAATATTTTTGAATTTATTCCTTCTAGGATGAAATGCTTTCCTTGTGTGTACAATATGCCTTTGGTGTTATGTGTATCTCCTATTGTGTTGTGTCATTAAGTGAGACATGCATTGGCAATGGTGATGTGTTTTTTAATAATTTTGTACAACATGTTTAAGTGCATTGTATTGTATAGCATGCCTATTATAATTGTGTCTAATGTACATATAAGCATGCTTAGGTTGAGGTACTCTAGTTTAAGCCTTACCTCTTTGTGTTAATAAAGAATGAATCTTATGAGACTTTCCCTTGCTATTTAACACATGAGATCTTTTAGCTTTAAAAGCTTTAGTCTCATTTGATTTGGAGGTTAAAGGAGTGGAATCATATGAAGCTTTTACAAAATTAATATATGATGAAGATGATGAAGACATTCCATTCTTATATCTAATTCTATAGGTATTTCCATGAAAGTTTTAAGAGTTAAGAAGACTATTTAAAGTTTCTTTTCCTCTCTTAAAGTTAGCAATGGAATTCTTTAATTCTAAGACCTCCTTACAAAGCTTATAATCATAATTTGCTTTCTTAAGTTGATCTTCTAAAGAGTTAGAAGATTTTGCATCACTAACAAGTTTTTCATTTAATTCAATAAGTTTAGCAAAATTAATTTTTAAATTTTCTAATTCTCTATTTAAACTACCTAATTCATACTTATAATGTTTCTTCTTAGATGATAAAATTTTGCATTTAACAAGTAATTTGCTCATAATAGAGCTCCTATCATTGTCATCATCATCATCATCATCATAATTATCACAATCATCAAAAGAAGAATAAGAAGTAGATGGTACCTCATTTTCATTTTCAGAGGCCATTAAGCAAAAATTGGCCTCTTCTTATTGTTCCTCTTTCTTTTCAGATTTGGAGAAATCATCCCAAGTAGCTTTGAATGCCTTATTCTTTTCTTTTGCTCCCTTGTTCTTAAATTTGAGTTTGGGACACTCACTTCTAATATGTCCTGGTTTCTTACATTCATAGCAAGTAACCTCCTTAGTTTTCTTCTTCCCATCTCCTTCAAAGTCTCTTATTCTTGAGAAGTTTTTCTTTCTCAAAAGCTTCTTGAAGTTCCTAGTGAGCATGGCAATGTCACCATCTTCATCATTAGAATCTTTTATGCTTTCCTCTTCACTATCTTCTTGAAGAACTTTTAAAGTAATGCTCTTTTTCTTTTCTTCTTTCTCTTTTTGTTCTTCACCTCTTTGCTTGATATTGGGCTCATGTGTTAAGAATTTACTAATAAGCACATCGGTTGATAGAGTGGAGAGGTCTTAAGCTTCCTCAATTAAAGTAACACAAGATTCCTAATCCTTCTTAATTAGGATTCTTAGAATCTTGCTGTTTACCTCTTCCTTGGAGAAATGTTTTCCAAGTTTCTTAAGGGTTATGAGGAGAGCATTAAGACAGTTTGTCATCTCCATGATTAATTCATGAGGCTTCATTTTGAAGAGTTCATATTCCTACATATAAAGTTGAACCTTCTACTTCTTACTTGAATGTTGCATTTGTAGTGGTTTTCTAAGGTCTCCCACATTTCTTTGGTTGATATGCAATATTGAAACTTGCCTCCTTCTTCTTTTATTATTAAAAAGACTACAGTAATCATAATTTTTTAATTTTTGTGATTTTCTTCCTTTTGATTAATACTCCATTGGCTTCTTGCAAGAGTAGTTATCACACCATCAATGATATTTGTAGGTTGTTCCTAACCTCTTAGGACAATGCCCAAAGTTCGGTGGAATCATAATTAAGATATAATTCCATTTTGAATTTCCAATATAGATAGTCACTACCATTAAATAATAGTCTAAGAGAAAAGATATTTTGTGATTCACTCCCCATGATATTTTATTCTAGCAATAAAGTACTTAGAATTCAAGCTCTAATGCCAATTGAAAAGAGTCCTAGAGGGGGGCGGGGTGAATTGGACTATTAAATAAAAATGAGAAATTAAAAGAATTCTTTTCAAGAATGGAATGGAAGTTAATAAGGAAGAATGAACAACATAAAAATTTAAGGAGTTCAGATTCAACAATAATCCTACGTCTCCACCTAACTTATCTTCAAGTTAGGATTTTTAATCAACCATAATCTTATTCATAAGATTAAGATTACATAGGAGTTTTATGGCTCACTCTTACAACCTTACAACTTGAGTTTTCAAGGCTCACTCACAAACCAAATCCTAAGTGTTTTAATGGACAACACTTAAACCGATTCCTTTAGAAATAAATCTCACTTCCTTTTTAATATATCCTAAGATTTAAGATGAAACGAAATTATATTTCTAACACACAACTAACTCTCACAAGAGTTATACAAATAAAGAATTATTTTAGAGAATTTAAGAGCTCAATGAATGCTTAAGAAAGAATGAATGATAAATAAGTTTTCTTAACTTGATTTTACCTCTAGAGGTGTTTATATAGACAAACACTCAAAAATACAGTGGTTTAAGGTGCAAATAATGTGTTCAACATCTATATTTCGAATCATTGAAAGTGATGTTGTTAAATAGCTATTCATAGATTAAAACCGTGATTGGCTACTCAAGATGTTTGCCCATACTTTCCTTATAAAATTGTAGATATTTGAATTAGCTTTCTATGTCATTTTAAATCACCTAAATTGAACTTTTATAGCTTAAGATATGTCCAAAATACTAAGAGTTATGCAATCTAAAATGCAGACTACTATTAGACAGCTATACCCAAGTTGATGTTGTGATTTGCTATTGAAGAAGTTTGAATTTTCCCATACTTTCTTCATTAAAGTTGTATATATTTAACTTATATTTCCATATCATTTTTAATCATATAAATTAGACTTCTTTATCTTAAGATATGTCAAAAATACTAAGAATTTGTCAATTTAAAATACAAACTACTTTCAGATAGCTATACCCAAGTTGATGCCATGATTTGCTATTAAATAAGTTTTAATTTGCCCATACTTTCCAAATTAAATTTATAGATATTTGACTTATATTTTCATATAATTTTGATTCACCTTAATTGGACATTTGTAGCTCAAGATATGTCTAAAATACTAAGAGATGTGCAATCTAAAATGGCAGACATATATGATGATTTTGACTCAAAATATGCATACCTAAATGAACTTAGATTTTCATAAATAAGCCTAATTCAGAAAGCTCAAGATGTATACTTTAAATTTGAAGAAGATAATTTTCTCATTATAAAGCTCTAATGATGTCAAAAGCCTCATTGAATCTTAGAGGTTGAATCAGCCCAAGATAATCATACTTCATTTTAACTTCCAATAGAGTCCTAACTTATACACACTTAAACAAACAAATTAAATGCTCAAAATTAAGTTTGTTAAGATTAAAATTAAGATTGATTATTGCTAAGGTCAACATTATATTCTCTCATACTCTTTGCTCTCTTTATCTCCCTTTATATTCTTTAACTTAGGCATCAGAGGGTTTATGGGGATCCTCCCTACTCTCACTTTGCCCTTCATTGATTCCTTATAGGGTTTAGACTCGAAGATCCTAGAAATAATCTATTAAGTGGCACCATCTGTGGGAATCTCTTGAGTTAAAAGCCATCCAACATCTACTAAATACAATATTAGCATCATGACTTCCAGTCCACCACCAATCTTAACCCCAGATACATAAATTAACCCATTGACCCATGTTCCCCACCACCAATCTTAACCCCAGATACTTAAATTAAACCATCAGCCCATGTTCCTTCGATTAACCTGTCAGCACCCATCCAACCAATAATCCTATCAGCACTGTTTCACCATGTTAGACCCTTATCATAGGCTCCCTTTGGAGCATACACCCCATTTAGTAATACCTAAGGATGACTAACACTAGGCAATGACTTCCCTTACTATATTCCTTTATAATATAACAATAGACCTATACCCTTTATACCTTTTCTAAGTTTGCTAGGAACCTCCACCATACACACACCAAACCTAAACGCAGTAACCCAAATGCTCAACCTACCTCCACTAAGTAAAGATGTAATGATTCAAAACATCCAAACCCAGATGCTCTTGATGCAGCAACAATTGAATGCCTTGATTCAAAGTAGTAATCCTAGAGTAACTCATTTGAAAAATAATGTAGCAACACTAATAGTAACTCTGAATGTGTATGAAGGAAATAGAGAAGGTCATAAAGCTCTGGAAGGAGAATCTAGCACAATAATCCTAACCATAAATGATTCAAAGATAGCTCAGAAAGTTAAAAAAAATTATGTAAAAAGCTTGTATTGGACAAGGAAGGAAGATAAGTGTGTTTTGGAAGGAAAGACACCCTTTATAAGTAGAATAATCAGAACAGAGATCCTAACCAAGTTCATAATGCCTTTGTTAGATTAGTTTAATAGAACCAGTGATCCAAGCAACCACTTATCCTCATTCAAGACCAGGATGCTGCTTTATAATGTAAATGTCAGAATCATATGCACAGTCTTTCCTAGTACACTCACCAAGAATGCTTAGAAGTGGTTCTACTGGCTACTTGAGAATTCTATATCATTCTTTGAGGAATTAGCTAAGAAATTCTAGAATTAATTTATCACCAATGTTTCTCCCACCAAAAACATCAATGATCTTCTGATGTGTAAAAAAGAGGTTACAGAGTCATTAAAAAGCTATTTAGATAGATTTAACAAGGTAGTTATGCAATTAAGAAATTAATTGATGAAGTAGCTATAAAGGCCTTGAAGACTAAGACCCAATTAGAGAAACACAAAGACAAAATCATGACCAAAAGTTTAGCACCTTTGCTGATGTAATGGCTATAGCAATAAAGATGATAAAAATGGACGAAGATATAAGGATGCACTGGGATGACGAGAAAGCATTTATCAGAAAAGATGAAAGGTCATAACCAACAAGGCCCAGATTTCAATGAAAAAACTTTAAAAACTCAGTGGAAGGATTTAGAAAAGAGGCAAAGAAGTGCACACTGCTAAACACCTCTAGATCCAAAATCCTCATATGGATTGGACATAGTGGATTAGGCATAACTTTAATTAGAAGGCTAAGTTCACTAGAAGAGCCATTCAGGATAGAAGGTACTACTGTCAATACAACTAGGACTATAGGTATGAGAATGAGGCATGCTAAGAATTAAAGAATGTTATAGAAAAGTTAATATAGAATAGGAAACTTGGTAACTTCACTAACATAGCTAGAAGAGACTAAGAGTCGAATGATGAAGATAGAGATAACCCAAAGTAAAAGAAAGCTTAGAATGAAGTAGCTCGAGTCATCAACATGGTTGTCGGAGGAGAAGTGATTGAAAGAAAGCCTAAAAGAACTCGAAAGGAGGAAGGCCCAACCTTTAAAAAGAAGTAGACTATCACATTTGGTTTAGACGATGAGAAACACATTTAAAAAAAAAGCCCTAGAGTGGAGGTGAATAAGGCTATTAAATAAAAATAAAAATTAAAAATAATTCTTTACAAGAATTAAAAGAATTTTAAGAAGGAAGAATGAACAACACAATGATTTAAGGAGTTTGAATTCAACAATAATCCTACATCTCCACCTAACTTATCTCCAAGTTAGGATTTTCAATCACCCATAATCTTATTCATAAGATTCAGATTACACAAGAGGTTTATGGCTCACTCTTACAACCTTACAACATGAGTTTTCAAGGCTCACTCAAAAAACCAAATCCAAAATGTTTCAATGGACAACACTTAAACCAATTCCTTTAGAAGTAAATCTCACTCCCTACTAATGTATCCTAAGATTTAAGATGAAAATAAATTCTATCTCTAACACTCAACTAACCCTCATAAAAATTATAAACAAAGAGTGAATAGTTGAGAATTTGAGAGCTTTAATGAATGTTAAGATAGAGAATGATAATAAGCAAAAAAAATATCTTAACTTCCATTCAGCTCTAGAGGTGTTTATATAGGTAAAAACTCAAAGCTATAGCTGTTGGAGGTGAAAATTATGTGTCCAAACATCCATATTTTGAATCCAATATTTATAATTTTGAATTATTGAATGTAATGATGTCAAACTGCTATACACAGATTAAAGCCATGATTGGCTATAAAGACGTTTGAATTTGGCCACACTTTCTTTATAAATTTTTTATATATTTAACTTGGATTTCCATATCATTTTGAATCACCTAATTAGACTTCTGTAACTCAAGATATGTCTAAAATATTAAGAGCTATGCAATCTAAAATGTAGACTATTATCAGACAATTGTGCACAAGCTGAAACCATGATTTTCTATTAGAGACATTCAAATTTGCATATAATTTATAATAAAATTTGTATATTTTTTACTTATCTTTCCATATCATTTTGAATCACCTCAATTGGACTTCTATAGCTCAAGATATGTCCAAAATACTAAGAGTTGTGCAATCTAAAAGGGTAGACTATTGTTAGATAGCTACACACGAGTTGAAGCCATGATTTTCTATTAGATAAATTAGAATTTTCCTATTCCTTCTTTATCTAAGTTTTAGATATTTGAATTAGATTTCCATATCTTTTTTAATCACCTTAATTGGACTTCTGTAGCTCATGATATGTCCAAAATATTAAGAGCTATGCAATCTAAAATGACAAACACATATGTTGATTTTGACTCAATATTTTCATACCCAAATGAACTTAGATTTTGATAAGCAAGACCAATTAAGAAAGCTCAAGATGTTTACTTCAAATTTCAAAAAGATAACTTTCTCATTATAAAACTCTAAGGATGTCAAAAGCCTCATTGAATCTCAGAGGTTGAATCAACCCAAGATATTTATACTTCATTTTAACTTCCAATAGAGTCCGAACTTATACACACTTAAAAAAAACAAATTAAATGCTCAAAATTAAGTTTTTTAAGATCAAAAATTAAGATTGATTATTGCTAAGGTCAATAATCTCCCCCTTTTTGATTTTAACAAACTTATTTTGAGTTTGGTAAAAAATAATACAAAGTAAAGTGTGTGATAATATTTGTGATAATATTGATACCAAATGAAATAAAATATTTTTTTATTTCTCCCCCTATGAATATAGAGATGATAAGAAATATAAATTTATACATTTATTCCCATTGATAGAAAAATAAAAATAACATAAAATATAGTAAGAGGGATAAAAATATGGCATTCTTATGACAAATGTATTAAAAATATAAAATATGATAACATGATCATTTAAATAAATATTAGTTAATGTAAAGAAATAATTTTAAACATATATACATATAGTGCCACTAAAATGAATCATAGAAATAGTACATATAACAATAATGTTGATGCTAGACAAGCTTAGAGCTATTAGCTAGCTAATCAATCATGTAATACTTAGCATATAAATAAAATAAACATATTTTCCTCTCTTTATACAAAGGCAAAAAGAAAAGAGAGAGATATAAGAGGAAATGAACCTAAAGGGACCGAAATTCCTATAGGAACAAAGTAAAGATACACTAAATCTTTGTAAAAATATTCATGTTTTATCAAAGATCAAAATAATTTCTAAGAAGAAATTATACATGAATTATGCATGTATAAACACAATAATAAAATATTATACACATGTATAGTAACAAATAATAAACTCAAATATATTTCTCCCCCTTTGTTAAAAGCAAAAAGAAAAGAGAGAGAAATAAAGGGAAATAGAAACAAAGATACACAAAATCTTTATAAAATCTATGTCATACATAAACAAAGTAAGTAAAATAAGGCCTTTTGACACATATGATATATGACAAAACTAGCCATACTTACAATGTTAATATACATGTAAAAAATTTAAACAAATTTTCTCCCCTATATCAAACAAAAATATAATATGTCACTAACATAAATACATTTTTTAAGAGAGTTCTAATTTTAAAAAAAAAAAAAACTAAGTACACATGTTAAAAAAATAACTAAGTACACATACAAACTCAAATTATTTCTCCTCATTTGACAAACTTTAAAATGATAAACTAAGTTTGAACTAATGACCATAAAAAAATTTAAGATCAAAATCAAAACATTTATCAATCAAAATATCAATAAGCACAACATGATTTCACATGAAAGTATGTTAACCATCAATTAAACATAAAATCAAGATAAACTAGAACTATCAATCATTCCGAGTTCATGCTTAATGAAATTTAATCTCTCTTCATTGAGAGGGTTGGTGAAGATATCTACAGTTTGATTATTTGTATCAATAATTCAAGTGAGATATCACTAATTTAAATATGATCATGCAAGAAATGATGTCTAATATCTATATGCTTAATTCTAGAACGTTGAATGAGATTTTTGCTAAGGTTGATAGCACTTATATTATCACAGTTGATTGGAATGTGATCATGTTTTACATTATAGTCTAACAACTATTGTTTTTGTCACAAAACTTGTGGACAACAAAGACTTACTACAATATATTCAACTTCAACAATAAAACTTGTTTCTCGCTAAACCAAAAAAACTAAACATTGTCCTAAAAATTGACAAGTTTCAGAAGTGCTTTTTCTATTTAGTAAACTATTGACAAAGTCTGCATTAGAATAACTAATCAAGTTAAAGGGTGAACTCCTAGGATACTAAATTCTTAAATGCATTATACCACAAAGGTATTTGAAAATTATTTTAATAGCATTCAAATGAAACTCTATAGGACTAGATTAAAATCTAGCACACAAGCAAGTAGCAAATATAACATCGAGTCTACTAGTAGTTAAATAAAGAAGGGATCCGATCATACCTCTATATTGCTTTTCATCAACCTGTTTGCCATTCTCTTCTTTGTTAAGTTTGGTTATGGTGCTAATTAGAGTTTTACTTATCTTAGCTCTATCCATGCCAAACTTCTTGAGAACATCTCTTGCATACTTGGTTTGATTAATGAAAATCCCATTTTTGCATTGCTTGATTTATAGTCCAAGAAAGAATTTAAGTTCACCCATCATACTCATCTCAAATTCTCCTTACATTAAATTAGAGAATTCCTCACAAAAGAAATGGTTAGTAGCATCGAATATAATGTCATAAACATATATTTGAACAATTAATAAATCATGCTTGGATTTCTTTATAAAAAAAGTTATATCAACTTTTCCTTTAGAGAAACCTTTTTCTAATAAAAAGTTGCTCAATCTTTCATACCAAGCTCTAAGAGCTTGTTTCAATCCATATAATGCTTTGGAAAGTTTAAATACATGATTTGGAAAATCAAATCTTTCAAATGATATGTTTATTATTTATGTATTTTAAAGTTGAATTTTAATAAATTCTAAATAAGGAATAAAATAATTTAAGTAAATTTTGGGTTAGGAGATTTTTTATGAATTAGTATTTAATTAGGATTATTATTATTTATTATATGAATTGGAAAAGTTTTATTTAAGTTTTAAATAGTTTTTGTGATTTATGTCTAGTGGGCCCCAAAATGCAAAGGAGTTTATATATTTCTACATGACATGGCATGCACATGCCGTGTGATAGAGCATTAAAAGAAAAAAGCCATGACCAAGCCATGTCCAATTAATGCATGAGCCATGAAGAAGTCTTCTGCATCAATGTCAATAAAAGCAATGTCACGACATGCACATGCCATGAAAGTAAAGGATTTTGACTCAGAATGAAGCATGGCTAATGAACTTGCTCGTGTTGGATGCTATGCTATACGCTGAGTAAATTTGCAGTTTTATCTGAATAAAGCATGACATGTCCCAAAGCCATGTCACGAAGGTAGAAGTTTTTCTATTTCGAAAATAAGAAGGAATTACATACCCTAGCACTATATAAGGAATTAACATCTTCTTAGAGAGGGGGATGAAGATTAAAAGGTGCTGGACATAAATCACAAAAGATGAAGAGTTTATTTTTATTCTATTTTCCATTTTGCATCTTTTTGTTTCTGATTTTGATTATGGATTTCATTGTAACCATGTGTGGTTAAGTTTTCCTTCAAAGTCTTAGTTAAGAGTAGCTATTCTTGACATGATTTGAATACAAGTTTTTATATTTAATTTGAATTTTAGTTAATTCTTTATATTGAAATATTCATCTTATTATCATTCCAGGCATGTTTGATTACATGTTTATGGATGAATTTTCCAATAAGATATAAGGAAATTCATTAGCATAGGTCATTTAAAACTTAGATCACTTGATCATGAAAGTAGGTGAGCTCTTTGGGGAGTCATGACAGTAGATTACAATGACAAAATAATTGTTAAAAATCTTAATGAGCTAGGATTTAATTATTAATTATGAGAGTATGTTAGATTTTAATTCTTGCATGCTTAATTGAACTTGAGAGAGTCTTTAAGTATTTTAGAGCAATTACTCTTAACTGAATTCAAGATTTTTACTTAAATAATATGTTCATAATTAGATTGAAATAGTGAAACTAAACTTAGGTTGTCTGTTTACAAATATTTGATTTTACTTTTAATTAAGTTTCTATTATTTAGATTTTTAAACCTCGCTAAATTAGTTAATTTATTAGCTGAGATCATAGGTAAAAATTATTAGTAATTAATATCCAGTCTTTGAGGGAATGATATTTTTCTACTACAACCATAATCGTGCACTTACGGATTTAAAATGCAATATGTTTTTGTGCCGTTGCTAGGGACTGGAAATATTGATATTAATTTAATTTTTACTTTTCTTAGACTAGTATTCTTTTTTAAAAAAAAAAATTAATTTAAGTTGCTAATTGATTTTTCATTTAGCTTTTACTAGTTTATGAACACCCGATCTAAGGGGATGAACTTAGAAAAGATCAACCCTGAAATCAAGAAAAAGTGCAAACAAAACCAAAAGGAAAAGCATGAAAAAGACAAGCAAAAATGGTTAAAGATCAAGCACCACCACCACTGGGTAGGAATCGTACTCTTCAAGAGTACATAATGCTCAATCCAAGAGATACCCATAATAGTATTTTTAGGCCAACTATTGATGCCAACATGTTTGAGATTAAACCTATAATATCTATATGATCTCATAATTCGAGTTTAGAGGTCTCCTAAGTAAGGATCTTAATGCTCATTTAGCCCAATTCTTGGAGATATGTACACATTCAAGATGAATGAGGTTAATCCTAATGCAATAAAGCTTAGATTATTCCCTTTCTCTCTGAGGGATAAGGCTAAGCTATGCCTACACTCTTTAGCACCACAATCAATTACTTCATAGGATACATTGTCAAAGACATTCTTAGGCAAATATTTCCCACTAGGCAAGATAGTGAAATTCAGGCAAGAGATTACAAGTTTCACCAACATTATAGTGAATCCTTATATGAAGCATATGAGCAGTTTAAAGATTTGCAATGTTAATGTCCTCATCATAGAGTTCCATAGTGGTTGCTCATTCAAACCTTCTACTAAGGCCTGACAAAGCCAATGAGGATCACTATTGATACAACTGCCTAAGGCTTATTCATGAGTAAGATGCCTGAGGATGCCTATAATCTTCTTTAGACTATGGCATCCAACAACTACCAATGGCATGGTAAGAGAAGTGCAGCAAAGAAACTTGCAGGAATGCATGAAATGGATAGTTAGAATCTCCTTAATACAAAGATTGATTTGCTTACCAAGAAGTTGGAGTCATCCACTAAAGTCTCTAATCCTATGGCTGTCTATTCCTATAAGAATTATGGAAGAGGACATTCAACCCTAAAGTGTCAGGGAAGTTTTTCTCAGGATCCATCTATTGAGTAGTTAAATGCACTTAATAATTTCCAAATGAATCAAGGCAATCCCTACTCGAACACATACTATTCGGGTTGGTGCAACCATCATAATTTTTCATGGTCAAAACAAGGGGGAGAACCTAACACCAACTAAGGATTTAAGTAGCCATTGCTAGGTTTCCAACATAAGAATACATTCCATCAACAATAAGAAAGCAAGCCCAATCTAGAAAGTATAATGGAGAAATTCTTGAAGGACCAAGAGGAGCAAAAAGAAGCCATAAAGAATCTAATTTCTCAAATGAGCTAGCTTTTTTCTCATAACAATATATTAGAAAATCAAATTACATCATAAGCCTCAAGCTCAAGATAAAGTGGCATGTTGCCTAATCAACCCAAGCACCCTAGAGGACAAGCAAAGGCAATAATGCTTAGGAGTGGAAAGCAATTGCCTGAGGTTAAGACCAATAGGCAAGATAAAGTGATTGATCAAAACACTTATGTGGAAGACCTAAAAATTGAGGTGATTGAGGACAAGAAGGAAAAGAAAAAAGAGACAACTCTCAAGACTCCACCACTACCTTTCCCTTAAAGGAAACAAAAATCCAAATTGGATGAGCAATTTGAAAAGTTTATAAAGTCATTCCAGTAACTCAAGCACAACATACCTCTTTTGGACATCATCACCACCATGCCTGCTTACTCCAAATTTCTTAAGGATATCATATCACACAAATGGAAGTGGGAAGATCATGAGACCATCCCCATTAATGAGGAGTGTAGTGCTATAATTCAGAATAAATTTCCATAAAAGCTTAAGGACCTAGGGAGTATCACCATTCCTTGCACCATTGGGAATGAATTTATTGATAAGCCTTTATATGATTTAGGTACAAGCGTGACCATCATACCTCTATCTTTTGTAGGTGTTTAAATATTGGTAAACCTTAACCAATGACAATGTCATTACAACTTGCAAATAGTTCCATTATCTATCCCTATGGAATTCTTAAAGATGTACCCATCAAGGTTGGAGATTACTATGTACCAGACAATTTCTTCATTCTTTAGATGGAAGAAGACAATCAAATTCCCATAATTTTGGGGTTTCCTTTCCTTACCACTACTAATGCAATCATAGATGTCAAGAGAGGCAAAATATTGCTTAAAATTAGAGATGACAAAGTGGAGTTTGACATTTTCAAAATGGTAAAGCAAACCCCAATAATGGGGTCATGTTTTTGTATGGATGCAATAAAGAGTTATGTGAAAGGATTCTTAGAAAAACAACTCACTCAAGACCCTCTTAAAGCCTATTTGGTCCATGATGCAAAAAAGAATGATGCAAATCAAGAAGTGGTAATGTATAATTATTTTCTCAAAGCTAATCCTGTGTTAAACAAAGTGCAATCATCAAGGTATAAGCCTTTACCCTCCAATATTAATTGTGTTATCACCATGAAGGAAGAGAGTGTACCTAAGGTAGAACTCAAAACTCTTCTTTGATCTTTGAGTTATGCTTTTCTTGGCCCTAATTCTACTTACCCAATTATTGTAAATATTGAATTGAATGATGAACAGGTTGACAAGTTTCTTAAGGGAGTTAGGCCTTATAGAAAAATCATAGGCTACATTATTGATGACCTTAAGGGGATTAGTCCCTCTATTTGCATGCATAGGATTCATATGAAAGAGGGTTTTAAACCTTCCATCAAGAACCAAAGAAGACTAAACCCCAATATGAAAGAGGTTGAAAAGAAGGAAATAATGAAGTTGCTTGATGCATAAACTATTTATCATATTTCATATATTAATTGGGTTAGCCCTATTCATGTAGTCCCTAAGAAAGGGGGCATAACTATGGTGAAAAATGAAAACAATGAATTAATTCCTACTAGGACTGTCATAAGTTAGCGCATGTGCATCGACTATAGGAAATTGAACAAAGCCACTAGGAAAGATCATTTTCCCTTACCCTTCATTGACCAACTACCAACTTTTGGAAAGACTTGCAAATCATTCATTCTTTTGCTATTTAGATAGTTATTCATGTTTCTTTTATATTCCAATCCATCCTGATGACCAAGAGAAAATCACATTCACATGTCCTTATGGAATATATACATATAGGAGAATGCCTTTTGGGTTGTGTAATGCACCTGCTACTTTTCAAAGATGCATAATGTCTATATTTTCTGATTTTATTGAGGATATAATGGATGTTTTTATGGATGATTTTTCTATTTATGGTTCAACATTTGATGCATGTTTGGATAACCTTTCTAAAGTATTACAGTGTTGTAAGGAGACCAATTTTAGTGCTAAATTGGGAGAAGTGTCATTTTATGGTGACCAAAGGAGTGGTGCTTGGACATATCATGTCTGAGAATGGAATTAAAGTTGATAAAGCCAAGATTGAAGTGATCAAAAGACTTCCTCCTCCCACCTCTGTTAAAGGAATAAGAAGGTTCCTTGGCCATGTTGGGTTTTATCATTGTTCCATTAAGAATTTTTCCAAAATTGCAAAACCTTTAACTAATTTCCTTACTAAAGATGTCCTTTTCGAATTTAATGATACTTGTCTTAATGCTTTTCACAGGTTGAAGGGGGCTTTAATCATAGCACTTATATTGGAAACTCTAGATTGGAGCCTTCCATTTAAAATTATGTGTGATACAAGTGACTATGCTATTAGGGCTATATTGGGAAAAAGAAAAGAGAAACAAGCATATGCCATCTACTACATCAGTCACATCTTGATTAAGCTCAAATCCACTATATAACAATTGAAAAGGAACTCTTAGCAGCAATGCATGCAATGGACAAATTTTGTTCTTATTTGGTTGGAAGCAAGGTGATTATTTACATTGATCATTCAGCCCTTAAATACCTTATAGCAAAGAAGGATGCCAAGCCAAGACTCATTCGTTGGATCCTTTTATTACAAGAATTTGATTTAAAGATACAAGATCCCAAAGGGATAGAAAATTTAGTAGCAGATCACTTGTCTTGCCTTGAACACACTCCAAATTTAGATCCCCTCCCTATTTTTAATGAACTTCCAGGCAAATAACTCATGAAAATTCAAAAAATTAATCCTTGGTATGCTGATTTTGTCAATTACTTAGTAAGTGGAGTTCTCCCTTTTGATTTAGACTACCACTAAAAGAAGAAATTCTTTTGGGATGTGAAGCACTATTTTTAGGATGAACCTTACCTTTATAAAAGGTGTAGAGATGGGTTAATAAGGATGTGCATTCCAACTGAAGAAGTATTAGATGTTCTCACTCATTGTCATTCTCTTGAGTGTGGGGAACATGCAAGTTCAACTAAGACAGCTGTTATGGTGCTCCAAAATGGCTTCTTTTGGCCTTCTCTTTTTAGAGATGTAAGAAAGTTCATGCTTAAGTGTGATCATTTTCAAAGAATAAGGAATATAGGTCATTATAATGAAATGCCACTCATAAACATCATGGAGATTGAGCTTTTCAATGTGTGGGGGATTGACTTTATAGGGCCATTCATAAGCTCATTTGGAAACAAATACATCTTGGTTAGAGTTGATTACATGTCTAAATGGGTGGAAGCAATTGCCTCACCAACAAATGATGCCAAAGTGGTTACCAAAATCCTTCACAGAAATATTTTCATTCATTTTGGAACTCTGTGAGCTATCATTAGTGATGGCAGTTCTTACTTATACAATCGGCAATTTGAGAACCTCCTTGCAAAATATGGAGTGAAACTCAAAGCGGCCATACCCTACCATCCCTAAACTGGTGGATAAGTGAAAATCTCAAATAGGGAGCTGAAGACTATACTTGAGAAGATAGTTAATGCCTTAAGAAAGGATTGGTCTATTTGGTTGGATGATGCACTATGGGCATACCAAACTGCTTTCAAAACTCCAATTGGGACTTTACCATTTCAATTGGTTTTTAAAAAATCATGTCATCTCTCGGTTGAATTAGAACATAAAGCATTTTGGGCTACAAGGTTTCTAAATTTTGATTTAGCAAAGGCTGGTGCAAAAAGCTCCTTTAGTTGAACGAACTTGAAGAGTTTCACATTGATACCTATGAGAATGCTAAAATATACAAGGAAAGAACCAAGAAGTGGCATCTTAAAATTTGCAGAAGAGAGAGTTTCAAGAAGGGGATCTAGTGTTGCTGTTCAACTCTAGACTAAAGCTATTCCTAGGGAAACTCAAGTCTCAATGGTCTAAACCTTTTAGAATCAAGCAAGTCTTCTCTCCTGGAATAGTAGAGCTTTTTAATAAGGAAAATGAAACCTTCAAAGTTAATGGGCAGTGCCTCAAGCCCTACTTTATAGAGGAACCTCTCTTAAAGAGTGTCTCTTATAGACTCATAGATCCAGCTTTAGTTCTTTACATAACAGTTGAGCTAAAGACCTTAAAAAAGCTAATTGGGAGGCAACCCAATCATTTTTTTTCCTTTTTACTCTTATTTTGCTTTATTTTTTCTTCCCTTTTATGTTTTTTATTTATTAATTTATTTACTTAATTTCTCCAGGATTAAGAATTCAATCATCACAAAGATTTATCGCTTCAAAGAGCAAGTTTGCATGGTCATATGGGGAATTGCACAGCCTTATAGCAGGTCATGTCCAAGTATGTAAATTTAACTTAAAATAGACAAATTTTTATGTGCACTGCATGGTATGTTGACACGACATTTTCTTTTCGTGTCTTAAAAACTCTGCAAGACATAGAATGCATCATGGCTTTATTACATAACATCACTATGCCATGTCAAATATCCAAATTCGCTCTCAGACTATTGCATGGCATTCTCATAAGGAATTGCTATGTTATGTCAAATATTGAGCACTCATATAGCATCCAACATGTCATGCTATTTCCTTTATCTTGTCGTGCTAACCACATTCACACAACAATTAGAAGGTCATGTCAAATCTCTTCATATGCTGTGTCACACACCATACAAAGCACGATATGTAAAGCATGACATGATGTCATGATACTACATCAACGTAAGACATGTCGAGCATGACATGATGCCATGCTAATACATGCTCACACGGCATCATGTCATGTCATGCCACCTTAACACAGTATGGACATGTCATCTTACCCTCCCTCCATGCTGTGTTCCACATTCATGATTCATCCAGTATATGACATAGCATAAAAACATGGTATGCATGCCCTATCATTCCTTAGATAACACAGTCTCCAAGCACAATATAGAAGGTTGTGCCATTCACTTTCCCATGTCACAATACCTAAACCGTGTTCCTAAAACCATGTTCCAAACCCTCTATATAAACATCCACTTCTCTAAACCTAGCGCCATCCCAATTTTTTCTTTTTCCATTCTCTTTCTCCTACACCATTCTGTCCTAAATTTTTCTCCCTTGTCTCATTTTCTTTAACTTGATCACCCACTCTTCTTCCCTATTTCTTCCTTCTAAACATTACACTTTTTGTTTTCATTTTCACTCTCTACACATGTGGAAATATAAAGCATTCGGGAAGGCACCATCATCATCCAAGAAGTAGACCCATACCATATATTCCCCTCTACTATCTCACCCTTTTTAAATGACCGTGACACCACCCACTACTCCAAATTCTTCATGCCATGATCAGGGGAGCCAATATGGTATTTCTCACCCCCTTCTTCATTTCACCAATCCTAATTTTAAAAAGGCATGTGCTATTATGTTTCCTTTTCCTGTTCATCCTTCCTATCATATTATATTAAGGGATCTCGTTACTATAGGTTTGGATGAATCTATATTAAGCATGATTGATAACTCTAAGTGGGAAGATTTTATGATAATTAAGGAGCCTATTTTTTACGAGTTATTCTTAGAGTTTTTATCCACTTTCTTATTCATCTCCAGTAACCTTGTTGGTTTTAATAAGATAAATGCAATGTTATTTCAATTAGGGGGCAAATGATTCTCTTTTTCTTTGAATGAATTTGCTATGCACTATGGTTTTTATAATGTTGTGTATGTCATAATGGTGCAATTGATAATGCACAATGTCTCCTTGAACCCATAAACTATCATCAATTTTAGAGAGAAATTATACATGAAGGCACTAATTAATAAACCTATGACACTAGAGTTAGCAAGAGTACTAATATAGCCCATCCTGAATTGTAATACTTGTAATGCCTCATAGCTAGCACTAGTTATGTTCAGAGGGAGAGTACTGGGTGTGTCATATTTAGAGATTTATTCTATCTCTAATGTTTTGTTAAAGGTATAATGCCTCAATTAGAATGTGATTTTGCTTTCTATATGAATGGTAGGTCAAGAAAAATGAAAGGAGCTTTATGAGAGGGTTTGTATATCACTAGGCTTGCTAGGAATTTACAGGTTTTTAACTCCCTTACCAACCTGACCCCTCTTTTCACCACACTACCTTTTAATAGCACTGTTATGAAAAATATCAAGGTGGTCATAGTTAAGGATGGTCAATATGTGCTGATTCATAATCCTATTGAGTTAGGCGCCAAGGACCCACTACAAACCCGTACCCACACACCTCTACCACCATTAGCCTCTTAGACTGCTAGACCTTCCTCATCTTCCTATCCTCCACATTTTGAGGCTACTCTTCAATATCACATGGAGCTTCTACACTAGGTGGTTGATGGTCTCTTGAGCTTGTGTTAGGTTCAGGGCATACCTCTTCCTACATGACCTATATTTCCTGGTTCCACCTCTACTACTGTTACTGAGGAACTCCCTGTTGGCACTAATCCACTAGATGACAATGGAGCTGCACCTGATGATTATGCTCATATGGATGATCAACTTTCCTTTTAGATTATAATTAAGTTTTATGTTTAATGCTTTTTTTTTCTTTTTCTGTCATTTTCTTTTCAGATTTTATTTGTTATTTTATTATTTTAGCTTTTTATTTCTCTTCTATTAGTTTCCAAATTATGTTATCTTTTAGACATATGCATAATTTTAGGGCAGTACACTTTCTCTTATTTTCTTTATATTTTTAATTGTCATTAAGGAAAATGCCATGGATAGTGTGGGTGGTACTTTGATTGATTCATTTTAGTTTTTATCTTTTCAGTTATAAAAAAAACTCTCTCATTCTTTATGTAAGAGCAATATCTATATTTAAATCTTTATACACTCTGAATATACTCCAATCCCCAATTAAGGTATAAGTATCCATAGGACACACTTAACGGTATCCATACTTAGTAATATAAGGGAACAGTGGGGGATCACTTAGAGTGGAAAGATTTGAATGGAGAGAAAAATAAAATTTATGAAATGGAGCGTAAAATGCATTCACAACTATTAAAGAAATGTTGTAGTCCTTAATGTTTTCTTTTCTAGATTTATGCTCACTCGATTTCAAAAGGTTATGTGCTTAGATTTTAAATAGTAAATTATTCATATATATTGTGTTTGTGTTTAATTATCTTTAGTAAACATGTTTTGACCTCAGTGTTATCAAGATTTCATATTTTAGAAGTTGTATATCCCTAGTTGTGATTTGAGCTTGATAATTTCAAATTTTGATTTTTTTCTTAAGGATAAGCAAAGCTTTAGTGTGGGGGAATTTGATATGTTTATTATTTATGTATTTTAGAGTTGAATTTTAATAAATTCTAAATAAGGAATAAAATAATTTAAGTAAATTTTTTGTTTAATTAGGAGATTTTTTATGAATTAGTATTTAATTAGGATTATTATTATTTATTGAATGAATTCTCAAATTTTTATATAAGTTTTAACTAGTTTTTATGATTTATGTCCATTGGGCCCTATAATGCAAAGGAGTTGACATATTTCAACATGACATGGCATGCACATGTCGTATGATAGAGCATCAAAAGAAGAAAGCCATTACCAAGCCATGCATAAGCCATAAAGAAGCCATCTACATCAATTTCAATAAAAGCAATGTCACAGCATGCACATACCATATGAGTGAAGGATTTTAACCTAGAATGAAGCACAACTAATGAACTTGCCCATGTTGGATGTCGTGTTATACATTGAGTAAATTCATACTTTTATCTGAATGAAGCATAACCATGTCCCAAAGTTATGTCATAAAGGCAGAAGTTTTCCTATTTTAAAAATAAAAAGGAATTAAAAATCAAAAGGGATTCTTTTCAGACCCTAACACTATATAAGGAATGAACATCTTCTTAAAGAGGGGGATGGAGATTAGAAGGTGACTGGACATAAATCATAAAAGACAAGAGTTTATTTTTATTCTCTTTTCTATTTTTCATCTTCTTATTTCTGATTTTGATTATGGATTTCATCATAGCCATGTGTGACTAAGTTTTCCTTTAGAGTCTTGGTTAGGAGTAGCTATTCCATGACATGATTTGAACATAAGTTTTTATATTTAATTTAAATTTAAATTTATTCTTTGTGTTGTAATATTTACCTTGTTATCATTCTAGGACTATTTGATTACATGTTTATGGATGAAATTACCAATGAGAGTTAGGAAAATTCATTAGATTAGGACACTTAGAACTTAGATCACTTAACCATGAGAGTAGGTAAGCTCTTTGGGGAGTTACGACAATAGATTACGGTGACAAAATAATTGCTATAAATCTTAACAAGCTAGCATTAAATTATTAATCACGAGAGTAGGTTAGATTTTAATCCTTGCATGCTTAATTGAACTTGAGAGAGTCTTTAAGTATTTTAGAGCAATTACCCTTAACTGAATTCAAGATTTTTACTTATATAATATGCTCATGATTGGATTGGAATAGTGAAACTAAACCTAGGCTCCATGTTTACAAATATTTTATTTTACTTTTAATTAAGTTTTTTTATTTAGATTTTTAAACCTCACTAAATTATTCAATTTACTAGTTGAGATCATAGGTAAAAATTATTAGTAATCAATATACAATCTTTGAGGGAATGATATCTTTCTATTGCAACTACAACTATGCACTTGTGGGTTTAGAACGCAACATCAAAACCTAAAGGTTGTTCAATATACACCTCTTCTTCAATAAAACCATTTAAAAATGCACTTTTAATATCCATTTGATAAAGTTTGAAATTCATGAATGATGAATATGCAAGTAGCATTCTAATAGCTTCTAACCTTGCAACAGGGGCATAAGTTTCATCATAATCAATGCCTTCCTCTTGATTATAATCTTTAGCTACTAGTCTAGCTTTATTCCTAGTTATGACAACTTATTCATTTATCTTATTTCTAAACACCCATTTGGCACCTATAATAAGATGATGTTTTAGTTTAGGAACTAAGGTCCAAACCTTGTTTCTCTTAAATTGATTTAACTCTTCCTGTATATAAAAGACCCAAAATTCATCACACAAAGAATTATCAATATTTTTGGGTTTAATTTGAGAAATGAAGCCTGAATTTATATTAGACTTCAATTAAGATCTAGTAGTTGCCCCTTTTGTAGTATCACCTATAATGAGGTCTTGAGGATGATCTTTCTTGAATTTCCAATCCTTTAGAAGTTCATCCTTCAAGATAGGTTGAGATGTTTCCTCGTTGTCCTCCTTGCTTGGACTTTCAAGTTCCAAAGGCTCACTAGCATTTTTTTCTTAAGTTTTAATAATTTCATTGTTACCTACAAGATCATCAACACTACAAATATCCTTTTTAGGATTAAGTGAGTTTAATTCATCAAATACAACATGCATTGACTCTTCAACTATTAGAGTTCTCTTATTAAAAACTATATATGCTTTACTAGAAATAGAATTGCTTAGGAAAATTCCTTCATCGACTTTGGAATCAAATTTTCTAAGATTATCCTTGGTTTTAATATAAAGAACTTACATTCAAATACTATTAGATATGAGATTTTGTGTTTTCTATTATTCTATAGCTCATAAAAAGTTTTATTCAAAATTGATCTTTTGAAAACTCTATTTAAAATGTAGTAAGACATGTTAACAACTTTTGCCCAAAAGTATAAAGGCAAATTATACTCATAAAGCATTGTTCTAGCTATTTCCATAAGATTTCTATTTTTCCTTTCAACTACCCCATTTTGTTAAGGAGTTCTAGGAGAAGAGAATGTATGTAAAATACCATTTTCATAATAAAAGGTTTTGAAAAATTCATTTTCAAACTCGGTTCCATAATCACTTCTAATAGAAGAAATACAAAATCCTTTTTCTTTTTAAACTCTTTTTGCAAACTTTTCAAAAGCTTTACATGCATCATTCTTATGAGCAAGGAAACATACCCCAGTAAATCTAAAGTAATCATCAACCAATACATATGCATTGTAATATCCCGTGTTTTTAAATATTTTTACACTGTACCGGGATATGCAGTGTTAATAATTTTTGTATATGTATTATGATATTTTTACGAGTTGATATGTATTTAAAACCTATTTTAATTATTGTGTCTTATTTACAGTGCTTTACGTAAAATTTTCCCAGGACTTGCATTTTCGGGGAAATTTTCACATAAATAATTTATTATTAATTATTTTAAATATATTTTCGGACTTGCATGAACTCATACGTATTTTTAAATTATTAAATAAAGCCTATGTGTGTAATTATTTATTTAATTAGGGTTTAATATTACCCTAATATTTTATTATTTGTTTATTAATTTTATTGTTATTTAATTATTTTATTTATTATTAAATTGTAAATAATAATGTGTGGTGTGTGATTTTTCCCAATTATTTTATTAAATATTATTTTTTATTATTATTTATTTTTTTCTTTTTCTTTTTCTTTTTCTTTCTTTTTCTTTCTTTTTTCTTTTTCTTTTCTTTTCCTTTCCTTTTCTTTTCTTTTCTTCTTCTTCTTCTTCCTTCCCCGCGCCCGATCCTTCTCCCCTCCCGCTGCAACTTTCGACCACCTACCGTCGGTGTGCCGCCAACAGCTCCGCCTTCCCCAGCCAGCTGCTCCGCCGCCCCAAGCTCCTTCCCCGGTGCCGGTTAGCTCCCATTTTCCCCATTTGGCCGAAACTCCTCTCCTCGCTGTCGACCATGATTCCGGCCATCGTTTTTGACACCGCCAATCTCTTTCTTCTCCTTGAGCTCTGGTGAGTGTGATTCTAGCTTTGGTTTGAGCTTGAATGGTCTTGATTTGCTTAGGTTTTGAATTTTCGAATTCAGCCATATTAGGGTTTTTGATTTTTTTGAGCTTCGAATTGATTGATTCATGAAAAATCCCTTCACAAATGTTGATTCTAGTAGCTTAATCTACATGCATGAATTTTTGTGGAATTTTTGGAGATTATTTGGATTTTTGGGTATTTTTGAATATTTTAATATTATTTTTCCAATTTTCGAAAATTAATTATTTAAATTATGAAATTGTATTTTATGGTTAAATTAGGTGTTGAAATGAATTATAGGAATTTATTTGGAATTTTTATGAATTTCTAAGTATTTATTTTGAATTATTTAAGTTTATGTAATTTTGGGAAATTAGGGTTAATTATGTTTTTAATTGAATTTAATTGGTTAATTGAGTTTAATTATTGATATTATTGATAAATATGTTGAGAAAATTAATTTTGGATAATTATACTATTTTTGGTGAATTTTTGAAGTAATTATAGTATATTTATATATATAGGGGTATTTTGGTAATTTTACCCTAAATTGGCTAAAAATGTAATTTAATTGGTTTCAATAATTATTCAAGGTATAAAAATGATTTTCACAAATTATTTGGTATTTTTAACTAATTAAAATTATTTTTCGTGAATTATTTTCAATTATATATATAATATACGGTTTTTCTAATAAAATGAGTTTTTATTGGTTTTTATTGTGTTTAAAGGTTAATTATGTAATTTCTATTTATAAAATGAATTTCTATGTTATAAGGGTATTTTTGGTATTTCTGAAATTGTTCTATGTTTGTGGATCCCGGTCGGTAGATTGTAGTTTGGAGTCCGACCGAGGGGTTGTGAATGAGATGTGGTGTTTATTTTCGAAGTGTGTTTCTTTGCAGGGTCGGCTCTACTCTTTGAGTAGAGAGATGTCCATTTTACAGGGAAGGTTCTGTAGAATTTTCGGTAGAATTCTCATAAAACGTGATGTCCAGTCGAACCCTAATTCTGTTTCTGTGTTAAATATTCTAAATCGAATTCTAGGATTTCTATTAGGGTTATTCTGATTTTTTTATCGTTATTGTTTGTTTAGTTGCGTCGAGACCGAGGGCTAGTGGACCAGGCCCGTCGGACCCATCTCGAGGAGCGCACTAATTTGTGAGTTACTATTTTATATAAATATGCTTTAGGATGCATGATTTTAGAAATATATGTTTTATTTTGATTAATGTGCATAAATAATGTGATTTGTATTTAAGTATATTTTTAGTTTATTTTTTGTTTATTTTTGGTATATATTAAATTATATGCATGTTTTATTAATAAATCATATTTAAAATGTTTTTAAATATATTTCTAGCTTAATTTGTAAATTGATTGAATTCATTTGACATATATATACTTGAAATATACCTGGTTTACTTTTGGTATATTTCCGGTATATATATGGTTTATATTGTTATTTTATTTAAATTCATGCATCATTTATTTGTGAATGAATGTTTTATATTTATTAATGAAGGATATCGATAGAACGTGCTACCTAGTGGGCAGCACTAGGACCAAGTACGTACCGGTGCGCTTATAGCATTTAGGCTATACTACTAACTATTTGTGGATATTGATTGAATATGATTATTTGATGTGTGATGTGATTTGGAGGTGTGATTGCTGGAGCTCGGTTGACCAAGTGTCTCGGGGCCAATCACATTGGCAGTCAGACTACTGGAGCTCGGTTGACTTAGTGTCTCGGGGCCAGTCTACTGTCTAAATGGATTAAGTGGATATATTTTGGATTAAGTGAGCCTGTATGGCTAGAGTGTTATCTAACACTGTTTGAGGTTTCGATATCATAGGGTTCTATTTGATCCTTCATAAATGATGATTTTAATAAAAACATATAAAATAATTTTTCTGCATCTGTGTGAATTTGCCTGTATATATACATATTCTATATATACTGTTAATTGTATGCATTGTCATTTAGTATGCATGTATGTATATTATAGTAATTCACTCAGTGAGGTCTGACTCCCCTCCGTTGACTATTTTTCAGGAGAGTCAACATCTTCAGACCTCAGTAGCAGGCCTGTACGCCGGATTTCTTCCGCCCCGGCTTCTTTGTGTAAACTACTTACTTGAGTCTTATTTTTATAATCTAGACACTGCAGTAGTTGTAAATTAATTCGTGGGATTATATGTATTTTATTTATGTGAGATGTTGTAATATATTTGAACTGGAATTGTATCAAAAGATTTATATATGGGAGATGGATATTATTTTGGATATTTATGATTTTTATTTCCGCTGCATTATATATTATTATTATTATTGTATGTTATTTTTTTTAGGCTTGCTACGGGTTCCGGATTCGAAAGAATTCCCGTTCCCTAGCGCCGGTCATGGCCCTGTTTTGGGTCGTGACATGCATAGTGCATACCACCGAGACTAGCAACTCTAATTGGTCCAAATGAATCCATATGTATAAGTTCAAGTGGCCTAGAAGTGGACACTACATTTTTTTTAGCTTAAATTAGGACTTGGATTGTTTTCCCTTTTGTCAAGCATCACAAGGTTTATTCTTAGTGAATTCAAGCTTAGGTAAACCAATAACCAGTTCATGTTTATAAAGATCATTCAACAGTTCAGAATTTGCATGTCCTAACATTCTATGCTATGTCCTTATGTCATGGGAAATTGACATCAAGCATTTAATATATTTGTTATCAATCTTATTTAAATTAATAACATAAACATTATCAACTCTTTCTCTACTAAAATTACTTTGTCTTCATCAAGACTACTAACAAAGCAATTCTTAGGACAAAAAGTGACATTATTCCCCATATCACATAATTGACTTATACTAAGCACATTATATTTAAGACCATCAACAACCAACACATAGTGTATAGTTAAGGATTGAGGATTATCAATTTCTCCAATGCTAATAATATTTCCTTTTGCACTATCCCCAAAAGTAATGTGTCCTCCATCCTTAACATTAAGCTCGTTGAATTGCTCTTTATCTCCTATCATGTGCCTTAAGCATCTATTATCAAGATACCATTTGCTTTTTTATCTTTTGGACTTCAAGCACACCTCTTTTTTGCTTTTAAGAGCCATGAAATGAAGGTCATCTACTTATTGTTATTCCTCTTCCATTTTTTATTTGGAGGAGTCATCCTAAGTGGCCTTATAATCCCTCCTTTTCTCTTTTGTTCCTTTGCTCTTATTTTTGAGTTTGGGACACTCACTTTAGATGTGACCTGGTTTCCTGTATTTATAGCATGTAATGTCTTTGGTTTTCTTTTTACCTTCTCCTTCATACTTCTTGTTAAAGTCTCTTATTCTTGATGAATGTTTCTTTTTTAATAATTTCTTGAAGTTTCTAGTAAGCATGGCAATTTCATCATATTCATCACTAGAACTTTTAATAATTTCTTCTTCACTATCATTTTATGAAGCTTTCAAGGCAATGCTCTTCTTCTTCTCTTCCTTTTCTTCTTGCTCTTCACCTTTTTGCTTAATTGTTAGCTCGTGTGTTAAGAGCTTTCTAACAAGCACATCAATAGAGCGAGTTGAGAGGTCTTGAGCTTCCTTAATTGAAGTAACCTAAGATTCCCAATCCTTCTTAAGTAGGATTCTTATAATCTTATTATTTAATTCTTCCTTAGAGAAATGCTTTCCAAGTTTCTTAAGGGTTGTAATATGAGTGTTGATTCGATTTGTTATCTCCGTGATTGACTCATGAGGCTTCATCTTAAAATGTTTATATTCATACATGTGAAGTTAAACTTTCTTGCTTCTAATTTACATGTTGCCTTCATAATTATTTTCCAAGGTCTTCCATAATTCCTTGGCTGACATGCAATGTTGAAGCTTGCTTCCTTCTTCCCTTGTCATAGAAAGGACTAGAGTGATCATTATCTTTTTTTTTTTTGTGATTTTCTTCCTTTTGTTCATTGTTCCATTAACTATTTCCTAGAGTAGTTACCACACCATCAATGGTAGTTATAGGTGGTTTTTAACCTTTTAGGATAATATCCCAAAGTTTGATGGAATCACAATTAAGGTATAGCTCCATTTTGAACTTCCAATGAGGATAGTCACTACTATCAAAGATTGGTCTAAGTGAAGAACTATTTTATGATTTACTTCCCATGATCTTGTGTTCTAGCAATAAAGTTTCTAAAATTCAAGCTCTAATACCAATTGAAACTATTTATAGGTCATACTGACCTATATCACCTTTTAATGGTACCTATCAGACTAGTTGGCTATCGTCTCCACTGATGCACTAACACTAATGAGCAGAGAGCCCTGCTTTGGTGACATAGTCATAAGTGAGAGTTCTTATTAGTGTTCTACCCTAATTAATGGCAAGGGATAACTAGCTTTGATACCAATTGAAAAAGCCCTAGAGGGGGTGAATATGTCTATTGAATAAAAATCAGAATGAAAAATAATTCTTTGCAAGAATTGAAAGAATGTTGAAAGGAAGAATGAAGAACATAATGATTTAAAGAGTTTGGATTCAACAAAAATCATATTTCTCCACTTAACTTATCCCTAACTTAGCATTTTCAATCACCACAATCTTATTCATAAGATTGAGATTACACAAGAGTTTTATGGCTCACTCTTACAACCTTATAATACAAGTTTTCAAGGCTCACTCAAAAAACCAAATCCCAAATGTTTCAATGGACAAAACTTAAACCAATTCCTTTAGAAATAAATCTCACTTCCCTACTAATTTATCCCAAGATTTAAAATAAAGAGAAATTCTATTTCTAACACACAACCAAATCTCACAGAAATTATAAACAAAGAGTGAATGTTTAAGAATTTGAGAGCTTTAATGAATGTTAAGATAGAGAATGATAATAAGCAAAAATAAAAGTCTTAACTTCCATTTAGATCTAGAGGTGTTTATTTAAATAAAAACTCAAAAAATATAGTTGTTGGAGGTGCAAACGATATGTCTAAACATCCATATTTTGAATCCAACATTTATAATTTTGAATTATTAAATATAATGTTATCAGACTGTTGTACATAGATTGAATCTATGATTGGCTATTGAAGGAATTTGAATTTTCCCACACTTTATTAACAAAATTTATAGACATTTGACTTGTTTTTTCATATCATTTTAAATCACCTCAATTGGACTTCTGTAACTCAGGATATGTCCAAAATACTAAGAGTTATGCAATCTAAAATGCAAACTATTATCAAACAACTGTGCATGAGTTAAACTATGATTTTCTATTGTAAAAGTTTGAATTTACCTATTATTTCTTCATAAAAGTTATAAATATTTTACTTATCTTTTCATATCATTTTGAATCACCTTAATTTTACTTTTTTAGCTCAAGATATGTCCAAAATACTAAGATGTATGCAATCAAAAATGGTAGACTACTATTAGACAACTATATTACAAGTTGAAGCCATGATTTTATATTGCAGACATTAGAATTTGCCTATTCTTTCTTCATCTAAGTTGTAAATATTTAACTTAGCTTTCCATATCATTTTGAATTACCTTAATTAGACTTTTGTAGCTCAACATATGTCCAAAATACAAATAGTTGTGTAATCTAAATTGCATATGCATATGTTGATTTTTGACTCAATATTTGCATACCAAATAAACTCAAATTTGATAAGTAAGCCTAATTTAGAAAGCTCAAAATTCTTACATCAAATTTGGGGATGATAACTTTCTCATTATAAAGCTCTAAGGATATCAAAGCCTTTTTAAATCTCAAGTTTAACTCAGCCCAAGATATTCATACTTCATTTTAACTTCCAATAGAGTCCTAACTTATATACACTTAGACAAACAAATTAAATGCTTAAAATTAATTTTGTTAAGATCAAAAATTAAGATTGATATTGCTCAAGGTCAACAATGTTCAATATCCTGACAATGATGCCTTGGTAGTGAGTGCATTCATCAACAATTACTTAGTAAAAAGATTACTAATTGATTATGGAAGTGCTGTCAATGCACTCTCCTGGAATTCTTATAAGGAGATGGGAGGTTCTGTCACTAATTTAAAAGTTATCAGGAATCCCATTACAAAATTTTATGGTGGAACCATGCAACCAATAGGGCTAGTAAGAGCTAAAGTTTAAAATTTGGCAACTGAGATATTAAGGATATAAAAGCTTTCAAAAGCTCTATTCAATACAGTAAATCTTCCCCTCACATACAATGAAATTATAGGCAAGATAATCATTTATAAAATTGATGCAGCCACAAGCATCAAGCACTTAACCATAAAGATTCCTTTAGAAGGCCAAGTTATAACTATTCATGGAAAGCAACATAACTATCTAGCCAATGCTATCAACTAGCTATCAAAGCCCAGATGGAAGCATTCCCTTTAGAATCCTTAGAAGCTAAGAAATAAAGAGCCAATCCTGAATCATTTGATCAAGTCCAAACCTTACAAATTGCTAAATAAAAGATAGTTAAACTCGGTAATAAGCTTAATAACAAAGTTAAAAGTGGAATAGGCAAGGTTCTCATCAAACATTCAGGAAAATTTTCCTCTAAAGCATCTGAGATCATTGGGGTAGAATCCTTTAGATTGCCTTACATTGTTTAAAAATTAGACAGGACTTAAAACTTGTAGTTCAAAAAAGAGAAACTTCATTTATAAGAGATAAATGGCGATCACTAAGGAAACAAAGAAATTACTAGAAGCCAGATTCATCAAAGAAGTAACACCCTCAAAATGGGTAGCTAAGATGGTGCTAGTAAAAAAGCCAAATGGGAAGTACATAATGTGTATGGACTATATTGATCTCAACAAAGTGATGCCCAAAAGATAGTTATCTGTTACCAATAATAGATTAGTTAGTAGACTAAACTGTTTGTCCAACAGCTTGTATAGCTTTGTAGATGCTATTCAAGGGGACCTACAAATCCTAATAAAGAAAGAAGATCAGGAGAAGACATTGTTCATCACTCATAAGGCCTTTATTGCTACAAAGGTTATACCCTTTGGACTAAAGAATACTAGAGCAACACACCAAAGTTGATGAACCATATATTCTAAAATCAAATAAAGAAAAATGTAAAAGTATATATGGATGACATCATTGTTAAGAGCCAACATGTAGAGTAAATCCTTTGAATACTGGATCAATACCAAATCAAGCTTAATTTGGAGAAGTGTGTCTTAATTTATGATATCCAATAAAGGAATTAAAGCTAATCTAGAAAAGATGGAAGCTATACTTAAAATGAAAGCCCCCAGCATAGTTAAATGAGCTCTAGAAGTTAAATGGAAAAATAATAGCTTTGGGACATTTCATCTCCTGCTCAGCCAAATAATGTCTACTATTATTCCAAGCCTTGAAAATTTTCAAGAAGTTTATATAGAATGAAGAATGTCAAGCTACTTTGAAGATATCAAGAAGTTCCTATCTTCACCACCTCTTGCTCAATAAACCAATCCCCAAAGAAATTTTATACCTATATCTCTCTATCAGTTAGAATTAATTGCATCGATACTAGTTAGAGAGAAAGGAAGACAATAGAGTTTGGTGTACTACATCAATAAAATACTCAGAGGTTCGATATCCCAAACTCAATAAGTTAGCTATATCCATCATATATGCATCCTAGAAGCTCATGCATTATTTTTAGGCTCACTCAATTATTGTAAGATCCATCTTTCGATTAAGGAAAATCTTACAAAGACCTAAAATATCTAGCAAATTAGTTTAATGGTTGATATTGCTTGGAGAATTTAACATCAGTTATGAACCTCAATAATAGATCAAAGCCTAAACATTGCAAACTTTGTGTAAAAGATTATAGTAGAAGACTTTACTCCTTTTGAATATTTAGAGTGGAAGTTATACATAAATGGAGCCTCATCCATCTGAGGATCCGGGGCTGGAATCATTCTCAAAGGGCTAAAAAAAGTGACAATCAGAGTATGCCATATAGATAAGGTATAAAGCCACTAATTATGCAATTGAATATGGGGCACTCATCATAGGATTGACGTTAGCTATAGAAGTCAAAGTCAAGCATCTTAAAATATACTCCGATTTATAATTGGTAATCAACCAATCTAAAAGGACAAACTATATCAAGGAGCTAAGCATTGCCAAGTACATAGAGAAAGTTAGATCACTCCTAAAAAAGCTCGAGTAGGATATGGGACAATAAGAAATCATCCAAATTCCCAAAAGTGAAAACTAAAAGGCAGATTCACTAGCCAACTCAACAGCAAAGATAATCAAACATTTAAAGAGCTTGAGATTACCGAGGAATTAATGAAGCCAAGCACTGAGGAGGTACAGATTATGGATATCCAAGAAGTAGTAGAATGGATGAAATTGATCATTCAATATCTTTAACATGGAGTACTCTTACAAGATAAGTTAAAGGCTCGGAAGTTAAAGATAAAAGTTGTCCATTACTCAATGCACAATGGGAATCTTTATAGAAGGTCCCTATCATACCCATGGTCTAAATATATATCACCAAAAGAAGGAAATTATATGCTTAGGGAAATCCATAATGGAATTTATGGAGCCCATAAGTCTCATCATTCACTTATCAAAAAAATTTTACTCTAAGGTTATTATTGGTCTGCCATGTCCTAGGATGCTCAAAAGTTAGTTCAGGAATGTCACAAATGTCAGCAATTTACTCATTTTAGCCATAAACCTTCTATTATTCAGCATCTAGTTAGGATTCCTTAGTCCATTTCTTATTTAATCCTCATAAAAGAAGTTCATGATTATGGCTATAAATCACTTCACCAAGTGGATAGAGGTTGAAGTTATCCCAACCATCACTAAAGCCTGGATTCAACATTTTTTCTAGAAAGAAATTATTTGTTGGTTTAGCATACCACACACTTTGATAATAGACAATGGGAAGCAATTTGATAATGAAAAATTTAAAAGGTTCTATTTTTATCTTAATATAAAGCTTTGATTTACTTTAACAGCTCATCCACAAACAAATGGCTAGACAAAAGTCCCCAATAGGATCATCATACAAGGTCTAAAGAAGAGATTACTTGAAAAGAAAGGAAACTAGGTTGAAGAACTCAATAATGTCATTTGGGCATATAGAATAACATCCAAAATCTTTATAGGAGAAACATCTTTCAAATTGGATTATGGGATGGATATTGTAATCTTAGTAGAGATTGGGTTAGTAAGCTAGTAGGTAACTAAGAATCGAGATCAGGATGTCAATAATATCAATGTTGGGATATGCGTAAACCTACTTAAAGAGAGGAGAGAATGAGCATCCATTATAGTAGAAGCTCAAAAATAGAGGATTATGGAGTATCATAACACACATGTCTAGCTAATATAGTTTAAGGTCAGAGATCGAGTACTCAGAAGGCCTGGCATTAGAAAAGGCAACTCCAACATAGGCAAGCTCAGACCTAATGGGGAAGGTCCTTACTAAGTCACTAAAAAGATGATGAAGGGGGGGTACAAGATCAATGATGAATAATGAAAAGAGCTACCTCAATATTGAAACTCATATAGCCTTAAAAAATACTATCAATAAAATGTATTTAGAGTTTAGCAAGTTTAAGAAATAAAAATACTTTATTCATCATTCAAAACATTACATTACAAGAATAATTTTCATCAAAATATTTTACAAATTAGCCTCAAACCCAGGAAGATAAATCCCCTTAATGGGATGGAGTTCAACATCTTCTAAAGATTAAGGTCCTGGGTATCAAAGTGGATTTGGCCTTAGAAGAAGTAACTCCGGTAGTAGATTTCTCTTTAATGGTTTGAGGATCCATAAGAACAAACTTAGTAGCAGCATCTTTAGCCGCAGCTAGCCGCACTAGATTGTTCAGAGTTATCTTTTCTATATCAAAAAAACCTAACTGTGGATGCTGAGCCAACAGTACCCTCCGACACTCGAATTTATATGCCTTGAGAAATGTCTTCACCATCTTTTGATAAATCTTCAAGTCGTCACCTCAAGATTTCCTTTTAGTGGACAACTTATTTTTTAAAGTTTTAAGCTTAGTGTCTTGTTCCTCAATCCTTGATGTGAGCTAAGGTTGTGAATGCTCGACCTCTTGGACCTTCTTCAAGCTCGCTTTAGTTTCTAACTTAAACTTCACACTATCAGTCTCAGTGAGCTCTAAGGCACGTTTTACTACATCCAAATTTTTCTTATAGTCAATCATAATGGTCCCAACCTCAGCCTCCTTAATATTATACTCATTTTGAAGGATTAAATGAATATCCTTCACTAGCAGTAGCCCTTGAGTCATCTGACATATGAGTATAGAAAGATAAAAAATAGATACATCAATGGAAATGATTATTGCAACTAAGATTAGATAAGTTACCTCTAAGGCATTGGTAATCAATGAGTTGAATAGCTTGCTCCTTCCCTCCTCCTGCCATATCTAAATGTCATCCAACAATCGCAGAGACTCAGCATAGTGATCCCTAACTTATTGATTAGAGATGCTGGTGGGCTTTACCTTTGATAAGATCCATTTTTCAGATTTGGGCATTTAATAAGCTTTAGATGCTTAATAAATAACTCTACCCCAAGCTATTCCTCGTCACCTAACTCCAAACTCCAAGAGCATTTCTTAAGAAGTTTAAAAGCTTCCTTTTGAGTATCATCGAGCAAGCCTTTGTCTCTATCACTCAGGAATGGATTAGTATGAGCCTCAAAGATCCCCACATCCTAGGTAGGTTGTTCAGTTTAATGTGATGCCTGCTCCTTTGTCTCCTCATCTAAAAAGATTTCGTCGACAAAAGTGAAATAGTCAACCATCTATAAATAAAAAAGTAAAAAATTCATAATATACCTTCAAAATCTCAAAACTTACCACTAATATCTATACGCTCAGGGCAGACTCTCCGGAGGTATCTCTGAGATAGACTCTCAATAAATGTTCCATCAGCTACACTTTGGATATAAAGTCTCAACACCAAATCAGTATCTTCTTCGGATGATCTCAAAAGATGCTTAACCTTATGAAAATCATTAACCCACATCCACTGAATATTAATGAAATTTGATGGATACTTAACTATAAAAAATCTATGCCTCCATTTCTTGTGAAGGTCCAAAAGCTTAACAAAAAGGCTATGGTTTGGAACAGCTGATAAAGAAAACATTAGCACCCTCTTTTACTTATTCAGACTATACATGTACTAGAGAATGTCCAAATCTAGCTCTTTACCCTCCCTGTGCATTAACTCTATAAACCTAGTCAAGATCTGGTAACTGTTAGGGTGAAGTTGGTCGAGAGCTATATTGTATATACTTAGGAAGCTTCTAACAAAAGGATCTAAGAAAATTTAAATTTTAACCCCCCTTCTAATTAATTGAAGTATATAAGCAGTTTCTACCAATCTAAAAGAAGGGTATGAGCTTTGAAATTTTTTTCTACAATGTGCAAATCAAAATCCTAAGGATTGCTAAAACATCTTATATACCATTTAAGCATATTATCATCAATAGAAACAAAAAAGTCTAAACTAACTTGCTCTCATGGAGCTATATATCCTATTAAATAGAAATAAAGAAAGAAGACAAAAAGGGGAAGAGACTTCATGTATAAGAGGAAGGAAGAATGCAGGTCCTAAAAAATGCAATGGATGTAAGAGTAAATAAACACTTAAAAGGAAAACTAGAAAGCAAAAGGTTGCAAAAAAGAAAAAGTGAGGCTAGCAAAAGGATTGGCCTATTTAAATAGGAGCGAAAAGTTCTAGAATGACCACTACTACCCTTACAATTACTTATATCTCTCTCATGCAGCATCAAAGGTATTTCAAGTAAAAGAAAAGCCCACTAATTGAGTAGTTATCATTATGGAAGCTAAAATGTCTCATCTTTGGACACATGAATAGACATGACAGGTACACAACTCAAAATTCAAAAGAATGTTAAAAGACATGGCGGTTGATAATCTCGCTCATCCTATTGCCAACTATCCTTTTTATCGGCACTTGGTTTGCACTTCTAATGTACTAAGAATCTAAATCTGATGACTAAAGTTGGCACCCTTAGGTCGCTTCGATAGTACTAATATTTGGCACTCGGGTCGTGCTTCTAATGCACTGATAATTTAAGTCTAATGATTGAAGCTAGCACCCTCAGGTCACTTTGATAGTACCAAGGTTCAGCACTTAGGTTGCACTTCTAATGCACCGAGAATCTAAGACTAGTGACTAAAGTTGGCACCCTCAGTTCACTTCAATAGTACTGAGGATAGACACTTGGGTCATGCTTCTAATGCACCGAGTATAAAACTCTAGTGATGGTTGGTTCCATTAGATCATTTTTATAGTACTGATGGGTTAATCTCTCGGGAAGCTTTATAAACACCAAAGATCTATAAGTCCAACTGACATCTTTATACTTTAATGTTTAGATATTGCAATCTCAAGACTCAGTACCGAGCATCATCCTTTTTGTGATTGAAGTTGGCCACCTCAGATCACCCTTCTAAATCAAATATAATTACAAATGCAGTCTCTATCCTAATAGAGGAATTAATTTTCTAAATTATTTATCACTTTCTATCATGATACATCAGACATAAATATACGAATATATTTTTAGGGGGGACTTTTAATACCCCATGTACATATTCCTATTTTGTTAAGGGTTTATTTTCCTATGCATGGGTTACTTATAGATGAAGAATGTCCAAATGTGATAGGAGAAGGATTTCCAATTAAGAAGACTCTCAGACAAGAAGAAATACTCTCCAAATAGGTATAGGACCTTTATCAAAGAAGAATCCTACTCCTCTTAGGTTTAAGCATCATTATCCTTATAAATAGGATCTCACATCTCTCATTCTCATTTATTCTATTCTCTCATACTCTTTGCTCTCTTTATCTCCCTAAACTTTATTTCCCTTTACATTCTCTAACTTAGGCATAAAAAGGTTTGTAAGGATCCTTCCCACCTCCCACCTCCCACCTTACCCTTCATTGATTCCTTGCAGGGCTTAGGCTCGAAGGTCCTAAAAATAAGTTATCAATATAGAGTGTCAGGTGTTAGTTTATCAGCATGTGTCACATGGTAAAATTATAAAATATCTTATGTATGGTACTCGGCTTTATTATACTTATACAGATAAATTTTGTTTTTTTAGGTAAATTGAGGGGTTATATGACTTTGACATCGATAGAATACACAATAGGGAGTAGCCCTCCCCTTTTAAATAAACAATGTAGGAATTAAAACCTACAACATAGGATGCCCTTTAAAAGGAATTACCATTTAACTACTCCCTCACTGAAAAATTTTATTTTATTATAAAGTTAGTATGTGTGAATTTTTTTTTTCAAGTTAAGAGTCTTATCTAAAACATGTAATGATTAATTCATCACAAGATAAGCAACATATCATAATTAAGGAACATTTAACTTTGATTTACACTAAATAAATAAATATAATATATATGTAGTAAAAGTATATACAAATTGATGCTTGAATTATTGAATTATTTTACATGATGTAAATAGCCAATTTCAAGATAATAAAATATGGATATGACAAAGGACTCTAATGATGAAAATGTTATAAGTAGATCTTCAACACTTGAAGTTTAAAACCTCAAAAGTCTGAATGCATTTTCAAAAAGAGTTTAATGGTTATTTTAAGGACTTAATTGTAATACTTTTTAAGACCTAATTGAAAATTTTTAATTCTTTTAAGGACTTTTTCTAAATAAAAAAAGAGATAAAAAAATTATAGAATTCCGATCAAAATTCTATAATTCCAATCGGAATTACACTTAATACACAATTCTGATCAGAATTACATAATTCCAATCGGAATTATACCTTTTCCATCCTTTTTTTGTATTTTTATAGAAAAATAAAAAATATCTTTCCTAAATTTTGATTGGCTAAAAAATTTTCTTAAATTTATTTGTGGGACTTTTCTCAATTTTCAGGAAATAAAGTTCTTCTAAAATTGGAACTCTTCAATATATAGGACCTAGGGTTTTTGGCTTTTTCCTATAAATAGAGAGCTTAGGCTCCTAGAAGGGGGGAAGGAAAAAAACTCTCAACTCTCAGCTCTACTTTTATGCAACTTTTTTAGACCTCTAGCTCTCTCAGTGTAGAGACTTTTCTTTCCTAAGCAGTACACCAAAGGATTCTCTATGATTCATTAGTTTATTTAAAAGTAAGGAGCAATAGATCTTGGAGAAGAGAGTAACAAGTTTTTAACGACCTACTTAACAAACAATGGTGATTGATCATATTTTGAGGAGCCAACCACAGTACATCCATAATCATTATTTTCTTTCCTACCTTCTTTTATTTTTATTGTTTTATTATTATTTTAATGTTATTAAATTTTAATTTTATTAAATTTTTATTGTTATTTTATTCACTAATCATTATTTCTTCTTTTGTGTTGGTGAGTATGGAGGGGATTACATAATGATCTTACTTGGAGAACAAAATCCATGGAGGTCCATGGAATGTCAAGGATTGAGCCTTGTAGCTAAATATAGTTTCTAGGTTTTTTATTTAATTATTTATTATTGTTTTATTTGTTTTTTGTTTGTATTAATTTTTTCCTTTTTTATTATTTTCAATAGTTGTAATAGCCCCAATAATGGAAATAATAAAATTCTATATGTGTGTGATTATGTTATATTTTAATTAATTGGTTAGTAGAATAAGGCTTTTTAATTGAGTAATTAATTAAAATTAATGGCTATAAAAATCATTAGAATTTTTTTTAATTAAAATTGAATTAGATTTAAGTGGTTAGAATTAGGGTTGCTTGTTGATTATTTTATTTTATTTATTTGCTTGTTTAGAGTTACTTTAATTAAATTAGGGTTTTTGGAATAAGTTAAAATTAATTGTTTAATCTTTCAATTATTTGTTTTGATATTTTTATTGTTTTTGGGCTTGTTTGTTTATGTTTAAGTGTTTTGGGCCCTAAGCCCATATTAGGTTTTAACTCATTTAAATAAATTTAGGTTCTTTTATGTTTAATTAATTGCAATGCATTTTTAAGCCCATAATGAATCAAATTTAGGGTAGAGATAATTTAAACCTTTTACATAATTAGTAGATTTAAGATCACTTTAAAAATAAAACATGTAGAATTAGGCCTATTAATTTATATACTTCATAATTTGTAGATTTAAATCTATTTTTAGAATTAAAATAAATAAACTTAGGTTCACTTAATTAACATTAAATAGTAATTAGGTTTATTAGTCTTTGGGCTCACTTAAAAAATAAAACATGTAGATATTAGCCCATTTAATTAAAATCAATGTAGATTATACTAACTTAAGGATTGTGATTTAAATAAAGGCATTGTTTACTTGTATATTTCATTACTAGTTTGCCTGGAGTTGATTGTTTTAATAAGGATTTATATGAAATTGCATGTAAATAGAGAGTAAGATAGTAATTCTAAATGAACACAAGATTGAAAGAAGTTAGTATTCTGTACCCAGAATCTCTTGGTTATGGTGCTAGCTTTCTTTTATAGAATTGAATACCACCTTTTTTTAATTTGTCCTAGCTATTACCCTAGGTGGCAACTCCTTATCTCCATGTCATGTCTTTGCGATAGTGGTTAGTGTGTTCTCTAGAGCTCTGAGCGCAAATAGTATTGCGATTGCTAAGATCTTAGGCACGTGCTAAACCCCACCATCTACAGTGGCAATTCCACTAGGGATAAGAGATATTGATTCTACTCATGTTCTTTAGAGTTATTTTATTAATTATTATTTTATTCTTGCATTCAATTTGCATGTCCCTATTAACCGATGGCGTTGGTTTATGGTTCCATGATTCCACTAGCTTTATGGGATTGTAAATTGGCTAACTATCACTTTTAGCCTTAACTCAATTCAAGAGAGATTACCAAGCTCATCTAACTAGAGTCTATAACCCAAGTCATAAAGGGGGGGTAGTCTTCTCTCGAGTTTACAAAAGATGTCGGGCCCCACTGACCTTGGCCTGTGACTCAAGTCTTAAAGGAGGGCATCTTACTAAGGGAACCTTGACCTTTTTCACCGGACTCAGCTCATGCAGTGGCTTAGTAACTTCCTTTAGGATCACCTAAATTACTTGTATTTGTTGCCATAAGATATTTCTATTTATAAAGGCCTAAACCCATACTTTAGAAGCCCATCAGGACTAATAAAGATTGGGCTATGCCTTTATACCTAAAATACTATTTCTATGATTTATTGCTTTGAGAGATTTTACATGCACATTGATTCTTAATATCCCCTATTGATATTAAGGCCAAGACTAAAAATCCTAGGAAAAGAAACTCGCCATTGAATACGTGTGTGGGAGGAATAAAGTTGGAAGGATATTGTATACTTGATTGTTACTTGTTGCTTGTTGTATGGCACATGCATCATGCACACATGCATACATGTATCATATTAACACTTTATTTTTTAGCCATCACAGATTCATCCTAGTCTTCCTATATTTGGAGTCAGAAAGGTGGCAGACTAGCGAGAACCGATTAAAGCCAATAATCAATTGCAAAAGAGATCCCTCACAATTTAGAAAAGAGCCCTATCAACCTGCTTTACCTAAAAGCTACACCAACTCAAACAAAAGAGATGGAACAACAACAAGGAGGAAACTAGACCCTAGAAGACATTAAGGGAGCTTTAATGAATGACATGAGAGTAATGATGCAAAATGAACTAAGACAAGCCTTAGCTGGGTTAATGCCATTAACTGCACATGCACCTGCACCCATTGTTGTAATTCCACTTACTACTATTGTGGAAAATCCACCTACTGGGGGGTAACCATTAAATGCCACAAGGAATGTGCCTGATGTGGAAATAAAATATGAGGATGTGGAGAACCTTATGGTTGAAAAAGATTAAAAGGAATCCCTTAAGCAAGTTTAGGAGCTAGAATCCAAGCAGATAAAAGCATTGACTCAGAAGATGTCCAAAATTGAAGAATTTATAAGAGAATAAGGCATCAATTATTCATTTGATTTTGATGATGTGATGCAATTTGAGGAAGATAAGTTACCTGATAAGTTCAAGATACCACAACTATAAAAGTTTGATGGTACTAGGGACCCAAGGATCCACCTTAGTCAATATATGACTACTATGAGCACCACTAAGGCTCATTTTTCTATGGTTATCAAGTTGTTTGTACTATCCTTAAAGGGTATAGCTGTTAATTGGTATTATGGGTTAGAGAAATCTATTTGAGCAGACTAGAGAGAATTATGCACTACTTTTCTAAAATAGTATGACTACAATAGCAAGCTTAAAGTGTCCATTAAGGATCTTAAATTGACCAAGCAGAAGCCTAATGAATCATTTTCATATCTTTTTAACTAGGTTCATGAATAAGCCCGGATTAATGGAGAACAAACTGGCTGAGAAGGATTAGGTTAGGATGATAATTCAAAATGTGTCACCTAACTTAGTTAAGAGGTTGTAGATGATGAATCCTAAGACATTTATAAACCTTTATGATGATGGATTACAAGCTGAAGAAATTGAGAAAGAGAAAAAGAAGATTGTTAGAAGCACCAGAGCAAGAAACTACCTAACCAGGGGCACACTGTAGACACCCAATTTTGGGATGATGAGCTATGGATGTGACAGAAGACTCTAATGATGAAAATGTCATGAATAAATCGAAGAAAAGATTTAAGGTTTTCATGGATTAAATTGCAATGGTTTTTAGGGATCTAATTGCAAAATTTATATTCTTTCAAGGACCTTTTTATAATTAAAAGATAAACAAAAGTTATCGGAATTAGGTAATCCCTATCGAAATTACATAATTCCAGTTAGAATTAGACTCCTTCCATAAATTCTTGAATTTTCAGGATAAATCTCGAATTTTCCAAATAAAATTGAGTCCTAATTGGTCTAAAATTCTCCTAAAATTATTTTGATAATGTTTTTAAGGAAATAGAAGTCTTTTAGGAATCAATTTATAACTAGGATTTCAAGATGTGTCCCTATATAATTAAAATATACCTTTAGGCCGATGGAAATATCCTTAAGCCCATTTAATTAATTAGACATAGGCCCACCTAATTTAATTTAATTAATTTAGACTTAACCCATTTTATTTTGAACCCTTTTTTCATGATTTGTAGATTTAAGATGACCATTTAATTAAAACATTTAGAATTAGGCCCACTAATTTAAATATTCCATAATTTGTAGATTTAAGCACATATTTAGAATTAAAATTAGTGGACTTAGGTTCATTTATTTAAAATCAAAAGGAATTAGGTCTTTAGGTTCACTTATAATTTAAAATATGTGGACTTTAGCTCATTTATTTAAAATCCATGTAGATTAGACTAACTTAGGGATTTAAGGTTTTCATGGACTAGATCGCAATGGTTTGTAGGGATCTAATTGCAAAATTTATATTCTTTCAAGGACCTTTCTGTAATTAAAAGTAAAAAAAAAAGTGATCAGAATTAGGTAATCCCGATAGGAATTACATAATTCCAGTTGGAATTAGACTCCTTCCATAAATTCTTGAATTTTCAGGATAAATCTCAAATTTTCTATATAAATTAAGTCCTAATTGGTCTAAAATTCTCCTAAAATTATTTTGATAATGTTTTTAAGGAAATAGAAGTCTTTTAGGAATAAATTTATAACTAGGATTTCAAGATATATCCTTATATAAGTAGGAGGGTTTTGACTCTGAAAGGGGGAGGAGAAAAAAAAAAGGCAAAAGAGGAAGAGAACAAAAATAAAAAAAAATTGGAAGAAAAGAAGAAAAAACGAGGAAAGAAAAAGATAGAGAAAAAACCTTATTTTCTACAAATTTCTTTTGCTTAATTGCTTGATCAAGGATCTTTGGAGAATTTTTAAAGAATAATATTTGAAGACTTATCAAGAACGGTGATTTTACAAGTCTAAGGAGCATCCAATCACTCATAAGCACCATCATTTTCTTCTTATTCTATTTTATTTATTTATTTATTTATTATTTTATTGATTATTTCTATTATTTTAGTTATTATTATTATTTATTCACTAACCATAATTTTTTTTATGGTGATTATGGAGGAAAACACATGATGATTATATTTAAGGAATCAAATCCATAAGAGGACTATGGAATGCCATGGATAAGATCTTGTAGAAGTATAACTTCTAGGGTTTTTATTTTTTTATTTATCGCTTTATTTTACTTATTTATTTTTGAGGTTGTATTAATTATTTTTATTATTATTTTCTATAGATTATTGTAATAGCCCCAATAGTGGGAATAGTGAAATTATATACGTGATTGCATGTATGTCTATGTTAATTAATTAGTTAGTAAAATTAGGATTTTAATTAGGTAATTAATTCAAATCAATAGAGAAAGTAGATTAATTTAGGATTTCATGTTAATGAAAAATAGGATTTTAGAAGGAATTAATTTAATTAGTTGTTTGATCTTTAATTTAATTATTTTAATGTGTTTTATTTGTTTTTGGGCTTGTTTATTTTTATTTGTTTTTGGGCTTTTTTATTTATTTTTATGTGTTCTGGGCCTTAAGCCCATATTAGATTTTAATCCACTTATATAAATTTAAGTTTTTAGATTTAATTAATTAAAATGCATTTTAGGCCCATAATTAATTAGATTTTTAGGTTAAAGATAACTTAGTCCCATTTAGTAAATTAGACATAAGCCCACTTAATTTAATTTAATTTAATTTAATTAGACTTAGCCCATTTAATTTAAGCCTTTTTCATAATTTCTAGATTTAAGATCACTTTAGCATTAAAAAAAGGTAAAATTAGGCCCACTAATTTAAATTCCTTCATAATTTATAGATTTAGGCCCATTTTTAGAATTAAAATAAATAGACTTAGGCTCATTTAATTAAAATTAAAAAGAATTAGTCTTTAGCTCACTTGTAAATTAAAATATGTAGATTTAACTCATTTAATTAAAATTCATGTACATTAGACTAACTTAGGGATTATATGTTTGATTGAATACATTATTTACTTATATTTTTATGACTGGTTTGCCTTAGAGTTAATTGCTAGAATAAGGATTTATATGAAATTGCATGTAAATAGAGGATAATATAGTAATTCATAAAGTAATGAACACGAGACTGAAAGAAGTTGGTATTTCGTACCCAGAATCTCCTGGTTGTTATGCTAGCTTTCTTTTAGGGAATCAAGTACCACCTTTTCAATTTGTCCCAGTTATTACCCTGAGTGGTGACTCCTCATCTCCATACCATGTCTTTATGATGGTGGTTAGTGTGTTCTCCAGAGTTCTGAGCTCAAATAGTGTCACGATTGCTAAAATCTTGGATGCGCGCTAAACCCCGCCATTTACACACATAACCAGGAAATATTAGTCGGGTTATAAAAGTCCATACTATTTAACAACCCAAGAGATTTTCCAATTTTAACCAACCTTTGTCAAAAGTCCTAGAGTGTATAATGTAAAAGGTCTTACTTCAACCTTTACCTAATCCAAACCCACCAAACCTAATCACCCTAGGCTATAATGCAAACAAGCACTGCAAATTCCATCAAAACCTCCAACACTCCACAAATAACTATATCCACCTCAAATATGAAATTTAAAACCTTATAGTCTATGGAAAGATCATAGACCTTGAAAACCCAAGCACCAAAATTAATTTTTTCCTAAACTACTAAAATGTACCACTCCTAACTGACATGATGATCAACTTAGGAGTTAGTGAGGAAGAAGTGTTAAACTCCTTTGAGGACCTAGACCTTAAAACCAATGAGGAATTTCCTAAGGCCCTAAAGATATGGAAAGAGCATAAGACTTATTGGGTCAACCTTCAAGCAGGTTTGACTGTAAGATGTTTTATACTAAACCACCTTCTTTTCACATACCCTTTAAGTCGATTGTGCCTACAAGATGGGATGATGAATTTGATGATAAGAAGCTACTAGACAAGAAAGAAAAATGCACATTTAAGGTACATAAAGATGAAGTCATGGAGACAATTGACAAAAAGATGCAAGAATAGTTGTTATGTCAGCCATCTAAAGGACAACCACTGTGAGACTCAGCATCCCTAGCATCTAGAATAGGAAATAATTTTTTTTTATTGTCTTCTTTGAATAAAATTTTAGTTTCTTTAGAACTTATTTTGTTTAATGATCAATTATATGAATTCTGATCATGCTTACTTATATATTGTTATCCTAATGGTACTGTGCATTTATGATATTAATGGTATCTGCATGTTTGACATAAATTCAATTCAATTAGATTCATTCAACATGGGAATAAATGCAAATTGAAAGAACATTCATATATCACATGATGTCACTTCTAAGGATAGGAAATTTGAGGGAAGGAAAAGTGAAAATAAAAAGAAAAAGAAAAAAAAGGGACAATGAGAGAAAAATATTATTTTAGAAAATTGAAAAGGACTAATTGGTAATAGGAGTTGTATATTATGATGTAATGAATGTTCTCATTTTTGCCTTAATGAATGAGTAAAATTGAATTTGAAATATCTATTCAAATATTGTGTATTCATCTTTATCAAATATCTGCATAAGTATTTGAGTGGAAAGAAAAAATATACTGAAAGCTAAATTAGAGCTATGAGATCATTATTTTAGTTATATTTCCTTTTCTTATCACCCCTTTGTGATTTTCTTTGTAAGCCTAGTGCCCCTTTGTCCCTTAGGAATTTAGGTGGCTCAGTAATTTGCATTGCAAGTCTTGTGTTATAACTATCATCAATTATGGCATCAGCATTAAGCCTTATGTTCTGCTCAATAATCCTTTGAAGCTATAGGTCTTTCATATTATCCAGAAGATCTTGCCTTAAAGGATAACCCTTGAAATTAGTAGTAACAGTAATGATGAACTAGAGATGACTATATTGATGGTGGAGATGTGATGGAGAAAAAGAAAGTTAAAGCACATAAATAGAACAAGTGATTACGCATACTTTAACTTACAATAGGAGTAAGTTCAATTGATTTCAGTATCAAGAATTCTCTTCAGTTAGTTCACTCACTCCTCTACATCTTCTGTACATAAGATTACATCTAACAGGGTTAGTAAGTCAAAGGATTAACAACAATAGTGAATGAACTAGGTCTCTTTCACATGAAAATGAAAAAAAACTACTAGAAAAGTGTGAATGAATCCAGAATGAAGCTATGGGCAAAATGTAATTCTGGGGGCAAATTGCAAAATACTAAGTCTGCATTCAAAGAGCAAATATGGATGTTGAAGTATAAGAGCTAATACATTAGTTATCATATAGCAAAAGTAATAATAAAAAGAAAAGTTCAATAGTGTATCAATCAATTATAAGCTCCAATGTAAAGCCATAGACCCCACTTACTAGCTTGGTCATTGGTCTGATGAACTATATTAGAAGCTCTAACATCAAAAGTACCAATAACAAAGCATTTAATGCTCAAACCTACAAGCTATTGATGAGGCACCTCATTCTCATGCTCTAAGCTACAAACATAGCTTTGTTCCAAACAGAAGCCCTATTAGGATCATGCATGTCATACATAATATGCAAACACTTGCATACATTTATTGTGTAATACTTGCTCTACATAAAAATTCTTGGAGCCTAAGTGAGATTGTTCAAATACTTTGCTACTAACATTTAAAATTAGTGTTGTAAAAGTGCAAAAAGGTATTTAGAATGTTCACATCTATAGGAAAAGGGTAACACCATTAAGGTGAACCTAATGCTTAATAAGACTTTAGACCTCAAAAGCCTAATAAATTATGGGCCCTTCTGGTAAAGGAATATCACCAACAATGATACTTGTAAAAGCATCTTCTTGGCAACCTTTAGAGACTGGATAAGACACTCAAGCTCCTCAGATTCAATTTCCATCTCCATATTCTCATCTAGAGCATCATCTAGAATATCTATCCATAATAGTTAGACCACTGTAGGGGTATGGAATATAGTGATGAGAAGGTCCAACATGTCAGTAATATGTTTGTCAACTCTATAAAAGGAAAGGATGCACTCAAAACCTAAAATGAATGCACTCTAGAAAATTATTTGATCATGAAATAAGATCTCTAACTCTTGAACCATTTTTGGTAGGAGATATTAAGAAGAGGAATAAAGCCCTTTACCATAGCATTAATGGAATAGTGAAAATACAAACGCAACCCAAAGCCATAACTTCAGTGGTGGAGTATCAAGACCTTTATAATTAAAGACATCATCACCAAAATTAAAAAGGAAAAACAAAAAGAGAATGAAGAAAGGGAAAGGAAATGATATCAACAAGAATGGGTAAGATAGCAAGTGTTAATCACTCATCATAATATCACCTTGCATGACAAGCAACTTGCTAAAAATTCATCAAAATAATCAAGGGAAGTAACAAAACCCTATTTCTTTAGATTCTATAATAAAGTATAATCTCAATAATAAAATCCATAAATTGAAAGTAAATTCATCCACTTTATAAGATCATGTGCAAAAAGCCTATCTCATGACCTTTGATCATAGTGGCATTCTTTTATTAGCCTCGTAGAATTCAGATGAGTAGTTAATAACTTTGTGCTGAGAGTTTATAAACTCTAATCAATTTAATGCTTGCTTTGCACCTAAACAAGGGGAAAAAATATAAAAATAAAATCTATGGACTTGCAGTATAAATTTTTTGAATTTCAAAGTATCATTTCAGTCTTTTGAATAATAAATGTGCATATAATCTACTCCAATGCTCAAAAATGAGTATGAGTACAAAATCCCTTAATGGTATCCATGTTAAATAATATGAGAAAGGTAGGGGAATACTAAGAGGAGAATCAAAATAAGAGCAAGCATAATTTACTCCAATGCTCATAAATGAGCAACAGTATTAATGTGAACTTCTAACAATATCCATACTGAGTGATGTAAGAAAGGTGGGGGAATAATAAAAGAGGACCCATATCAAAGCTGCTATATTTGCTCCAATGCTCTATAAGAGTATGAGTATCCAAAGGACCTTTGTAATGGTATCCACACTGAGTAATATTAGAAAGGCAGGGGAATACTCGAATAAGGAAGAAAAGCATAAAATAATTCAAAGGCTATTTTGATACTTAGAATTCAATATGTTTATACTCAAATTTCATGAGTTTTGTTTAGTAAATTCTCTCTGAAATTAGGTATGGAAGTAATCTCTTCACTTGGTAAAAGATATGCTCTCAGTATAAGATGGTTAATGATGTATCTGACCTTTATAAATGACAAATAAATGATAATCATTAAAATAAAAAATAATGAGATTCATTGAGTGCATGCTATCTCGTGAAAAAGTGATGAGTTTTTTTTTATAAATTTTCAACATTATAATGAACTTTTATACATTCGTCATGATTGAAACTAACTTCAATAAGTCTGTAGGAATTACAAATCTAGAAGGAAGTGTAACTAACTTATAGAGTTAGTTAACACAGCGGAATTGAAATTAGTTAGCAAAGAAATTTAAATCAATTAGCACAAAGAATTCAAAGTATTCAACTCAAATAAAAAAGATAAAAATCATGAGCAACTATGGACTGTAGAATCAAAGGTGAGCAATGAAAGGGTTACAGCTAATCACGAGCAATTATGGACTGTAGCCTCATTGGCTAGCAATGGAAGGTTGCAGCTAATTATAAGTACTTATGGACTGTTACATCAAAAGTGAGTAACAAAAGGGTTGCAACTAATTGTAAGAAATTATAGATTACAGCATCATTAGTTAGTAATGAAAGGGTTGCACCTAATCACGAGCATTTATAGACTGTAGTATCAAAGGAAAGTAATAAAAGGATGGCAGTTAATCACGAGCAGTTATGGACTGTAACATTATACAAAGTGTGCAATGAAAGGATTCCAGTCAATTTGCAAGCAATTATGGATTATAGCATCATTGGTGAGCAATGGAAGGGTTGCAGCTAATTATGAGTAGTTATGGATTGTAGCATTATTAAAGGCAAGCGATGAAAGGATTGTAGTCAATTTATAAGCAATTATGGATTAAAGCATCATAGGTGAGCAATGAAAGGGTTGCAGCTAATCATAAGCAATTATGGATTACAACATTATCAATGAGCAATGAAAGGGCTACAGCTAATCACGAGCAGTTAAGGACTGTAGCATCAAAGGTGAGCAACATAAGGGTTACAACTAAACGTAAGCAATTGTGGATTACAACATCATCAGTGAGAAATAAAAGGGTTGTAGCTGATTATGAGCAATTATGAATAACAGCACCATTGGTGAGTAATGAAAGGGTTAAAGCTAATCGCAAGCTATTATGGATTACAGCATAATCAAAAAGCAGCAAAAGGGTTGTATCTAAGTTATGAACAATTATGGACTTTAGCATGAAGGCTAACAATGAAAGGGTTATATTTAATCAAAATTATGAGCAATTATGGATTACAGTGTCAAGAATGAGCAACAAAAGGGTTACATTTGATTGAAATCATCAGTGAGCAATGAAAGGGTTGTAGTTGATTAAAATTATCAGTAAGCAAGGAAGAGATTACAACTGATTAAAAGCCTTGAGCAGTTATGTGCTACAAAATCAAAGGTAGATAATGAAAGGAACAGTAATTATTACTATTCAAAACTTACCAACAATTATAAATTATAGCAACATAAAGCTATATTGAGGAATGACAAAAGCAACATCACATGACCGAGCGTGATGTACCTCTTTCAATCAAGACTATACGTCTGAGTATAGTCAACATCATATAATTGAGTGTGATGTATCCTTCCAATCTGAGTATACGGCAGAGTATAGTCGACATTGTATGATGGAGTACAATGTCTCATTTCAATTCAGACTATACGACCGAGTATAGTCAACGTTGTACAATCAAGTGTAATGTGTCATTCAATTCAAACTATATGACTGAGTATAGTCGACATTGTATAACCAAGTGCAATGTGTCATTTTAATTTAGACTATACGACTGAGTGTAGTCGACATTGTATGATCGAGTGCAATGTGCCATTTCAACTTAGACTATACAATCGAGAGTAGTCAACATTATATGACTGAGTGAAATATGTCATTTCAATCTTTCTAATCCAAACTATATGATTGAGTATAGTCGATATCATATGATTGAGAGTGATGAATCCTTTCAAACAAATACTATACGTCCAAGTATAGTGTTTCCTCAGATGTTTTAAGTTTATGCCTAGTGTTGTATGGCAACACAAGCATTCATCATGAACTGACGATTACTTACAAGTAAAAAAAAACCTCAAGAAGCACAGGTAAGTACTCAAACTTTTTTCTTAAGAAATTGTGTGCTTATTTGCTTTATTGTAATTTGTTAAGCAAACAGTGACAAAGGGGGGCAACTGCAAACACCCAATTTCAAGACAATAAAATATGGATGTGACAAAGGACTCCAATGATGAAAATGTTATAAGTAGGTCTTCAACACTTGAATTTTGAAACCTAAAAAATGTGAATGCATTTTCAAAATGAGTTTAATGGTTTTTTTAAGGACTTAATTATAATACTTTTTAAGACCTAATTGAAAATTTTTAATTCTTTCAAAGGTCTTTGTAATTAAAAAAAGAGATCATAAATTATAGAATTTCGATCGAAATTATGTAATTCTAATCGAAATTATACCTTTTTCGTCCATTTTTTTGAATTTTTACAAAAAATAAAAAATAGCTTTCCTGAATTTTGATTGGCTAAAAAATTTTCTTAAATTTATTTTTGGGACTTATCTAAATTTTTAGAAATAAAGTCCTTCTAAAATTGGAGCTCTTCGGTATGTAGGACCTAGGGTTTTTAGTTTTTTCCTATCAATAGAGGGCTTAGGCTATTAGAAAGGGAAGGGGGAAGAAAAAAAAAACTCTTAACTCTTAGATCCTTTTTTCTATAACTTTTTTTAGACCTCTAGCACTCTCAACCTAGAAACTTTTCTTTTCCTAGGTAGTACACCAAAGGATTCTCTATGATTCATTAGTGTTTTTGGAAGCAAGGAGCAGTAGACCTTGGAGAAGAGAATCATAAGTTTTTGAAGACATACTTAACAAACAATGGTGATTTATCTTAGTCTGAGGAGCCAACCACAGTGCATCCATAATCTTTATTTTCTTTCCTACCTTCTTTTATTCTTATTGTTTTATTATTATTTTTATTTTATTAAATTTCAATTTTATTTAATTTTTATTGTTATTTTATTCACTAATCATTATTTACTTTTTTGTATTGGTGATTATGGAGGGAATTACATGATGATCTTACTTGAAGAACAAAATCCATGGAGGTCCATAGAATGCCATGGATTGAGCCTTATAGCTAAATATAGTTTTTACATTTTTTATTTAATAATTTATTATTGTCTTATTATTTTATTTATTTTTGGTTTGTATTAATTTTTTCCATTTTTTATTATTTTCAATAGCTATTTGTAATAACCTCAATAGTCAGAATAATGAAATTCTATATGTGTGTGATTATGTTTTATTTTAATTAATCAGTTAGTAGAATTAGGGTTTTTAATTGGGTAATTAATTAAAATTAATGGCTATAGAAATCATTAAGGTTTCTTTAATTAAAATTGAACTAGATTTAAGTGGTTAGAATTAGGTTTGCTTATTGATTATTTTATTTGCTTGTTTAGAGTCACCTTAATTAAATTAGGGTTTTCATAATAAGTTAAAATTGATTTTTTGATCTTTTATTTGTTTGTTTTGATATTTTTATTGTTCTTGGGTTGTTTGTTTATGTTTAAGCATTTTGGGCCCAGAGTCCACATTAGGCTTTAACCCATTTAAATAAATTTAGGTTCTTTTAGGTTTAATTAATTGAAATGAAATTTTAGGCCCAAAAGAATTAGATTTAGGGTAGAGACAAGTTAGGCCCATTTCATTAATTTAGACATAGGTCCACCTGTAGACTATAAGGTTTAGCGTGCGTCTAAGATTTTAGTAAATGCTACACTGTTTAAGCTCAAGGCTCTAAAGAACACAATAACCACTATCACAAAGACATGGTATGGAGATGAGGAGTCACCACCCAAGGTAATAACTAGAACAAATTAAAAAGGTGATACTTGATTCTCTAAAAGAAAGCTAGCACCATAACCAGGAGATTCTGAATACGAAATACCAACTTCTTTCAGTCTTGTGTTCTTTTAGAATTACTTTATGTATTACTATAATATCCTCTATTTACATGCAAATTCATATAAACCTTTATTCTAGTAATTAACTCCAAGGCAAACTAGTCATGAAAATACAAGTAAATAATGCATTCAATACAATCCCTAAGTTAGTCTAATCTACATTGATTTTAATTAAATGAGCTAAATCTAAATTTTTTTAATAAGTGAGCCTAAAGGGCCTAATTCCTTTTAATTTTAATTAAATAAACCTAAGTTTATTTATTTTAATTCTAAAAAATGGGCCTAAATCTGCAAATTATGAAAAAAAAACTAAAATTAAATGGGCTAAGTCTAATTAATTTATTAAATTAGGTGGGTCTATGTCTAATTTACTAAATGAGCCTAAGCTATCTCAAATCTAAAATCTAATTAATTATGGGTCTAATGATGCATTTTAATTAATCAAACCTAATCTTAATTAAATTAGTAAATTTATGAATAAAGTGAATCTAATTATCAAACCTAAAAAACCCTAAATTTATTTAAATGGATTAAAATCTAATATGGGCTTAAGGCCCAAAGCATATAAAAATAAATAAATAAGCCTAAAAATAAATAAAACATATCAAAACAATTAAATAAAAGATCAAACAACTAATTAATTATTCCTTCTAAAACCCTAATTTTAATTAACATGAAATCCAAAATTAATCTACTTCCTCCATGTTACTAACCAATTAATCAAAATGAACAAACAACCACACATAATTTCATTATTCCCACTATTGGGGCTATTATAACAATCTATAGAGAATAAAAAATAATTAATAAAAACCCAAAAAAATATAAATAAAATAAAGCAATAAAATAAAATAATAATAAAAACCCTAGAAATTATATCTCTACAAAGTCTTATCCATGGCATTCCATGGACTTCTCATGAATTTAGTCCTCCAAACATGATCATCATGTATATTCCTCCATAATCACCATAAAAAGAAACAAAAATTCTTATTAGTGAATAAATTATAAAGATATTTGAATAAATTCAAATCAACAAATCAAAAAGAAGAATAAAATAAAAGAAGAATATGGAGAAGATGATGCTTATGGATGCTTTTAATAGAGTGCTCCTCAGATTTTGTAAAATCACCATTCTTGATAAGTCTTTAAATATTGTTCTTATACTTCTCCAAAGTCTTCAATTAATCAATCAAACACGAGAGAATTTTTGTAGAGTAATTCAACAAAATAAAATATTTAAGAAAGCTTTAAAAAATCAATCAATCAACCAAAACTATAAAAATGCTGCTTCTCCCAAAAACCCCTTCTCCAAAGTTCCCCCCTTTTCAAAGGAGCCAAACACATCCTTTTATAACCAAAAAAAACACAGAAACCTTAGTTCAGGTTTCTGTATATTTTTATTCCTAAAAGGACTTTATTTTCTTAAAATACTAGATAAATACCAAAACAATTTCTTTGACCAATCAAGATTAGGAAAAGGCTTTTTTTTAATTTTTTGAAAAATCAAAAACCAAATAGAAAGGTCTAATTCCGACCAGAATTGTGTACTTCTGATAAGAATAGTGTAATTCCAATTAGAACAAACTTCATATATATATATATATATATATATATATATATACACTTTTAATTACAAAAAGACTCCCTAAAAGAATTTAAGTGTTACGATTAAATCCTCAAAAAATGTTACAATTTAGCCCTTGAAAATATTAGATCCTTTCTTTGAAAAATGCAATCAAACCTTTTAAGTTTCACAGCTCAAGCATTGAAGACTGATTTAACATTTTCATCATTGGAGTCTGTAGACACCCAATTTTAGGATAATGAGTTATGGATGCGATAAAAGACTTCAATGATGAAAATGTCATGAATAGGTCTTCAATACTTAAACTTTGAAACTTCAGAGGTCTGATTGCATTTTTCAAAGAAAGGATTTAATGTTTTCATGCACTAAATTGCAATGCTTTTTAAGGACCCAATTGCAAAATATAAATTCTTTCAAGGACCTTTTTGTAATTAAAAGTTAAAAAAAGTGGTCGGAATTACACTAATTCCGACTGGAATTACACAATTCAGATCAGAATTAGACCTTTTCTACATGTTCTCAAATTTTTCAAGAATAATTAAATCCTAATTAGTTTGAAATTCTGCTAAAATTATTTTTTATAATGTTTTTAAGGAAATAGAAGTCTTTTAGGAATCAATTTATGACTAAGGTTTAAAGATGTATCCTTATATAAGGAATGTTTTGGCTTTGAAAATGGGGGAGGCAAAGAAAAAAGGAGGAAAAGGAAAAAAAGCAGAAAAGAGCAAAGCAAAAAAAAAGAAAAAAGAAAAGAGAAGAGGAAAGAACGAAAAAGAAAAAAAAAGAAAGGAAAAAGAAAAAGAAAAAGGGGAAGAAAAGAGAGAAAAAAGCATTTTATTCTCTACAAAAATTCATTTATTTAATTGCTTCAATAAAGATCTTTAGAGAATTTTTGAAGAACAATATTCAAAGACCTATAAAGAACAGTGATTTTACAAAATCTTAGGAGCACTCCATTAAAATCATCCATAAACATTATTTTCTCCCTGTTCTATTTTATTTAATTAATTTATTTCTTTTTTATTTTATTAGTTTTTAATATTATTTTATTATTGATTCACTAATCATAATTTTATTTTTTTATTTTTATAGTGATTATGGAGAAAACTAAATGATGATCATGTTTGGAGGACTAAGGTCATGAGAAGTCCATGGGATGCCATGGATAAGGCCTTCTAAATTTAGTTTTTAGGTTTTTTTATTTAATGTCTTTATTTTATTTATGTTTTTGGGGTTGTATTAATTAATTTTGTTATTATTTTCAATAGATTATTGTAATAACTCCAATAGTGGAAATAGTGGAATTATGTGTGTGATTACATGTTTATTGTACTTAATTGGTTAGTAAAATTAAGGTTTTAATTAGGTAATTAATTAAAATCAATGGAGGAAGTAGATTAATTTAGGGTTTCATGTTAATGAAAATTAGGGTTTTAGAAGGAATTAATTTAATTAGTTGTTTGATCTTTAATTTAATTGTTTGATATGTTTCATTTATTTTTGGGCTTGTTTATGTATTTTTATATGTTTTGGGCCTTAAGCCCATATTAGATTCTAATCCACTTAAATAAATTTAGGTTTTTAGGTTTAATTAATTAAAATAAATTTTAGGCCCATAATTAATTAGATTTTAGGTTAGAGATAACTTAGGCCCATTTAGTAAATTAGACATAGGCCCACCTAATTTGATTTAATTAATTAGACTTAGCCCACTTAATTTAAGCTGTTTCATAATTTATAGATTTAGGGTCACCTTAGAATTAAAATATGTAGAATTAGGCGCACTAATTTCAATTTCTCCATAATTTGTAGATTTAGGCCCATTTTTAGAATTAAAATAAATATACTTAGGTTCATTTAATTAAAATTAAAAGGAATGAGGCTTTAGCTCACTTGTAAATTAAAACATGTAGATTTAGTTCATTTAATTAAAATTAATGTAGATTAGGCTAACTTAGGGATTATATATTTGAATGAATGCATTATTTACTTGTATTTTCGTAACTAGTTTGCCTTAGAGTTAATTGCTAGAATAAGGATTTATATGAAATTGCATGTAAATAGAGGATAATATAGTAATTCATAAAGTAATTCTAAATGAGCATGAGACTGAAAGAAGTTGGTATTCCGTATCCAAAATCTCTTGGTTGTGGTGCTAGCTTTCTCTTAAGGAACCGAGCACCACCATTTCGATTTATCCCAATTATTACCCTGGGTGGTGAATCCTCATCTCCATGCCATATCTTTATGACAATGGTTAGTGTGTTCTCTAGAGCCCTGAGCTCAAACAGTGTCCTGGTTGCTAAAATCTTGGACACATGCTAAACCTCGCCGTCTACAAAGTCCTTTTGTCGCATCCATAACTCATTATCCCGAAATTGGATGCTTACAGTTGCCCCCCTTTGTCGCTATTTGCTTAACAAACTATGGTAAAGAAAATTAGCACTCAATTTCTGAGTAGAAAGTTAGGATACTTACCTGTGCTCCTTAAAGCTTTTGCTTATGAACTTGCTATACTCTGACGTGCAACATTGATTATAAGGACATATCATACTCGGTCATATGATGTTGACTATACTTTATCATATAGTCTTGTGTGAAAAGGATACATTATACTCAGTCGTACAATGTTGATTGAAAATACATTCTACTCAGTCGCACAATGCCAACTACACTTGGTCATATAGTCTTGATTGAAAATACATTGCACTTTATCGTACAATGCTGACTACACTTGGATGTATAGTCTAAACTCAAAAGATACATCACACTCAATTGTGTGGTGCTGACTACACTCGATGGTCATATAGTCTAAATTGAAAATACTTGTACTCTGTCATACAATGTCGACTACACTCAGTCGTATAGTCTTGATTGAAAATACATCACACTCGGTCATGTGATGCTAACTACACTCGATCATCATCATACTTGGTTGTATGATGCTAATTATACTCAATCGTATAATCTAAATTGAAAGTACATTGTACTCATTTGTACAATGCCAACTACACTTGGTCGTATAGTCTAAATTGAAAATACATTGTACTTGGTCGTACAATGTCGACTACACTCAGACATATATTCTAAATTAAAAAGATACATCACACTTGATCGTATGATGCTGACTACACTTGGTCATATAGTCTTGATTGAAAATACATTATACTCGATCGTAAAATGTCGACTACACTTGGACGTATAGTCTGAACTGAAAAGATACATCACACTCGATCATGTGATGCAGACTACACTTGGTTGTATAGTCTGAATTGAGAATCTATTGTACTCAATCGTACAATGCTGACTACACTCGGATGTATAGTCTGAACTAAAAAGATACATCACACTTTAACGAGTGATACTGACTACACTTGATCATAGAGTCTGAATTGAAAGTACATTATACTCATCCGTACAATGTGAGCTTCTTTTCTGCTGACCATTTTAATAATCTATGCAATTTAGGAGTAAATTGTAAAGAAAATTTTGGACTCACATGCAAACAAAGCTAATTGACTAAAGTGGACATTTGGCACTTCAATATAAGCATTTTTTCTTCTTTTGCCAATTCACTTCTTCTTTTTCCTATCTATTTCATTTCTTTGCTTGTCTCTTCTTCTTATTTTCTCTTGATTTTTAAATTTTCTTTCTTCAATTATTCTTCCACCTGATATCCAATTTTGAATTTTTATTATCCTATGGCTCACCCACAATGCAAACTTCATAGGAGCAGCTCCAAATAATCAGATCCGATCACTTCACATTTTCTTTTTCCTCAAAATGATTGAGGACTCAGAGAAGGTGAAGATGGGCTTCCTTTGACTCATTTACACCTTTATAGATGCTCTTAGGCTAAAGATGAGGTGAATTTCCTTCCTCTTTCTTCAATTCTATAATAAGCATATTTATTTTAGTATGTAAAATTAATGGGTTTATGCAAGCAATTATAAGACATTTGCTAGATAAATTAAATAAAACTTATGGAAATTTGACAATTTAAAACCAAAATTTTGCAAAATTGGTTTCAATATGTCATAGGATTAACAAAAATATTTTTTGAATTTCTCATTGGGATTCTAAATTCTAGGTCAAAAATCTTGGATTTCCAATCAGAATTCTCATATTTTCGATCGAAAATCTAGAAATTTGATCGAAAATCCAATCTTTCAATTAGGTTTTAGCCTAAAAATATTTTTTTCTATATTTTTTCAAATAAAACATAAGAATTTGTAAAAGAAAAATAATCCTATTTATTCATAAACCTAATGAAATTCTCGAGCTGCTTTCACTTGGCTCGAGAATTATTTCATGACTTGCCTAAAGAGATAGTATAGTATATCTAAGCATCTAGCTTCCAATGATTTATTGCTGCTTTACCGACTGCTCAAGGTAGGTCAGACCATTACTCATTTTTTGCTCTTATTAAGAGGTAGATGGATACCACTTACACTTTTCACACACGAGTGGGTGAGCTGATTACTTCCCCTATGAGCTTCTCTGCTATTACCGGGATCGCATTCAGAGGTACCCTAATTTCTTTTGATATCCATTATTGCACTCTCCTATAGGATGCTAGGAGTCACTATGTTTACAACTTGCTCAGGTTCATTCCGACATGGAAGAATAAAAAAGAATGTGCTTCCTTCTTCTCTTGTTTAGGGTTTCAGGAGATTACCTACCACCACACCTCGCCAAATTCTTCAAAAAGTGAGATGTTTCTTATTGATATTACTTAGCACTACTCTCTTTTATAAGACTAGTCATGAGGTTATAATCACTCTTCTTGGTCCCCTTCAAGATCTTGCTAGGGTCACTACTTTAGATTGGGGATCTATAGTGCTCACCTATCTCTACTACATACTAGATACTGTTTGTAGAGGCACTATGATGATGTGCAGTTTCTAGTATATCTTGCATGTATTTCTCCTAACTTTTTCAACTTTATTTATTTTTCACATTTTCCTCCTTATTTCTTTTATTTCCTCTCTTTCAGATCTAGGGTATTGAGATTGGTATAATCTAAGGCAAAAAGCGCCAGTAGCTTTAACATAAGTCTTCCCCTAATGCAGAGGTGGGGTTCTTTTCATCTTGCTAGTATCAAGCATGATTTGTAGACTTATTGGGACCAGCTAAACTCTTTGGAGTGGGACCTGGTAAGGGAAATTTGATTTTTAGTATTTCATTAATTGTAAAAGTTTAACAAATTTAAATGAATGAGTTTGCAGGTCAAATCATATTGGCTGATTAGTGCCAAAGACATTCATCAATATGATTTCATGACTCCAATTGTAAGGCTTAAGACTATGAAAGTTCTGCTCCCAAGTTATGGTTTCCAAATGTAGTATCTTGGTGAGTGTGTCTATCATTGGCACATGGGACCTTCCAGGAGGTGTGTGCCTTCTTCTATTCCCTCTTCGATGTTGCGGAGCAGCAATATGACTAGTCCTAATACATGTTATGTATGATATGCATGTTTCTAACTGTTCCTAATGTGACAGAGTTATACTAGGGATTTGGAGCATGAGAATGAGAGGCTTTAATGACAACTTACTAGTCTTGGTTTTGATAATCCTGATGCTAGGACTTTTATGCCCCTTAATTAGAGCGATGATTTAGCTAGAGGATGGAGACCTTGGCCAGACACTAGATCTCAGGATGATTGATTTTCTTATCTTTAAGACTTGTGTTAGTATAACTGTACTTTGGATGCTTCATATTTGTTTCTTTTTTATGAATGGATCACAAACTTTTATTTTGGACTAAACTTTAAAAAATTCTTTTTTGGAAAAAATACTTGGAAATTCGATCAACATCCTAGATTTCCAATTGATTTCTAGAATTCTTGTTAAAATTCTAGATTTTTTATCAGATTTCTAGAATTTTGATCAGAATTCTAAATTTTTGATCGAAAACTCAACTCTGATTCTTTGATTTTTTCTATTCTGACTCAAATTTGGTCCAAAACATGATCAAGACAAATCCTAATCCCTTCTATACTATTTTTTCAACCTATGTAAGAGTCATAAAAGTAATCATTCTACATCCTTCTCTTTATTTATTTTCATCATGACACAAGCTACTCTTAGTTTGATGAAGAAATTTCTCAAGACCATGAATGGAGACGATTGGAATAGAGTGTTGTCATTCCATGCCAAATCTCTGAACTCCCTCTAATACCTAAAAATAGAAAATAAATTCTTACATGTTGCTGCCACATTTTAGGATGCTAAGGATCATGTATTTAGATTTAATGGATAGGAGTTATGTCCATTAATTGAGGAGTTTGTTGTTATTCTTGGATGTTAATTAGATTCAACTGCTATAATTGCTCTCCCTGATCTTGAAATGGAATTTCTCAGTAGACTAGTAGCATTTTTTGATATGCCCCCATATGTCATCTACATGCACACACGCAATGCTGGGACTATTAGTCTTTCTTCTCTAGTTACTACTTGTGGGACTAGGGACAAGAATAATGTCATTAGATCATAACCCTTTTACTTGTATGCCCAATTTCTGCTAGTGTCTTCTCATAGAGATGCTAATGCAGTTATCAGTATCCTAGAATAAGTAGAAACTAGAGCTAATCCTATGCATATCATGCTTGCTGAAACTATCATTAGGTTAGATAATTTCAAGGTTTAGAACTGACTATCAGGCAGTTTACTCCTCCTTTAAGTATGTAACCCCTTTTTTTTTGCCTAAGCTACCCTTTCAAGTTTTCAACTTAGCATTTTTTTTAGACTTGGTTATAAGAGAAGTTAAATTTGCTTAATGCTCCCATTAATGCTTCAATTTATTAACCTCACCATCTATAGTCTCATCCATTGAAGATAAAAGACATGCACACTCTAGATCAATGGATTATTTGGATAAAAGGCATTGTTGATACTAAGATTACTTAAACTTTTCATAGGTGGAGATTAAAGTTCATGACCGTCAACTTCTATGACTACTGTATCCTATTCCTAGATTACACATTTTAACTTTCCTTTTTCCCTCACTCCTTTACCATCAAAATGGTTGCCCCTAATTCATTGTGGCTATTATAACTAACTTTGAAGGCTTTCCTCTGAGATAAGACTTTCTCAATAAAGTAAAGAACTTATGGCCTTGCAGAGCTTTAGTGCGAAACATGCACCTGAATGCTAACATGACTATTGATGACAACTACAAAGTTTGGGTTTTCATGCAATCTATAGAACCATTAGAGTTTACTAAATACAAAAGGACTAAAGTATTATTAGACGAGTCATAAAAGAAAAAAAAACAAAGATAGTGATCTCATAAGTCTAGTTTCTTATGTTTCATTTTTCCTTCAAGTCTTTATGCTTTGTAATAAAGATAGAACATGCACTGTTTAACAAAACTATCATTTTAATTTATTTCATTAATTAGGGAAAAAATGAGTACATTTATTACATCATATGACATAACTCATGTTATCAGCTAGTCCTTTTAGATTTTCTAACTGAACATTTTTCCCTCACTTTTATTTCCCTAATTTTTTCCTGATCAACCCTTTGCGGGTTTTCTGATCAACAAGGTCATCTATTTTATTTTATTCCCTAATTTTTGCTTGCCAACCCTTTGTGAGTTTTCTGAATAGTGGGAATGTCCTAACTTTTGCCTGACTAGCCTTTTCAGGTTTTCTAACCAGCAGACCTCTCCTTTTTTTTTAAAGGTAGTATTTTTTTAGGCGATCCAAGTTTATTGGCTCAGTGAACTCATTCCCTTCTAGATCTGATACCTTTGCAGCTCTTTGGGCAGGATTGTCTTGACTAAATATGGTCTTTCCCAATTTGGTCTGAATTTCCCTCTTGGGTCAAATACCATTGCCCTTACCAACTTTAGTACCATATCTCAAGCTTTTATCTTTCCTGGCTTAACCTTTTTGTTGAAAGCTCTTGCTATTCTCCTTTGATAAATCTGAGTATGAAATAAAGCATCCATCCCTTTCTCATCTAGAGATACGAGGTAATCAAATATCTTTTATATCCACTCACTCTCAAGGATTTTTTTTCTTCCATAATAACCCTCAAGGATTTAATTTCCATCTCTATAGGCAAAACCGCTTCACAACCATATACTAGCGAGAACTATGTTTGTCCTATAGCAATGCGTGTTGTAGTTCTATATCCCTATAGGGCAAAAGGGAGATATCCAGACCAATCTTTATGCATTTTTACCATCTTGGAGAGGATCTTCTTTATATACTTATTAGTTGCTTTAACTGCACCATTAGCCTAAGGTCGATAAGGTGAGGATTTATGATACTCAATCTTGTATTTCTGGAATAAATCAACTGTCTCTGCTTGAAATTAAACACCATTATCTTTCACAACATGATGTGATCTACAAATGAGATTCTTCTCGATAAACCTTGCCATCTGTCTAGCCTTCAAGGTACCAAAGGACTCTGCTTCTATCCATTTAGAGAAGTAGTCAATTGTAACTATTATATACTAATGTCCATTTGAAGTAGTTTTTTTTAATTCCCCTATTATATCTATTCCCCATGTTTCAAAGGGCCACAAAGATATTAAATTATTTAGCACAGTAGGGGGAAGATGATTAAGGTTCCCATGCACTTGACATTGATGACATTGTTTTACTACTTGGATACAGTCCCTTTCCATGCTTATCCAGTAGTACCCTTGCCAAATCATTTTCTTTACCAGAACCATCCCGTTCATGTGAGATCCATAAACCCCTGCATGAATCTCTCTTATTGCTTGTTCTACTTCATCCTTTTTAAGACATCTCAGATGTATTCCATTTGTCATCCTTCTGTATAATACCCTATTATGACTTGCATAATGGCATGCAAGAACATGAAGAGCATATTTTTCTTTAGAAGTTATTTTATCTGGGTATTTCCTTTCCTTAAGAAATCTTTAGATGTCATAAAACTATGCCTTTTCTTCTTGCCATATTTGGATACTCATTACTTGTTCCTCACCATAACACGGAGCTTTCATTTTCATAATTACCAAAGGCTTCATCATTGATCCTGTCAGTTTATCCCACATTGAAGAAAGTGTTGCTAAGGCCATTTGATTCTCATCTCTTGGTACATGTATGAAGAGATTTAGTGAAATTTCTCATTAACTTCTTCAAATAGCATATGTAAGGTTTTAACCTCTCTTCTTTCACTTTCCACTCTTTGTTAGCCTGGTTAATGACTAACATGGAATCTCCATGAACCAGTAGGTCTTTAGCTCCAACTGCTAGTGCTACCTCCACACCATAAATACATGCCTTGTACTCAGCCATAATGTTTGTGACCTTGAATTCTAATTTCTTAGCCATTGGGATGGTTTCTCCTCCTGGTGTTATTAGAATTACTCCTAGCCCTGCTCCTCTATTATTCATAGCTACATCAAAGTAAAGCTTCCATTCACTTTGTTCTATTACTACTAAGTTATCATCTGGAAACTCTAGATTCCACTGCTCATTCCCTTCGACTGCATTCTGGGCTAGGAATTTTGCTACTACTCTTCCTTTTATGACATTCATAGTGATGTACTCTATATTAAACTCAGTCAAAAGTACCAACCATTAAGACATTTTTCCAGTCAAAGTTGGTGCTTGAAATAAGTACCTCAAAGGATCTATTTTTTAAATAGCTTGTACCTTGTAAGACTAGAAATAATGCCTTAACTTCTTTGTAGCCTAGATCATTATCAAACACGTCTTCTCTACAACATCATATTTTTCTTCCTATGGTAGGAACTTTTTACTGAGATAATGCACTGCATACTCCACCCCTTTTGGTCCTTCTTGCACTAGCATTGCCCCCTTTGCTTTTTCTTCTAAAGCCAAATATAAGGTTAAGGGCTTACCTTCCCTTGGTGGTCTCAACACAGGTGCATTAGTTAGGTATTCCTTAATCTTATCAAAGGCTTTTTGACATTCTTCATTCCATTCCACTGGCTTATTCTTTCTTAAGAGCTTAAAGATTGAATCACAAACCATGGTAAGTCTTGCAATAAACCTACTAATGTACTGTAGTTTCCCAATAAATCCTCATACCTCTTTCTCCGTTCTTAGTACTGGCATCTCTTGGATGGCTTTAATCTTGTCTGGATTGACTTATATTCCTCTGTAACTAACTATGTGCCCCAATAACTTTCTAGAAGTCACCCTAAAGATGCATTTCTTTAGATTAAGCCTTAGGTTGTATCTTTTTATTCTTGCTAGGAACTTATCCAAAGCCTCAAATTGTCCCTCTCTTATTTCTAACTTAACCATCATATCATCAATAAACACTTCTACTTCCTTATGCATCATATCATGAAATAAGGCAATGGCCGCTCTTTGATAAGTTGCTCTTACATTCTTTAGCTCAAAGGGCAGCACTTTATAGCAATATGTTCCCCATTCCATGATAAAAGCATTTTTGATCTTGTCCATAACTACCATCATTATCCAATTATAACCTGAGAACCCATCTATGAAGGAATACATTGCACTAGATACTTCACTATCAATAATTACATCAATATGGGGTAAAGGAAAATCATCCTTTGGACATGCTTTATTCAGATCTCTAAATCTATGCACATTCAAACTTTTCCATCTTTCTTGGGAATCGGTACTATGTTTGCCAACCATTGAGGGTATTCCACTACTTCTAGAAAATTAGTCTAGATCTGCTTAGTGATTTCCTCCTTTATTATCTTTTTTGTCCACTCTGGCCTCAACCTACGAAATTTTTGCTTAATAGGTTTAGCTTTTGTACATATTGGAATGTGATGCTCTGTGATTTCTCTATTTAACCCTGGCATATACTTATAGGACCAAGCAAATACTACCTTTATTTTTGTTAATATTCTCTTAAATTTTTCTCTCTCCTTAAGAGTTAAATCATGTGATATAGAAATGTGTATTAGTTTTTCATTTATGCCCATGTTTAATGAATCTAATTAAATAGAATTAATGCAAACATGCATGAACGATCATTATTAAAATGCACAAAACCATTAGAATCAGCATCACACAAGTAAGCTAAACCAAAATTCATATCATTGACCATAAGAAAAATAGAGTTTTCATCCTTAAACAAATCGGATGTCATTACATTAGTTTCTTCACAAAAACATCACTAAAACTATTATTAATAATGCTAGCTAAATCCTGTGGTGATTCTTTATTAGGTGGCAGATAAAGTAGCTCTTCAATGTCCTCAGCTTTCAGCATTTCAGGAACTGTGTTTATCACCTTGTCTTTGTTATCTTGCACCAACCTCTCAATTATTTGCTTCTTGAAGATCTTAAACCCAGGGATATTGACATCAGCTACTTGGATAGGCTCATTTTCACCCAGGTAGAACTTCTCTTTCCTTTCTTTAACAAAATTTTCCTTCAGAGGTCTCATATTCTTTATGAGGTTGCTCCCATTGAAAAATCTTCTTCTAGATCTTTTACTACCAAATCTAACTCATGTATAGCCTAATCCTCTTGTATCATCTGGGGTTTTAAAATTTGGGAGTTCCAAGCTTCCTTGCTCATGCTTTCTTAGTCCTTATCCAGCCTGATAATTCATCTTCTTAATCATGCTCATAACCCTTAAATCCATCATAATTCCATCAAAGATCATGGCTATTTAGAAACCAAAAGTAACTACTTGCTTTTGACTATCCATAATTACGAACACAACCTTGCCTATACTCGCATCTAAAGTCACAACTTCCCCATCATGTATAAATTTCACCTTTTGATGCAAAGTTAAAGGCACTCCTCCCAAAATATGATACCAAGGCCTACCCAAAAGAAGGGCATAACTGACAGGGATATCTAGCACAATAAATTCCACCATTGCTTCTATAGGCCCAGTCTTCACAAGAACCATAAATGTTACCTCTACATTCCTCGTGCTATCATTATAAGCCCTAATTACAAGGTCTGACTGTGCCAAATCCTCCACCTTCATTCTTAGGTTAGGTAGGATTTATAATAGGCAAACATTAATTATGAACCCATCATCCACCATCATATAATTAGTCATTTTCCCTCTTACTTCAGCTGGAATGAACAAGGCTTTATTATGGTTCCTTCCTTCCACAGGTAAATCTTCATCAAAGAAAGTGATAACACTGTGCTTCTTCTTAGTTACCTTGGCCACCATTTCCTCAAAGGTTGTAGTAGTTTCAATGTTCATCTTAGCTAGAGCCTTAACCAAAGCTTTCTTGTGGCTACTTGAGTGCATCAAAAGCTCATAAATGCTTATATTTGCTTTTACTTTCTTGAGTTGTTCAAGAATTAGGTCATCACCATGTTCATCTGAGCCTTCTCCTTTATTAACTTCTTCTCTCTCTATAGCTTTCTATATCAATTTATAACCCTTCCCATTTCTCGTAACATGACTAAGTTCTAGATTATTAACCCACACATTATAACCTACAATGCCTTTCTCATCAGAATTGTACCAAATGTCGATAACCTTAATAGTCTTGTCTTTCTTCCCATCTTTCCATACCTCAACCATGCATTTCTCCTTTTTAGCTAGTAGCTTCTCATCATCAAAATCATTACCCCATCCTGTAGGCTTAATTGAATCAATGGGTATACCAAAAGAAGGTGGTTTAGAGTAAAACACCTCGTAATCAAACTTACCTAAGGGTTGATCCAGTAAGTCTTCTACTCTTTCCATATCTTTAGGGGCACTAGGGATTTCTCATTGGTTTTAAGGTTTAAATCCTCAAAAGAGTTTAGCACTTCTTCCCCGCTTACTCTTGAGTTGATCATCATGGCTGCTGGGGGTGGCATGCTTCGGTATTTTGGGTGTTTCAATTTGGATTTGATTTCTCAAGGTCTGTGATTTTTTTCAAAGTCTCTAAGGTTTTGAATTTCATGTTTAAGGTGCATGCAATAATCAGTTGGATGACTAGCAACTTGATGAAACTTGCAGTAACTATTTGGGTTAAAGCCAGGGAGAATTGGGTTTAATGGTCTAGAGGGGGCTAAGGGTCTAAAGAGGCCTTCTTGGATGAGACGGTCTAGGACTTTGGATAAGGGTTGGTTAAAATTTAAGAATCTCCTAGGTTGTTGGATAGCATGAACTCCTACAATCCAGCTAGTATTTCCTTACTGCATGCCCCCAATTGGGTAATTTCTCACTCCGATACTTCTAGTGATCTTCTTCTTCTTACTTTTTATCTCTTCAACTTGTAACCCATCATCATAAAGATCTACAAATGTCTTGGGGTTCATCATCTACAACCTCGCAACTAGATTAGGTAGCACATTGATGAGTGTGAAAAATGCATGTTATTAAGTAGTTTTATTTAAAAAAAAAATTCAACTTCAGTTAAGTTTATGTTTCTTTTATTCAGTTTTTATTTAGTTAAGTACTTACTGCATGTCTTGTGTGTTTAATTATTTTTCTGTATTAGTTGGTTTATTTTTGGTTGATTTTTATGTAATTAGGGAAGTCAAAGAACAGTAGAGGAAGGCTACATGGGAGCCATGGGCACTTGAAGTAGGCTCGAAAGGCAATGGAGGTCAATATGTGATAATGCTGAAATAGGGAGGTGCACGACCGTGCGCAAAATGCACACGGCCATGCGACCTGGTGATTGAAAAAATTCGGAGGTGACTTTAATTGCTGACTCATAAGGGATAAGATGGAGATTTTGCATGGTTGTAACCCTAGGGTTTGTAATTAGGGTTTTATAAGAGGGTAGCCATCAGAAACAAAGGGATATAAATAGATTATTATTCATCACTTGGAGGGAGAGGATTTTTTTTTTGAGATACATTATTTTTTTAGAGAATTTTGAGAGAGCAGTTGGGAAGAACAAGGATTTTTTTCTTGCTTATGTTAGTTTGAAGATTTGAGAATAAGAATAAGAAAATCAAACTTCCTATTGAACAGGGGGTTTCTTCTATTCAATTGTGTTTATTCATTCTTAATTTCAATTTAATGATGATGTTTAGTTTCTTTTATTCTTTTTCTTTATCTCTTACAATTGACATGAGTGGCTAAATTATTGGTTAGGGTTCTTATTGCAAATCAACCATGGGCTAATCATAATTAAACCTAAATCATTAATCTAAATCCTATGGTTGTTGTTGAACTTAATGTCTTCTTAGGATTGATCACCCTTTGATTGAATATACACAATAAAACTTGATCGAGAGATAGGTTGTACTGGATTTAAACAATAACCTGTTAGATGCTTTCTTAGTTAAGAAACACTTAAGCAACTAATATTGATTAAGGGTTGATGCTTAAACTGAGTCAACCGAACACTTAGTAGGTGAGAGCTTTAAATCTAAGAATGTCAATGTACTTGGTTAATCATAGGTTTGTCTTAGGAGGAAAACCTATGATTCTTGAGAAACCCTCAAATTGGATTAAGGTTAGGTATGGCTTACTAGTTAATTTATCTTAAATAAAGGTTGAATTTGTAATAAGAACCCTAGCTCTCTAAAGTGATTGTTATCTCATTGTGATTTTTGTGTTTTATTTTAGTTTAATTTTTAGTTTAATTAAAAATACCCTTTTTCGTTGTTTAAACAAATAAACACAACTAGTATCACTGTAATCAATTTGCAATCTCTGTGGGATCGATATTTAATTACTACTTGTACGAATCCATATACTTGCGGAAGACCATCACACATTTTGGACTGTCATCCTAACCTGATCCTTCTTCACTAGCTTATTCTTCATTAGTCTCACCTTATTCATGAACTTGAATAGAAAATCTGAGAATGACTCATTGGGCTTCTGCTTGGTTAGTTTTATATCCTTGATGGACACCTCGAGCCTAGTGTTGTAGTTATATTACTTTAGAAAGGCAGTGCATACTTCTCTCCAGTCAGCCCGGATAGACTTCTCCAACCCATTATACCAATTAATAGTCATACCCTCCAAGGATAGTATAAAAAACTTGGTGACTATAGACAAAGGAGCCTTAGTGGTGCTCATGGTAGTTGTGTATTGACTAATTCTAGTACTATCAAACTTCTATAACTGTGGCATCATGAATTTTTCAGACAACTTATCCTTCTCAAATTGCATCACATCATCAAAGTCAAATGAGTATCCAGTGCCCTATCCTCTCATTAACTCCTCCATCTTGAACATCTTCTAAGTTAGTGCTTTTATCTTTTTGGATTCCAGCTCTTGAACTTTCTTAAGTGATTCCCTCTTCGCCTTTTCAACCATATAACTCTCAACATCCTCCAATTTCATTTCTCCAATAGGTATGTTCTTAGCAACATTGTCATTGTTAGCATGTAGTGTGCCCAGAATAGGCAAAATGGCTACAACGTGAGGTACAGTAGCAGCAAGTGGTGGCATTAATCTAGCCAAGGCCTGTCTTAACTCATTTTGCATCATCATTCTCATGTCATCCGTCAAAGCTCCTTTGACATCCTCTAGAGTCTAGTTTCCCCCTCTTGTTGTTCCATTTTTCAATTTGTTTAGGTTGTGTAACTTCTAATTAGAGTGGATTGATGGGACTCCTTTCCAGTCTACTAAGGATCTCTTTCATAATCGATTGCAGACTTGAATAAATTCTCACTAGTCTGCCACCCTTTTAACTCTAAACACAAGAAGACCTGGATGAATCTATGATGGCTAAAAGAAAAATTATTAGTATGATGCACGAGATGCATGTATGCATGATGCACGTGCTATGCAAGAAGTAGCAAGTGACAAGTCAAGTTAGGTGTACATACATATTTCCAACCTTATTCCTTCCACACACATATTCATTGGTGAGTCTCTTTTCCTAGGATTTTTGGCTTGGCCTTAATATCAACAGGGGATATCAAGAACCGACGCACATGTCAAATCTCTTAAAGTAGTACAACATAAAAATAGTATTTCTAGGTATAAAAGATTAACCCAGTCTTTATTAGTCCAAACGGGCTTTTAAATTATAAGCTTAGGTCTTTATAGATAAAAATATCCCATGGTAGCATTCCCAAGCAATTTTGGTAAATCTGAGGGGAAATAACTAAGCCATTATATGTGGTTAGGGTCTGGTGAAAAGTCAAGGTTCCCTTAGTAAGATGCCCTCCTTTAAGATTTAAGTCACAGGCCCGGGTCAGAGGGGCCTGGCATCCTTTGCAAACTCAAGAGAAGACTACCCCCCCTTCAGGACTTATGTTACAGACTCTGGTTAGATGAGCTTAGTAATCTCTCTTGAAATGAGTTAAGGCTAAGAGTGATGGTTAGCCAATTTATAATCCTATAAAGCTAGTGGAATCATGGAACCATAAACTAACGCCATCGGTTAATAGGGACATGCAGAATGAATGCAAGAATAAGATAATAATTAATAAAATAATTCTAAAGAACACAAGTAGAATCAGTATTCCTTATCCCCAATGGAGTCACCACTATAGACGGTGGGGTTTAGCACGTGTCCAAGATTTTAGCGAACGAGACACTGTTTGAGCTCAGGGCTTTAAAGAACACACTAATCACTGTCATAAAGACATGGCATGGAGATGAGGATTTACCACCAAGGTAATAACTAGGACAAATCGAAAAGGTGGTACTCGATTCTCTAAAAGAAAGCTAGCACCACAACCAGGAGATTCTAGATATGAAATACTAACTTCTTTCAGTCTTGTGTTCTTTTAGAATTACTTTATGAATTACTATATTATACTCTATTTACATGCAATTTCATATAAACCCTTATTCTAGCAATTAACTCTAAGGCAAACTAGTCATGAAAATACATGTAAATAATGCATTCAATACAATCCTAGTGGGACACCTAGTGATCGTGATTTTCACTATATTCTATGTGACACATCTAGTGATAATGATTTTCATTATATTCCCTGTGTTCACATTTAGTGATGGTGATTTTCACTATATTCCCTATGGGACGTCTAGCAAAAATATGTCATAACTACTGTGTAATGTCTAGCGAATCATACTATAGTTCCTATGGAATGTCTAGTAACTATGATTGAAAGTTTTGCTATATTTCCTATGGAACGTTTAGCAAAAATATGCTATAACTAATGTGCAGTGTATAGTTAAAGACAAATATGTTATAAGTCATGTGGAGCATCTAGCAAATTGTGATAATGGTGCTATAGGTCCTATGGAGTATCTAGCAATAGATTTGAAATGTGCTATAATTCCCGTGGAATGTTAAGCAAAAAGTGATTTAATAATGTGCTATAACTATTATGTAGTGTTTAGCAAGTTTTGATTGTTTGTAATTTTTGTTCTAAGTACTATGTAGCCTATAATAAAGTGGATTTGAAGACTATGTTATAACTACTGTATAGCATATAACAAGGTGAATTTAAAAATTATATTATAGCTACTGTGTAGCATATAATTGAGATAAAGTGTAGTGTATGCAAAATGCAGACATCATATTGGAATTTCATGTTGACTAGGATTTTAAGATTTATGTTGATTAACTGTGCTGACTGATTGAAATTTTTTAGCTAATTGTCTTTGAATTTTTGCTAATTGACTCTTATCAACTACCTTTATTGCTTACTGACTTTAATTAATTTATTGGCACTAATGCCAATTCCATATGTTGGGTTTATCTTCTTTTTCTAGACTTGTTATTGCTAAAGACTTATTAAAGCTAGTTTTAGCATGATAATTGTTATAAAAGGTACCTTTTTGTTTTTCTTTTTAATTTATGAGAAAATTCATCACTTCATCATAAAATAATGTGCACTCAATGAATCTCACTAATTTTGACTTTTATGACTATCATTTATTTACAATTCATAATAGTCAAAGGTATCATTAACCATCTTATACTAAAAGCATATTTTTTACCAAGTGAAGAGCTTACTTCCACATAAATTTAGGAAGAATTTGCTAAGTAAAAATTTTAAAAATTAAGCATTAAAAGATTAAATTTTGAGTATCAAAATAGTTTTTGAGTTATTTTTATGCTTTTCTTCCTTATCCAAGTAGTCAACCACTTTTTTTATACTACTCAATATGGATACTATTAGAAAGGTCCTTTAGATACTCGTACTCTTACAGAGCATTAGAGTAAATAGAGCAGTTTTTGGCATAGTTCTCTTCTAATATTCCCCCACCTATCTCGTATTACTTAGCGTGGATACTGTTAAAGGTTTCATGTTAATACTCTTACTCATTTATGAGCATTGGAGTAGATTATGCTTGCTCTTATTTTGATTCTCCTTTTAGTATTCCCTTGCCTTTCTCGTATACTCAGTGTGGATACCATCAAGGGATTTTGTACTCCTACTCATTTTTTAGGATTGGAGTAGATTATATGCACATTTATCACTCAAAAGACTAAAATGATACTCTGAAATTCAATTAATTTATACTGCAAATCTGTAGATTTTTTTTTTGCATATTCATCACCTTATTTGGGTGCAAAGCAAGTATTAGTTTGATTAGAGTTTATAAACTCTCAGCACAAAGCTGTTAACTGATCATCTAAAATCTACGAGGCTAATAAAAAGAGCCATTATGATCAAAATTCATGAGAGAAATTTTCATACATGATCTCATGAAGTGGATGAATTTACTTTCAATTTATGGATTTTACTTTTAAGATTGTACTTTATTACATAATCTAAGGAAATGGAGTTTTGTTACTTCCTTTTATTATTTTAATAAGTGTTTAGCATTTGCTATCTTGCCTATTCTTATTGATATATTAGTTCATTTCCCCTTCTTCATTCTCTTTTATTTTTCCCCGCACAAAATACCACAAGTTAGTATAGTCTATTTACAAGTGAAGAAATTTGTCAAAATGCAATGTCATTCTTTTATATTCTACCCTTTTAATTGTGATGATGATGTCTCTGATCATAAGGTCATGATACTCCACCACTGAAGTTATGGCTTTGGGCTGCATTTAAATTTCTGCCATTCCATTAAAGCTATGATAAAGGGCTCTGTTCCTGTTATTGACATCTCCTGTAAAAAAATTTCAGGAGTTAGAGGTCTTATTTCATTATCAAATAAATTTTCAAAGTGCATTCATTTCATTTTTAAAGTGCATCCATCCCTTTTTAGAGCTAACGAATGTATTGCTGGTATGGTGGACCTTTTGATCATCATATTCCATACCCTATACTGGTCTAGATGTTATGGAGTTCTACTTTGACTGGCCAAGAGTTGATAGTGTCTTTATAGGGATTCAATGCCCTATCTTCACTTAAGCATGATTGTAGTTATTAGAGGTATAGTCAGGAGCATCTGTTGGAGCTAATTCCTATTGACTCATCTGAGGTATGCTTGTCTTTTGCTATTCTTTATGTTATTTACTGTCTTTTTCTTTTACAGTTCATGGGAGTAGGTTTTCCTTTTATTGAGACCATGTGATATTCCAGTTAATGCTCCAAATGAGAATATGGAGATGGATACTGAATCGAAGGATCTTAAGACTCCTATCCAGTCTCTTAAGGTTGCTAAGATGACACTTTTGCAAGTATCACTATTGATGATATTCCCTTACTGGATGGGCCTATAAAGCATTAAGTTCATCTTGACAGCATCACTCCTCTTATCTTCACTCATTCAAATTCTTCATATATGAATACTCTGATTACTTTCCTGCACTTTTACAACACTAATTTTAAATGCTAATAGCAGAGCATTTATATAACCTTGACTTGGTTCGTGACTTTTATTTTTAAAATAAGTATTTCACTACAAATGTATACAAGTGTATGCATGTTATATATGACATGCATGATCCTAATAGGTCTTCTATTTGGAATAGATATATATTATTGATCTTGGAGTGTACGAATAAGGTGCTTCATAAACATCTTATAGGTTTGAGCTTTGAATGCTTTTCTGTTGGTACTTCTGATGTTAGACCTTTTGATACAGTTTGTCAAATAGATGACCAAGCTAGCAAGTGGGGTCCATGGCTTGACACTGGAGCTTGTGATTAGCCGATGTACTATTGAACTTTTCTTTTTACTACTACTTTTATTGTATGAACTTTTCTTTTTGCTACTACTTTTATTGTATGATAATTACTCGTAGTTTACTTCTTTCTGCCTCCAGAACTCTTTTGTTGACTCTTATACTTTAGTGTTCCATCTTTAATCTTTGAATATGAACTTACTGTTCTACAATTTGCCCCCAGAACTACATTTTGTCTCCCAATTTCATTTTGAATTCATCAACTTTATTCTAATAGTCTTTTCCATATATGCAAGGAACTTATTTGATTCATTATTGTTGTTGATAGTTTGACCTACTAACCCAATTAATTGCATCTCATGCACAAAAGATGCAAAAAAGTGGGTAAACTGACTGAAGTGAGTTTTTGAAGCTAAAATCAATTGTACCTGCTCTTTAAAGAATTCGTGAGTAGAATATAAGGTTTAATGTTGATGCAATAATAATTACAAGATAATAGCTACAATGCAAATTATTAGACCGCCTGGATTCTTTAAGTACAAAGGGACACTAGATTTACAAACAAAATGATAGAGGGGTGATAAGAAGAGAAAATGTAACTAAAATAATGATCTCATAACTCTGATTTTAGCTTTCATTATGTATTGTCTTTCCACTCAAATACTTATGTAGTATGATAAAGATGAATATACTATATTTGAACAAAAATTTCAAATTCAATCTTATTCATACATTAGGGTAAAAATGAGTACATTCATTACATCACTTTATACAACTCATGTTATTAGCTAGGTTTTTTTATTTATGATTTCTTCTTTTTTTTGTCTCTTTTCACTTTTCTTTAATTTTTACTTGATCGATCCTTCATGTGTTTTCTCACTTTTATTTCCTCCTTTTCTTTTCCTTTCTTTTTTTTCTCTCTTTAGAAGTTATATCATATGATATATGAATGTTCTTTGAATTTGCATTTATGCCCATACTGAATGAATCTAATGAATTGAATTTATATCAGACATGTAGATGCAATCAATAGCATAATGCATAATACCATTAGGATGTACATTACATAAGTAAGCATTATCATAATTCATATCATTAATCAATAAAACAAAACAAGTTCTAAAGAAATTAAAATGTTATTCAAAGAAAATGATAAGAAATTTATTTTCTATTATAAATGTTAGGGATGCTAAGTTTCATGGTAGTTTTCCTTCAAGTGGCTGACACAGCAGTTATCCTTGCATCTTCTCGCCAACTATCTCTATGATTTCATCTTTTTGTACCTCAATTGTGCATGTTTCTTTCTTGTCTAGCAGTTTCCCATTATTAAACTCATCACCCTATCCTAAGGGTTGTCCTAATAAATCTTTAACTCCTCTTTGTGGCTGCTCAGGAGTCTCAAATTTCTTACTTAATGGTTCATCATCAACTCTAAATTCATTACTCCAACCTCTAGGTATAATTAATTTAATAGGATTGTCATAGGAAAGTGGTTTGGAGTAAAACACTTTATAATTGAACTTTCCTGAAGGCTGGCCCAGCAAATCTTCAACTCCTCTTTGAGGTTTCTTAGGAATTAAAGACTCTACACTCTTTCCTTTATCACTAAGGGCATCAAGAGATTTCTCACCAGTTTGTAAGTTCATGTTCTTAAAGGAGTTTAGCTCTTCTTCCTTGCTTACTCCTAAGTTGATCATCATAGTGGTTGGGGTGGAAAATTTTGGTAGTTTGGGAAAGGATTATTTCTGGTGCTTGGACTTTTAGGGTTTGTTATCTTTCCAAAGTCTATAAGGTTTTGGATTTCGTGTCTAATGTGGGTGCAAGCATCTATGGAATGTCTAATTACTTGGTAGAATTTACAATAACTGTTTGGGTCATAGCCAAGGACATTTAAGTTTGGTGGTTTGGAGAAGGTTAAGGGTCCAAGCAAGCCTTTTTGTATTAAGTGGTCTAGGACTTTGGATAAAGGTTGGTTAAAACTAGAGAATCTCCTTAGTGTTTGTACAGCATGCACTTCCACAGCCCGGTTAGTGCTTCCTTGTTGTGTGCCCCTAGTTGGCTAATTCCTTGCTCTAATAGTTCTAGAGCTCTCTTTTTCTCATTCTTAATTTCCTTAGATTGCAATCCATCATCATAAAGTTCCATAAATGTTTTAAAATTTATCATTTATAGCCTTTCAACCAACCCTTTTCAAACTATCATCCTAACCCAATCCTTTTCAGCCAGTTTGTTCTTCATTAATCCTACCTTATTCATGAATCTGGTTAAAAATTCTAAGAAAGATTCATTAAATTTTTGCTTGGTCAGTTCCAAATCCTAAATAGACACTTCCAGCCTAGTGTTATAGTCATATTACTTCAAGAAAGCAAAACACAGTTCTCTCCAACCAGTCCAGATTGATTTCTCTAACCCATGATACCAATTCATAGTTATTCCTTCTAAGGACAACATAAATAATTTTGCAACTCTACTAATAGGGCTTTAGTGGTGCTCATAGTTGTTGTATACTAACTAAGGTAGATTATTGGATCTCCAGTTCCATTAAACTGTTATAATTTGGGAATTTTAAATTTCTCAGACAATGTATCCCCTTCCATTTGCAACATATCATCAAATAGAATGAGTATCCTATACCTTGTCCTTTTATTAGCTCCTCCATCTTAGACATTTTCTGTGTTAGTGCTTGCATCTACTCAGACTCATGATCTTGGACAAGTTTAAGTGATTCCCTCTTTGCCTTCTCTACCATATAGTTCTCAAAATCCTCAAGCTTCAGCAGTAGGTGAGTTTCTAACAACAAGTTGGCCTCCAACATTATCAATAGGAGCAATAGTAATAGGAGCAAGTGCAGGAGCAACAAGTGAAGCATTTTTAGCAAATGGAATAGCTATAGCACTAGGTGCTTATTTAATTATAAGTGTTAGGATAGCAGCAGTCGATGGCATTAATCCAACTAAGGCTTGTCTTCGTTCATCTTACATCATGGCTCTCATGTCATTCCAGTTTCCTCCTTATTCTTAATCCCTCTCTTTTGTTTGAGTTGGTGTAGCTTCTAGATAAAGTAGGTTTACAGGGCTCTTTCCAAATTATAAAGGATCTCTTTAACTATTAATTTTAGACTTAAATTAGTTCTCACTAATCTACCATTACTCTATTTCCAAACACAGGAAGACCCGAATGAATTTATAATGGTTGTAAAAGAAAGTGTTAGTAAAATGCATGAAATGCATGTACTCAGGTATGCATTTGCTATGAAATAAGTAACAAGTAACAATTAAGTATACAAATAACAAGTAAAGTGTATATACATCTTTCTAACCTTATTCCTCCCACACACAAGATCAATGGTAAGTCACTTTTCCTAGGATTTTTTAGTCTTAGCCTTAATATCAACAAGGGATGTCAAGAATCGACACATATGCTAAATCTCTCAAAGTAATAAAAGCATAGAAACAGTATTTCTAAGTATAAAGGTCTCGCCCAATCTTTATTAACCCAAATGGGCTCAAAATTAAAGGTTTGGGTTGTCATAAATAGAAATACCTTATACCAATAATTACAAGTAATTTGGAGAAAATCCTAAAGGAAATAACTAGGCCATTATATGAGCTGAGTCTAGTGGAAAGATTAAGGTTTCCTTAGCAAGATGCCCGCTTTTAAAACATGAGTTACAGGCCAAGGTCAGAGGGGCCCGACATCCTTTACAAACTCAAAAAAGACTGCCCCTTTTAGGACTTGGGTTATAGACTCTGGTCAGATGAGCCCGGTAATCTCTCCTGTACTGAGTTAAAGCTAAGAGTAATGGTTAGCCAATTTATAACTCCATAAAGCTAGTGGAATCATAGAATCATAAGCCAACGCCATTGGTTAATAAGGACATGCAAAATGAATGCAAGAATAAAATAATAATTAATAAAATAATTTTAAAGAATAGAAGTAGAATCAGAATCTTTTATCTTTAATTGAGTTGCCACTGTAGATGGTGGGGTTTAGCATGCAACCAAGATTTTAGCAACCACGACATTGTTTGAGCTCAGGGCTCTAAAGTACACACTACTGTATCATAAAGACATGGCGTAGAGATAAGGAGTCACCACCCAGGGTAATAACTGGGACAATTCGAATGTGGTAGTAACTCGATTCTCTAAAAGAGAGTTAGCAACACAACTAGGAGATTCTAAATGTGAAATACTAACTTTTTTTAGTCTTGTAGTTATTTAGAATTACCTTATTAATTACTATATTATTCCCTATTTACATGCAATTTTATTTAAACCATAATTTAGCATACATCTAACTCCAAGGAAACTAGTTATGAAATGGCACATAAAAAATGCATCCACATAGATCGCAACATCCCTAAATTAGTCTAATCTATATTGATTTTAATTTAAGTGAGCTAAGTCTACATTTTATTTACAAGTGAAATAAAGCTTAAGGTGAGCCTACATTTTAAGTTAATTAATGAGTGTAGACGATGGCATTTAGCACACTTCCAAGATTTTAGCAACTGTGATACTGTTTGAGCTCAGGGCTCTAGAGAACACACTAACCACTGTCACAAAAATATGGTGTGCAAATAAGGAGTCATAACCCAGGGTAATAACTGTGATAAATTGAAAAGGTGGTACTCGATTCCCTAAAAGAAAGCTAGCACTACAACCAAGAGATTCTAGAAATGAAATACCAACTTCTTTCAGTCTTGTGTTCATTTAGAATTACTTTATGAATTATTATCTTATTCTCAATTTACATGAAATTTCATATAAACCCTAAAAACAATCAACTCCAAGGCAAACTAGTCATGAAATATATGAGTAAATAATGCATTCAATAAATCACATAATCCCTAAGTTAGTCTAATCTACATGATTAAATAAATGAGTTAAATCTACATGTTTTAAATTATAAGTAAACCTAAAGACCTAATTCCTTTTGATTTTAATTAAATGAACTTAAGTATACTAATTTTAATTCTAAATATGAGCTTAAATCTACAAATTATGGAATATTTAAATTAGTGGGCCTAATTTTACATGTTTTAATTAAATGGTGATCTTAAATCTATAAATTATAAAAAAAAAAAAGCTTTATTTAAGTGGGCTAAGTCTAAACTAAATTGAGTTACGTGAGCCTATGTCTAATTAACTAAATGGACCTAAGGATATTTCTAACCTAAACTCTAATTAATTATGGACCTAAAATATATTTTAATTAATTATTAAGTGGAATACCAACTTCCTCCATTGATTTTAAATAATTACCTAATTGAAACCTAATTTTAGTAACCAACTTAATCAAAAATAAACATGCAACCACATACATAATTTCACTACTCCCACTATTAAGGCTATTACATTAATTCATAAAATAGTTAATAAAATAAAAAATAAAAGCAATAAATAAAATAAAATAAAAACCCTAGAAACTAAGTTTCTGTGAGGCTTTATCCATGGATTTCTCATGAATTCATCCCTCCAACATGATCACCTTGCATTTTGCTCCATAATCAGCACAACAAAATAAAATAAAATTATGATTAATGAATAAATTATAATAATAACTTGAAAGAATAAAAATAATTGATAATATCAAAAAGAAATTAAAAAAATAGAATAAGAAGAAGATAATGATGCTTATGAGTGATATGGGGTACTCCTCAGATTTGTAATTCACTGTTCTTGATAAGTCTTCAAATCTTCTTCTTTAAAAATTCTCCAAGGATCTTGAATTAATTGATAAACCAAAAGGAATTTTTGTCAAAAAACCATTATAGACACCCAATTTCGGGATGATATGTTATGGATGTAACAAAGGACTCCAGTGATGAAAACGTCTTCAGAACTTAATCTTTAAAAAAATTCTAAGGGCTTTTAAAGGAAGGATTTAATGTTTTTAAGGACTAAATCACAAAGTTCTTTTTAGGACCTAATTGTAAAATTTAAATTTTTTCGGGGGCCTTTTTATAATAAAAAAAGAGTGCGTCGGAATTACATAATTCCGATCGGAATTGAATTCTTCCATTTTCCTATTTCTAAAGTACTCTCAATTTAGTGTTTTAATTAGTTTAAACTTCCTAATTAATTCAGTTCAAATTGGTTTAAACTTCCTAATTGGTTTAAAATTCCTAAATACACTTTAAGAATTAGAATCACATTAGGATTAGGGTTAGACCTCCTGTTTCTACTATAAAAAGAAAGGGAGAAAGAAAAAGAAAAAGAAGGAGAAGAAAGGGAAGAGAAGAGGAAAATCGTGATTTTTTACCTAAAAAATTTCCTTTGGATTCAACAATCAGTTCAAGACTCATAAAGAATTTTTCAGGAGAAAGATTCGAAGATTTGTCAAGAAACAGTGAACTATCAATCTGAGGAGCACCCTAATCATCCATAAGCATATCATATTCTTCTTCTTCTTTTATTTATTTATTTGTTTATTTATTTATTTATTATTCTATTTATTTTATCATAATTTATTCATTAATTATTATTATTTTTTATGGTGATTGTGGAGGAAAACACATGGTGATCATATGAGGAAGATGAATTTTATTGGAAATCCACAAAATACTATGGATAAAGCCCCATAGAGACTTAGTTTCTAGGGTTTTATTTTTTGTTTTTATTGTCTTTATTTTTATTTTATTATTTATTGTTATTTTATTAATTAATGTAATAGCCCCGATAATGGGATTAATAAAATTATGTGTATGATTGCATGTTTATTTTAATTAAATTGGTTAGTAAAATTAGGTTTCAATTTGGGTAATTATTTAAAATCAATAGAGGAAGTAGATTAATTTAAGTTGTATGTTAATAAAAATTAGGGTTTTAGTAAGAAATAAATTTAATTATTTGTTTGATCTCATTTAATTGTTTCTTTTATATTTTTATTTGTTTTTGGACTTATTTATTATTATTTTTTGTGTTGGGCCTTAAGCCCATTTTAGATTTTGATTTTTTTTATTTTAGCCCATATCACTTAATACTTAATTAGATTTAATAAATTAAAATATATTTTTAGGTTCATAATTAATTACATTTTAGGTTAGAAATACCTTTAGGCCCATTTAGTTTATTAGACATAGGCCCACTTAATTTAATTTAATTAATTTAGACTTAGCTCACTTAATTTAAAGCCCCTTTTTCATAATTTGTAGATTTAAGATCATTATTTAATTAAAACATGTAGAATTAAGCCCACTAATTTAAATATTCCATAATATGTAGATTTAGGCTCATATTTAGAATTAAAATTAATAGACTTAGGTTCAGTTAATTAAAATAAAAAGGAACTAGGTCTTTAGGTTCACTTATAATTTAAAACATGTAGACTTTAACTCATTTATTTAAAATCCATGTAAATTATACTAACTTAGGGGTTACGTGATTGAATGCATTATTTATTTGTATATTTCATGACTAGTTTGCCTTAGAGTTTATTGTTTTTGGCTTAAATGAAATTGCATGTAAATAGAGGATAAGATAGTAATTCATAAAGTAATTCTAAATGAACACAAGACTAAAAGAAGTTAGTATTCCGTATCCAGAATCCCCTGGTTATGGTACTAGCTTTCTTTTAGGGAATCGAGTACCACCTTTTCGATTTGTCCCAGTTATTACCCTAGGTGGCGACTCCTCATCTCCACGCCATGTCTTTGTGACAGTGGTTAGTGTGTTCTCTAGAGCCCTGAGCTCAAACAGTGATGCAGTTGCTAAAATCTTGGTAGCGCAACCCCGCCATCTACAACCCTCACTAGAAGAAAAGAATTAAGAAAGTTTTTTAAGAGTCAACAATGGATAAAAATTATTTTCTTAAATGCAAATAACTACAAGCTTTAAAATATGTTTCTGTGTCCCTTTTTTCTTCTTTTTCCCCCTTCCTTCTTAGCTCCCGTCCTTTTTATATGGTGGAAAAAAGAACTAAAAAACCTAACTCAATACTAACGTGATTCTAATTCCTCAAAATATAAGATTAATACTTAAAATTTTATTTAGGAATTTTAGACCAATTAGGATTGAGTTAAAAACTAATTGGGAATTTTATACCAATTAGGATTGAGTTAAAAAAACAAAACAAAAAAAGACGAAAGAATTCAAAAATTTCGACCAGGATTGTGTAATTCCAATCGAAATTACACAATTCCGATCGAAATTGGTGTAATTCCGATTGGAATTGGTGTAATTCCGTCAGGTTTTTTTTTTAACATTTAATTACAAAAAGACCTCTGAAAGAATTTAAGTTTTGCAATTAGGTCCTAAAAAAATATTACAATTTAGTCCTTGAAAACACTAAATCCTTCCCTTTAAAGATGCATTTAAACCTTTAGAATTTTAAAGCTTAAATATTAAAGATCTATTCATGATATTTTCATCATTGGAGTCTTTTGTGGCATTCATAACACATCATCCGAAAATTGGGTGTCTACAATGAGCTTATGTCTACTTATTTAATTTTAGAAAGGAATTGGCTTAAGTCTATTAAATTTTAAAGAAAAAAGAAATTGGATTAGTGGGCCTAGTTGCAATTAATTTTAAATTAAATGAAGTGATCCTAAATTTATTTATTAAAAAGAAAAGGCTTTAATTGGTTGAGCTAAGTCTAAATTAATTTCAATTAAACTAAAGATAGGTCTAAGTCTAAATTAACCTAATAGGCCTAAATTAATTTTAAAGTTAATTTAACCAAGCCTATTAATTAATTGGGTTAGAGTATAAAATGGGCTTAGGGCCCAAAACACACAAAAATAAACAAACAAACCCAAAAACATTAAAAAAATACTAAAATAATCAAAATAAAAAGATTAAGCAAGTAATTAAATTATTTCCTTTAAAAAAACCTAATTTGATTTCATGCAAAATAAATTAACTAAATCTACCATTAATTTTAATTGAAATTTACCAGTGGGACATTTACTGATTATGATTTTCACTATATTCCTTGTGGGATGTCTAGTGATCATGATTTTCACTATAGTTTGTGTGGGATGTCTACTAATCATTATTTTCACTATATTCCCAGTGGGATGTATAGTGATGGTGATTTTCGCTATATTCCTTATAGGACATCTAGCGAAAATATGCTATAACTATTGTGTAGTGTCTAGCAAATTGTACTATAGTTCCTGTGGAACATCTAGTAACTGTGATTGAAAGCTTCGCTATATTTTTTGTTGAACATCTAGCAAAAATAGGCTATAACTAATGTGTAATGTATAGTTAAAGACAAATACATCAGAAGTCATGTGGAGAGTCTAGCAAATTATGATAATGGTGTTATAGGTCTTATGGAGCATCTAGCAAAAGATTTGAAATGTGCTATAATTCTCTTGGAATGTCGAGCAAAAAGTAATTTAATAATGTGCTATAACTACTGTGTAGTGTTTAGCAAGTTTTGATTGTTTGGAATTTTTGTTTTAACTACTATGTAGCATATAACAAAGTGGATTTGAAGACTATGTTATAGCTATTGTATAGCATGTAACAAGGTATTAAAAATTATGTTATAGCTACTGTGTAGCATATAACTGAGATGAAGTGCAGTGTATGCAAAATGTAGACATCACATTAGAATTTTGTGTTGACTAGGATTTTGAGATTTTGTGTTGATCAACTGTGATGACTGATTGGAATTTTTTGGCTAATTGTCTTTGAATTTTTATTGACTGACTCTGATCGATTGCCTTTTTTGCTTGCTGACTTTGATTAACTTATTAGCACTAGTGCCAATTCCATATGTTAGGTTTATCTTCTTCTTCTGAACTTACTGTTCCTGAAGACTTATTGAAGTTATAAAAGCTATTCTTTTTAAAAAAAATTATAAGAAAATTCATCACTTTATCACGAGATAATGTGCACTCACTGAATCTCACTAATTTTTATTTTCATGATTATCATTTATTTGCAATTTGTAAGAGTTAGAGGTATCATTAACCATTTTATACTAGGAGCATATTTTTTACCAAGTGAAGAACTTACTTTCGCCTAATTTTAAGAAGAATTTGTTAAATAAAAATTTTGAAAATTAAATATAAAAAGATCAAATTCTGAGTGTCAAAACAATTTTTGAGTTATTTTTGTGTTTTTCTTCCTTATCTGAGTATTCCCCTGCCTTTCTAATACTACTTAGCATGGATACCATTCGAAAGGTCATTTGGATACTCATACTTTTATAGAGCATTGGAGTAAATAAAGCAGTTTTTGGCATGGTCCTTTTTTAGTATTCCCCTATCTTTCTTGTATTACTCAGTGTGGATACTGTCAAAGGTTTGATGTTAATACTCTTATTCATTTTTTAGCATTAGAGTAGATTATGCTTGCTCTTATTTCAATTCTCCTCGTAGTATTCCCCTGCCCTTTTCTTATTACTCAGCATGGATACCATCAAGGAATTTTATACTCATACTCATTTTTTAGCATCGGAGCAGATTATATGCACTTTTATCACTTAAAAGACTAAAATGATACTTTAAAATTCAAGCAATTTATACTACAAAGCCACAGATTTTGTTTTTGCATATTCTTCCCCTCGTTTAGGTATAAAGCAAGCATTAGATTGATTAGAAAATGCTTATAAACTCTCAACACAAAGTTGTCGACTAATAATCAAAATTCTACGAGGTTAATAAAAAGAGTCATTATGATCAAAATTCATGAGATAAGTTTTCACACATGATCTCGTGAAGTGGATGAATTTACTTTCAATTTATGGATTTTATTTTTAAGATTGTACTTAATTATAGAATCTAAGGAAATAGAGTTATGTTATTTCCTTTTATTATTTTGATGACTGTTTGGCATTTGTTATCTTGTCCATTCTTATTGATGTATCAGTTCCTTTCCCTTTCTTCATTCCCTTTTGTTTTTCCTTTTACAAAATACCATAAGTTAGTATGGTCTATTTGCAAGTGAAGACATTTGTCAAAATGCAATGTTATTCTTTTGCATTTTTCCCTTTTGATTGTGATGATGATGTCTCTGATCACAGGGTCATGATACTCCACCATTGATGTTATGGCTTTGGGCTGCATTTATATTTCCACCATTCCATTAATGCTATGATAAAGGGCTTCATTCCTCTTATTGACATCTCCTACAAAAAGGTTTAGGAGTTAGAAGTTTTATTTCATAATCAAATAATTTTTCAAAGTGCATTCATTTCATGTTTGAAGTGTATCCTTCCCTTTTTAGAGCTCATGAATGTATCGATAGTACGGTGGACCTTTTAATCATCATATTCCATATCCTATACTAGTCTAGATGTTACGGAGTTCTACTTTGACTGGCCAAGAGTTGATAGTGGCTCTCTAAAGATTCAATGCCCTATCTTCGCTTGAGCATTCTCGTAGCTATTAGAGGTATAGTCAGGAACATCTATTGGAGTTGATTCCTATTGACCCATCTAAGATATGCTTGCCTTTTGCTACTCTTCATGTTATTGACTGTCTTTTGCTTTTATAGTTCATGGGAGTAGGTTTTCCTTTTATTGAGACTCCATGTCATATTCCATATGATGCTCTAAATGAGAATATGGAGATGGATACTGAGTCTGAGGAGTCTAAGACTCTATCCAGTCCCTTGAGGTTGCCAAGATGATGCTTTTGCAAGTATCACTGTCAATAATATTCCCTTGTTGGATGGGCCCATAAAGCATTAAGTTCATCTTGACAGTATCACTCCTCTTATCTTCATTCATTCAAATGTTTCACATGTGAATACTCTGACTACTTTCCTACACTTTTACAGCACAAATTTCAAATGTTAATAGTAGAGCATTTGTATAAACTTGACTTGGCCGATGATTTTTATTATGCAAAATAAGTATTTCACTACAAATGTATTTTTGATATCATTTTCAAGGTAAAATAGTCAAATAGCAACGTTGAAAAAAACCTAAAATAAAATGTTAATAAATTATGATACCCTTAATTAGCTAAAAAAACAACACAATCAATTCTTAAGTAACTTACCAAGATGACCAGTTGCAAAGGTTATATCTATATTATCCTTGGAAAGCATTGATTTGTAGGGAAAGTTTTTGCATTATTATTGTTGACAGAAAAATCAGTTCTTTATTCTTATTGTTTTATCCCTTGCAATTGGTATATTGAGTGGAAGAGTTGAGGTCTAACTCCATAACATCAATTTTAGCCGTTGGAATTTGCTCCATAATTGCCTCCTTAATCCTTCTGCCAGCTTCAACATTCCTCATTGCCATGACAACATGAACACCTCTCAGTGCAAGAACCCTTGTTGTCTCTGCTCCAGTTCCACTTTGATGCTCCTAAAACATCAATATTTCTTCCATCATCATCATCATCATTGAAAACATATATGTATGCGCATTTATATATATAACTTTTTGAAACATATGTAAATGCGTATAATGGCAGTTAGAGAAAATCCATCAATTCCTTGAGTAACTTCTTCAGCAGTGGAAGAGGCTGAAAATCCAGATGGACCCTTCTTCCCAAATACACTCATCTTGCATTCTCTTCCTCCTCAACACCCTCTAAATTTCTACTACAAATACAAAATATATATATATATATATATATATATATATATATATATATATATATATATACTCATGTGATTTACATTATATTATAAATACACATATATATAGACTCACATTTGGAATTTTGGATGAGTAGGCCATAAATTCTAGTATAATAGAAAAAAAAAATTTTCTAGATGACAGATGAATTCTTAAATTATTATTATTCTTATTTTTGAATTTTTTTATCAATTAAATTATTGAATTAGCAAAAAAATTTAAAATAATGTTTTTACTAGATTTTACAGGTTCAAATAGTAATGTGGCGAATTTTAGATAGTAAATTAACTAAGATATCCTCCTTCGATATTTTACTATATTTTTTAATCTATTTTTATTCCTTAGATTTTATTACATTAAATTAAATTTTTTTCTACTCATTGAACTAAAAATTTTAAAATTTTAATATTATTTTTTAATTATATTGGTTGAATTTATTTTATTATATTTTTAATAATATCTTTTAAAACTAAATATGGTAAGTGAAAAAAAATAAGATAGAATGAAAGACCGCTTTAAGTTTATTATTTAACATGAAATGTATAAGTACTTTAAAATATCATTCTAAAATTAATTAAATAGAAAATTTAAAGAATAAAATAATAAAAAGAGCAAATTACAATTTTCTCTCTTAAATTTGACTTAATTTACATTTACTTCCCTCTTGTTTTAAAATCAAATTTTTACCTTTCTAATTTTTTATTTTGTTAACATTTAAAGATTGCCATTAGGATTAGGTGATTTTTCTCCCTTAAGTAGCACATAAAAAGACTAAATACCCTTCTAAATAATAAAAACTATAATTAACTATAAAATACTAATAATATTCACAAGATATTTTAGTGCTTTACATTTAATAACATTATATTATGTTTCAAAAAGCAATTGTTTACATTAAAATCATCTAAATAACTTAAATTTATAATAATTTATTATTATTATTAATCAAGTCTTTAAATCAATTACAATAAACAACAAAAAATAATATCAAATTAATAAAATAAAAATAATTTCGAATGTCCTTATTATGTCATCATATATTCCATATTGCATATATTTTTTGTTTTTGTTATGAATGTTTTTGGGGCAATATTTTTATATCCACTTAAATGAGAAATGTATATATTTAATGTTGTTAAATATAAAGAATTAAAATATCTTGTAAATATTATTAATTTTTATAGTTAATTATAATTATTTATGATTTAAAAGAATATTTTAGTCTTTTTGTGTGGTATAGAATTAAAAATAAAGTTTATCCGTAATGGAAATACTTAGAAATTAACGAAATAAAAGTTGAAAAGGTAAAAGTTCTATTTTTAAATAAAAGGGAGGTAAGTATAAATTAGATCAAATAAAAATATAATTTACTTTAATAAAAATTGAAAATTAGAAATTTCAAGAAATATTTATACAATTTTTCCACGCAGATACACATGTCCTAATATTATATACACCATTTGTCTCACACCGATCCAACTAACAACTGGATTTGATATATAATACCGTATTACACAATGTATTTTAGTCATTATTCATATATATATATTAATTTTTTTTCAACGTTTATTTTAATATATCAAATTTCTGTATATATGTACATATATATTAATTAATTCTTTTTAGATAAGACATGATAATCAAAGGTGGTTCTGTGAAACTTAATGTCCACGTAACAATGACTGAATAAAAACTTATCAATATATAAGCAATTATCAAAAAAAAAAAAAGAAATATTTCATATAAAATGAAATACTATGTTGGTCTTGTCTTTTGACATGATAAAAGCTCCGTCTTGACTGTTGACAATTTTTTTCCCTGTATTATTTCTTTTCCATTAATCATTGCTTTTCCCTATCATTTTGCTTCTTTTGTTTTCTCTTTGCTTCCTGGTTCCCTATATTTTTGTCTCGTGTTAGTTATTATGACTTTATCTAGCCATACAACGTTGGAGGATGCATGTGCTCAATTATCTATTGATGATACAGTACCAAGAGTTAGAACTAATGAAAGATTCTAGCCCTATTATTCCCTCATATTTGCAATATTGTCTTATTGGTCATTTCCTCACTGACAAATCATTAAGTTTGATATTATGAGAAATATTATGGCTTCATTGTGGCATCTTGTAAAGGGAGTGGGGATACGTAATGTATCTAATGGTTCCTATACTTTTCAATTCTACCATGGAAAAGGATATAAAAAGGGTTTTGTCTAGAGGACTTTGGACATTTAACAATTAGATACTTATGGTTAAACAATTACTTGCTAATGATAATCCCTTAAAGTCGAGCTCTTTCATACCAATTTTCGGGCACAGGTTTATGATGTTCCGAAAGGTAATATGTTGGGGAAGGTCGCAACACAGACTAGAGCTTTTCTCGGTGCTTATGTTGAATAAGATCCAAATAATTTCAATGTTGGGTTGCGTTCTTGTAGACACCCAATTTCGAAATGATAAGTTATGAATGCGATAGAAAACTCCAATGATGAAAATATTATGAATAGGTCCTCAATACTTAAACTTTAAAATTTCAAAGGTCTAAATGCATCTTTTAAAGGAAGGATTTAGTGTTTTCAAGGGCTAAATTGCAATATTTTTCAGGACCTAATTACAAACTTAAATTCTTTCAGCGATCTTTTTATAATTAATTGTTAAAAAAATTGTCGTAATTCCATAATTCCGATCGGAATTACACTAATTCTGATCGGAATTGTGTAATTCCGATCGAAATTGCACAATCCCAATCGGCATTGGACTCTTTTGTCTCTGTTTTTTATTTTTTTTTTAGGCTTTTAACTCAATCCTAATTGGTCTAAAATTCCTAAATGTGATTTTAAGTATTAATCCTATATTTTTAGGAATTAAAATCACGTTAGAATTGAGCTAGGGTTTTTAGTTTTCTTTTTCCTATATAAAGAGGATGGCAAAAGAAAAAAAAAAGAGAGGTGGCAGCAACAAATTTTTAAAGCTTTTGAGTTTTTTGTGTGTTTAATAAACAATTTTCATCCATTGTTGATTCTTAAAAAGAGCTTTCTTAATTCTATTTTGGTAAATTGTTTTTCTACAAAAATTCCTTTTGGTTTATCAATTAATTTAAGATCCTTGAAGAATTTTTGAAGAAGAAGATTCGAAAACTTATCAAGAATGATGAATTACAAATCTGAGGAGTACCTGAAATCACTTGTAAACATCATCATCTTCTTCTTATTCTATTTTTTTATTTATTTCTTTTTTACATTATTGATTATTTTTATTCTTTCAAGTTATTATTATAATTTATTCATTAATCATACTTTTATTTTTTTATTTTTTTTTATGGTGATTATGGAAGAAAACGCATGATGATCATGTTGAAAGGATGAATTCATGAAAAGTCCATGGAAAACCATGGATAAAGTCTCGTAGAGACTTAGTTTCTAGAGTTTTTATTTTATTTTATTTTATTTATTGCTTTATTTTTATTTTATTAACTGTTTTATGGATTAATGTAATAGCCCCAATAGTGGAAGTAGTGAAATTATGTATGTGGTTCCATGTTTATTTTGATTAAATTGGTTAGTAAAATTAGGTTTCAATTGGGTAATTATTTAAAATCAATGGAGGAAATAGATTAATTTAGGTTGCTTGATAATAAAATTAGGGTTTTAGTAAGGATTAATTTAATTATTTATTTGATCTTATTTAATTATTTTTTATGTTTTTATTTGCTTTCGGACTTATTTATTATTTTTATTTGCTTGTGGGGCCTTAAGCCCATTTTAGGTCTTAATTTATTTATTTAAATTTAGGTTATTTTCTTTTAGCTCATTTCACTTAATAATTAATTAGGTTCAATTAATTAAAATATACCTTTAGGCCTATAATAAATTAGATTATAGGTTAAGAAATATTCTTAGGTCCATTTAGTTAATTAGACATAGGCTCACGTAACTCAATTTAATTAATTTAGACTTAGCCCACTTAATTTAAGCCTTTTTTCATAATTTATAGATTTAAGATCATCATTTAATTAAAACGTGTAGCATTAGGCCCACTAATTTAAATATTCCATAATTTGTAGAATTAGTCCTATTTTTTTATTAAAATTAGTAGACTTAAGTTCATTTAATTAAAATCAAAAGGAATTAGGTCTTTAGGTTCACTTATAATTTAAAACATGTAGATTTAACTCATTTATTTAAAATCCATGTAGATTAGACTAACTTAGAGATTATGTTATTTATTGAATGCATTATTTACTTGTATGTTTCATGACTAGTTTACCTTGGAGTTGATTGTTTTTAGGGTTTATATAAAATTGCATGTAAATAGAGAATAAGATAATAATTCATAAAGTAATTCTAAATTAACACAAGACTAAAAGAAGTTGGTATTCCATATCTAGAATCTCCTGGTTGTGGTGCTAGCTTTCTTTTAGGAAATTGAGTACCACCTTTTCGATTTGTCCCAGTTATTACCCTGGGTGGCGACTCCTCATCTCCACGTCATGTCTTTGTGACGGTGGTTAGTGTGTTCTCTAGGGCCCTGAGCTTAAACAGTGTTGTAGTTGCTAAAATCTTAGACGTGCGCTAAACCCCATCATCTACAGTTCTTACCTTCGTATAAGGGTTTTATTGGATATTCGAGTTTCTCTTAAATCTCAGATGAAAATGAGAAAACCCGATGGACAATGGATATGGATTAAATTTCAATATAAGAGGCTTCTGACTTACTATTTTATCTTTGGCATTATTGGTCACACTGAGGATTTTTGTGAAAAGGTTTTTTCCTCTATTGAAACATTGCCTCATATTTTTAGGCCTAAACTTGTTGTTCAAAATTGTTAGAATCAAAATCTAGTGGATGCTAGATGGCTCTGATATGGTCCGATAGGTAATAAAAATGATGTCATGATGGTTGATCATGTTCCTAATGTAACACCTGTGAATGCGATAGTTACCAATAACGGGGTGTTACATGATATTGATCCTAAGATTGTGGGTGCCGATTAAGGCAAGAATATGGGAAGTGATAGTAGCATTTATGTGGGGATTACTATTACTAAAGTGAATAGGCATAAGGTGGAGTATGAAAGTGAGCAGGTTGTTATTGATAACGATTTGAATGCTAGCCCGAGTAAGGTAGCTAAAGAAGATTCAAAAAATGGACCAATGGTAGGCCTAATTGAGCCCACCGATATTAATAAGTGTTTTAAGTTGGAACTATCATGGACTTGGCAACTTAATGAGCAGCTTAGGTCCTTTTGGACTTAGTTAACCAGAAAAGGCTGAATTTTTTTTTAACGGAAACTCTTTCTTGTACAAATAGATTAGAATGTTTAAAGTCTAAAATGGGTTTTAAGGGTTTGTTTATAGTGGATCCTTTGGGTTGTAGTTGTGGGGTGCCTTTATTTTGGAGAGTTTTAATCATGGCTAAGTTGTTAAGTTACTCAAGAACTCATATTAATGTCTCAGTGTTTATTAAAAATCAAGTGGTTTGGCATCTCACAGAGTATTATAGGTTCCCGGAGTATTCTAGACTATGAGATTGTTGGTCTTTGCTTCATACTCTCTCAACTACTAGCTCTCTCCTTTAGTGTTGTATGGGAGATTTTAATGATATTTTTGCTAATCATGAGAAGAAGGGGGCAAGTTATTCAACCCCAGTGGCTTATTGATGGGTTGAGAAGGGCTATTAATGATTGTCATCTTGCTAAAATTTTGATGTTGGGAAGTTCGTTTACTTGTGTAGAGGTTATAGTTCGGATCATTGGCTGGAGGAAAAGCTTAATCAAGTCCTAGCTAATAATGATTGGTTTTCAAATTTCATGGAAGCTAAAGTGTGGAATTTTGGCATTTCTTCTTCAACCATATGTCATTATTTATAGTTCCTGTGCAAGTATGATCCTTTTATAATTTGAGGCATTTTCATTTTAAAAATTGATAGCTTAGGGAGAATCAATGTAAGTTGCTTGTTCATTCGAGTTGGCATGCGAATCAGTCTACTTCAGTTCAATAGCATATTGCTCACTGTGTTGATGCCTTGAGCCAATGGGATAGACATACAGATGGTCAGTTTAGAGTTAGGATGAAAGCTTGTAAGAGGATAATGGCTTAGCTTCATGGGTTGTGGGATTCGAAAGCGGAAACAAACTCTTATTTTGAGTTATTGGCGCAACGTGAAGCTTTCTAGAAGCAGTGATCAAAATTGAATTAGCTCTGAGAGGATGATCTTAATATGAAGTTTTTTCATTCTTCAACTTTGGCTCATAGGAAAAAAAATAAAATTGATAGATAAAAGGATAGTGATGGCAATTAGTGTTCTTAGGATGGTAGTTTAAAAACTTAATGCTCCAATATTTTGATGAGTTATTTACATCATTGAATGGTGTGGTTGATGGTGTTTTTAATTTTGTTTCTTCTTATGCATGTAGGGATTAAAACAATTTTCTTCTATCTCCTTTTACTGCTCAGGAAGTGAAAGATGCCCTTTTTCTATGCATTTTGATAATTTGCTAGAGCCAAATAGGATGAATCCTAGTTTTTTTCAAAAATGTTAGGAAATTATTGGTGGGGAAATTACTAATGCTTTCTTGGATTTTATGAATAAATGTTATTTAACTATAGGACTTAATAATACTTTCATTATGCTTATTCCAAAAAAGCTTACTCCTAAATTGATGAGTGATTTTAGACCTATCACCCTTTGTAATGTGCTTTACAAAATTATCTCTAAGATGTTGGCTAAGAGGTTAAAGATTCTTCTACCCTCTATTATATTGGATGGTTAATGTGCTTTTATCCCAGGGAGGTTAATTTTTTATAACATTATACTTGCTTTTAAGCTTCTTCATTAAATGAAACAAAAATCTCAAGGCAAAGATGGGTATGTAGCTATGAAGATTGACATTAATAAAGCCTATGATAGGCTTGAGTGGCATTTCTTAAAAGTAGTCATGTGTAACAAGGGATTTGCAAAGAAGTGGATTGATCTTATTTTAATGCATGTCACAACAGTCTGGTACAATATTCTTAAGGATGATGATAACATTGGTCCTATTTTTCCTTAATAAGGTCTTTGACAAGGTGATCCCCTTTCCCCATATTTATTTATTCTATGTGTTGGGGCTTTATCTCTATTCATTCATTATAAAATTTCTTCTGGAGAATTACATGGTATTACAATTGCTTGTGAGGCTCCTGTTATTTCACATTCATTTTTTGTTGATGACAGACTACTCTTTTTTAAGGTAAGTCCTGAGGAATATGATGTTATTAAATGTCTCCTTAGTGATTATAAGGCTGCTTCTAGGCAAGCTATCAACTTTTCAAAATCTTCCTTGTTTCTTAGCTCTAATATAGGGACTATTCAGCAATCTTATATTCATTCTTTTGGGAATTCATAAAGACAGCGGTCATGATCAATACCTTGGTTTGCCCTTTTTAATTGGGAGAAAAGAAAAGGCAATTTTTCTTTTATTACAGATAAAATTTGGTATTGTCTTCATGGATGGGGGAAGAAGCTTCTATTAAAGGCAGGGAAAGAGATTCTTCTCAAAACAGTAGTGCAAGATATACCCAACTAAGCTATGAGTGTGTTTCTTCTTCCTCTCTATCTTTATACTGATCTTGAGCAGATGATGAACTCATTTTAGCAGGGTTCTAGTAGTAATTCTCGAAAGGGTATTCATTGGAAGAGTTAGTATTGTCTCTATGTTCCAAAAGCTAAAGGTGGTATGGGATTTGAAAAACTCCACGATGTTAATCTCTCACTTTTAGGCAAATAAGCCTAGAAGTTTATTTCTAACCATTCTTGTTTAGTGTCTCATTTGTTTAAAGTATGTTATTTCCCTAAGTGTTCATTTTTTAATGCATCTCTAGGTTATAATCCTAGTTATATCTGGCATAGGATTATAGCTACTCAGGGATTGATTCGGGATGGTTATAGGATTCGTGTTAGTTCTGGTGAGTCAGTTTATATATAGGGTGACCTGTGGTTACTTGGAACATAGCCATGTATTAGCTTTGCCATTCCTGAAGAGTTACAATCCACCACTATTAATCAACTAATGTAACTTGGTACTTGTCAATGGGATGATGATGTTATAAGGGATTTATTCAATACTTCATATCAAGAATTGATTCATGAGGTTCTTCTTAGCCTGCAACCCATTTATGATTCATTATTCTAGAAATTTAATGTAAAAAGGGTGTATACTGTCTGTAGTTCTTATTGGGTTAGAACAAAGGATCACATTTCTCGATTCTTTGCTAATAATGCTTTTTTCTATAATAAACCATAGAATTGTAAAGTTCTTACTAATGTGAAGCATTTAGTTTGGCGGGCTACTTCCTTTTGCATTCCTGTTCAGATCTTTTGAATAGTTTAAGAGTTGAGATCACCAATTTGTGTTGTATATGCTAGAGGTTAGCTAAGAGCATTTATCATATTTTTGTCATTTTCCATTTGTTATTACCTATTGGCATATTTCTAGTTTAGTTCCTACTCTGAATGATGCATGTTCTTTCAATGATTGGTTCTCTTTAGTGGTTCAAAGTTTGAATCCAAATGATATAGCTCTAGTTATGACTCTTTACTAGGCTAATTGGAGAGCACAGATTGATTTAGTTTGGAACAGTAAGTTCTTCTCACCCCATCAAGTGGTTAACTTTGCAGGTTCTTATCTATTTAAATGGTTAGAAGCACAGTTTCATTTTCCTTTTTAAGAGTCATCATCTCTTATTTCTAAGTAGTCCATTGGTACTATTAGTTGGTCTATTCCTACTGCTAAGTTTCTTCAGATTAATGCAGATGCTACTTTATTTTCATCTGTGAATAGGATAGATCCAGGTATAGTTGTTCGAGATGTTGGAGGTTCATTGATTGATGCTAAGTCTATGCCTATTCTAGGTTGTTCTGAGCCTTAAATTGCTAAAGCTTTAAGTGTGCATAAGGCACTTAGTTGTATTAAGCATAATGGATGGTCATCTATTATTATAGAGATAGATTCTTAGGTTGTCTTCAATGTAATTCATCAGCAATAGAAAGATGGTTCTCATTTTCGATTAGTTATAACTGATTATGTTAGTCTTATTTCTGAATTATCCTATATGGATATTTATTTTATTTGAAAGTCTATAAATCAGGTGGCACATTATTTAGCTAAAGCCTCCAATTATTTGTCAGATCCTATGCTTTGGGTGAAATATCCCCCAAGCTTTATCATTAATGTTCTTCTTTCTGATTTGTATTAATGTTAGTTTCATTTTTCTCCTCAAAAAATAAAAAAGAAATGTTTCATATGTTACACATTTATCATTTTTATTTTAAAAAATGATTTTAAAAGAGTCCTAGAGAGGGATGAATAGGAATATCAAATAATAATTGGAAATTAAAAGAATTCTTTGCAAAAATCAAAGGAATGTTAAGAAGGAAGAATGAAGAATACAAAGATTTAAGGAGTTCGAATTCAATAATAATTCTATGTCTTTACCTAACTTATCCCTAAGTTACAATTTTCAATCACTCACAATCTTATTCATAAGATTGAGATTACACAAGAGTTTTATGGATCACTCTTACAAACTTACAACTTAAGTTTTCAAGGCTCACACAAAAATTAAATCCCAAGTGTTTCAATGGACAACACTTAAACTAATTCCTTTAGAAATCAATCTCACTTCCCTTTTAATCTATCCCAAGATTAAGATGAAGAGAAATTCTATTTCTAACACACAACCAACTCTCTCAAGAGTTTACAACAAAGAAATGAATTTAAAAGAATTTAGAGAGCTTAATTGAATGCTTGAATTTATAAAATGAATGTACAAGTTTCTCAACCTTAAAAAAATATTCATAGGTCTCTTTTATACTTGAGCAATTCAATTAAAGCTATTGGAAGCAATAATTTCATTCTAATATAATCCAAGTTCATTTGAATGAAAATTTAGACTTTTAAGCTAAAAATAGTCAGGTCCCGATTGAGATATCATCAGTCCCAATCAGGACTAGCACCATAGAGCTGTTACTAGCCGTTACCTTTAAAATCCTACCTTAATCTCTATCGGGATATGCATTGTCCCAATCTAGACGTTCAACCCCTAGCAATGTCCCGATCGGGACATGAGATCGGGTTACGCTCTGCCTCTTTTGCTCATTTTAGTCCAACTTGGGACTTCTTTGGTCCTGATTGGGACTTTAACCAACATTGCAACTTTTTCTGCAATTTAGTCCAAATGATGAGTCCAATTGAGATTGTACGCAATAGCTTTCCGGAATCATTTTTCTTTAATATTTCATTATTATTTTGACTTTCAACATGTCCCTAACTTATACACACTTGAAACAAATACATTAGTTGCTCAAAATTAAATTTTTTAAGATCAAAATCAAGATTGCTTAATTTGCTAAGGTCAACAATCTCCCCCTTTTCAATTTTGACAAATTTATTTTGAGTTTAATAAAAAAATATAATGTGAAGTGTGGTGAACAATTTATAATTATGAATTTTTGAAATGAGAACGAATATATTTATTTATTTCTCCCCCTATTTTTATCGACATCATAAGAAATATAAATTTTATTTTTAAATAACAAATAATATATCATGACTTCAACCATATGCAATGCATCACAAAATAGTACATATATGATTTATATTTAGCTTAACTAGTCAATTCATCATGTGGCACTTAGCATATTACAATATGAAGAAAATTTATTGGTCTATCTCCCCCTTTATTAGACAATAAAGGAAACAAAGGGCATACAATGAGAAAGCAAAGATAATAAAAATCTTTATGAAATAAATATGTCATTTATTTAAAAAAATTGATATTAAGGACATACTATTACATAGTTATGTCACTTATACAAACACATCTTTAAACATAATAATTAACTAAGTATACCTACAAAAATTTTTTTAAAGATCAAAACAATTTCTAAGAGGAATTAATGAAATTTTGCATGTAATGTAATTAAAAAATCATGTTTAAACACAAAAATTAAACTCAAATATTTTTCTCCCCTTTTGTTAAAAGTCAAAAAAAGATTAAAAAAATTAAATCACTTTAAAGACTAAAATTGAAAAAGGAGAAATTGCATTAAGTAATAAAAAGATACAATATAACGATAAAAGTCTAAAAATAAACTAGAAATAAAAAATTAATAAACTAAGATAGAATGAGCCTAACATAAACATTAACAAATACAAGCTCATATACTAAAAATAAACAAAAAAAATTGAAAATAAAATAAACAAAAATACAAATAAAAGCTATTCTTTAGGAGGAAAGGGAGGGAGGAGGATAGTTGCATATGTAGCCTTGTTACTCATAGCTGTGATGAACATCAAGTTGAAGATGAGCAATATTTGTATCAACTTGATTGAAGTGCATATTGAAGTTAGTCTTAACTTCATCAAAATAAGTATTGAAGTTGGTTTCCATGAGAGACATGCATTTAAAAATTTGCCCAACCCATGAAGGTTCATTCTCTTGAGCTTGTGCACTTAAGGTTCCTTCACTCCATGTTCTTTTTTTTTGGAGGAGCAACTTAAGGTTGAGGAGTTTTTTCTTCTTGTTCTTGACCCTCTTGCTCATCTAACTCTTGAAAAATAGTTTCAATGTTTTCACTAGCTCTATATATCATGTTTCCAAACCCAAACTCCATTCATAAAAGTAAATTGTTTGAAATTTTCAATAAAAGTAATATCAAGAAAAAGAGGTTTGGTAGAATAGAGAGAATCAAGATTAATATTGAAGAATTGAGCTAATTTTGTAACAATCCCACCAATGCAAATAGCACCGGTTTGACTATTACTAATTAGCCAAATTCTCTATTGTAAAAATATTCCTAAAGAAATATTCTTATTATTTTAAAGACAATAAAGTATAAAGAGATCATCAAGAGAACTTGCTTCATTGGAAAGAGCTCTACCATTAATAGAATAGGTGAGGAAGTGATATACCAAAGAGATTTAGATTTGATAAAAGAGGCTTTGGTGTGTCTGGCAGAGAATTAAAGTGAATTGGGAGCCTTGATATGATCCCAATAAGAAGTAGCAATCCAATGGGGATTTACTTGAATATATCCCTCTTGTGAGAAACCAAAGAGAGTATCAAACTCTTGATAAGTCATAAATCAATCTCTTCCCCCTAATTTAAATCTCATAGAAAAATAGGGGTTTTCATCATTAAATTTTATAGAGGGAAGAGTAAAAGATGAGAGAAATTTAATGATGAGAGTAGGATAAAAAGGAAAAGGAGAAAAAGCAAAATCAAAAATCCCACCTTTAAGTAGAATTTATTTAACTTCATCATAGTAAATAGTGGATTTGAGAGTTTCTTCATGCATGAATTGTGAAGGAATGAAAGCCCATTTTTGAAATAAGGACATCCTCTTCTTGATTTCTTAAAAGGAATAGGAAAATGGAGAGTGAGTCCTCTTTGATTTGTCTTTCTTTGAAGGAGGAGGTTCTTGAGAAGATGAAGAGGCTTTGTTAGGTTTCTTTAGAGCCATATTGAGAGAGCTTTAAAGTAGAATGTGTAGAGAGAAAAGGGTTATTTTGAGATGAAAAATCAATTATGAATAGAGATGTATATATAGGCATAAGATTAGGGTTGGAATTTATGTGGAATTTGAATTTGAATTGAATAAAAGCCTTAAAATTTGTTCCTAATTATGATTGGAGAGTCAAAAAGGTAAAATATTTGAACCTCCTAATCTTGTCAGGAGCAATGTCCCAATCGAGATATGTGCCTATCCTAATCAGGACATTCAATCCCGAGCGATGTCCCGACCAAGACATCTATTCAAGATTAGTTATGTGTAAAACATAGAATTAAAGAATTATGTCCCGAGCAGGACCAGGGTCTCTTTTAAAAAATTTTGAGGAATTGTTTCAAATAGGTCCAAAATGATTTTCAATTAAGTCCTTGCAACATAAATTTTTATAATTTGGACAAAATTGATAAATTTTGAAGGAAATAGATGAGTAAATGAGTTAGACTCATTTTAAGAAATATTTTATTTTACTAAAATAGATTAAAAAAAACATAAATTAATTATTACTTTTTTAAAATAGGAAGAATAATGAAAAGAATTAATTAAGTATGTATCATATACCAAACATCAACAGAAAATAAACTTAAGATTCTATCAAAATCAAGGCATACTAGAACCATCAATCATGCCAAGTTCATACTTAATGAAATTTAATCTCTCTTCATTGAGAGGTTTGGTGAAGATATCTGCAAGTTGCTTATTTGTATTAATAAATTCAAGTAAGATATCAACAATTTGAATATGATCATGTAAGAAATGATGTCCAATGTTTATATACTTATTTCTAAAATGTTAAATGGGATTCTTGTTAAGGTTAATAGCACTTGTATTGTCATATTTGATTAGAATGTGATCAAGTTTTATATCATAGTCCAAAAATTTTTGTTTTTGCCATAAAACTTGTGAACAGCAAAGTCTTGCTACAATATTCAACTTCAACAGTGGATAAGGTAACTAAAACTTATTTCTTACTAAACCAAGAAAATAAACATTGTCCTAAAAATTAACAAATTTCAAAAGTGCTCTTTCTATCTAGTAAATTACAAGCAAAGTCTACATCTGAATAACTAATCAAGTCAAAGGAAGAACGCCTAGGATACCAAAGTTCTAAATGCATTGTACCATAAAGATATTTGAAAATTCTTTTGATAGCATTTAAATAAGACTCTCTAAGACTTGACTAAACTTAAGAACACAAGCAAGTAGTAAACATAATATTAGGTCTACTAGCAGTTAAATAAAAAAAAGATCTGATCATACCTCTAAATTACTTTTCATCAACCAGTTTGCCATTCTCATCTTTGTTGAGTTTGGTTATAGTGCTCAATGGATTTTTTCTTATTTTAGCTCCATTCATACCAAACTTCTTGAGAATGTCTCTTGCATATTTAGTTTGATTGATAAAAATCTCATCTTTACATTGTTTGATTTGCAATCTGAAAAAGAATTTTAGTTCTCCTATCATACTCATCTTAAATTCTCCTTGCATTAATTTTGAGAATTCACAAGTAATGGTTAGTAGCACTGAAAATATTATCATCAATATAAATTTGCACAATTAATAAATCATATTTGGATTTCTTTATAAAAAGAGTTGTATCAACCTTTCCTTTAAAGAAACATTTCTCTAGTATAAAGTTACTCAATCTTTCATACTAAGCTCTTGGAGCTTGTTTCAATCCATATAGTGCTTTTAAAAGTTTAAACACATGATTTAGAGAATTAAAATTTTTGAAGCCCGAAGGTTGTTCAACATATACTTCCTCTTCAATAAAACCATTTAAAAATGCACTTTTAACATCCACTTGATAAAGTTTAAAATCCATGAATGATGCAAATGCAAGTAGCATTCTAATAGCTTCTAACCTTATAAGGGGGGCAAAGGTTTTATCATAATTAATGTCTTCCTCTTGATTATAACCTTTAGCTATTAATCTAGCTTTGTTCCTAATTATAACACATTGTTCATTCATCTTATTTCGAAACACCTATTCGATGCCTATAATAGGATGATTTTTAGGTCTAGGAACCAAGGTTCAAACTTTATTTCTCTCAAATTAATTTAACACTTCTTATGTAGCAAGGATTCAAAATTCATCACACAAAGCATCATCAACATTTTTAGGTCCAATTTGAGAAATAAAAGCTAAATTAATAATAGACTTAAATTTTGATCTAGTAGTTACCCCTTTTATAGTGTCACCTATAATGAGATCTTGAGGATGAGCTTTCTTAAATTGCCAATCCTTTGGAAGTTTATCCTTTGAGGTCACTTGAGATATTTCCTCAACATCCTCCTTACTTGGACCTTCAAGTTCTAAAGGCTTACTAACACTTTCTTCATGAGTTTCCATAATCTTATTTTCACTTATAAGATCATCAACACCATAAACATCCTTTCTAGAATCAAGTGAGTTTGATTTATTAAATACAACATGCATTGACTCTTCAACTACTAGAGTTCTCTTATTAAAAACTCTATATGCTTTACTAAAAATAAAATAGCTTAGGAAAATTCCTTCATCAGCTTTGGAATCAAATTTCCCAAGATTATCCTTGGTGTTTAATATAAAGCACTTGTATCCAAATACTCTTAGATATGAGACTTTTGATTTTCTATTGTTCCATAGCTCATAAGATGTTTTGTTTAAAATTGGTCTTTTGAAAACTCAATTTGAAATATAACAATATGTGTTGACAACTTCCGCCTAAAAGTATAGAGGCAATTATACTCATTAAGCATTATTCTAGCCATTTCCACAAAAGTTCTATTTTTCCTTTCAACTATCCCATTTTGTTAAAGAGTTCTAGGAGATGAAAATGTATAAGAAATACCATTTTCATTACAATAGTTTTTGAAAAATTCATTTTCAAATTTGGTTTTATGATCACTTCTAATAGAGGAAATACAAAAGCCTTTTTCTTTTTTAACTCTTTTAGCAAAATTTTCAAAAACTTTAAAAGAATCATTCTTATGAGCATGAACACATATCCATGTAAATCTAGAGTAGTCATCAACCAATGCATATGCATAGTGCATTCCACCAAGACTAGCAACTATAATTAGTCCAAACAAATCCATATGTATAAGTTCAAGTGGTCTAAAAGTAGACACTACATTTTTAAGCTTGAATGAAGACTTGGATTGTTTTCCTTTTTGATAAGCATCATAAAGTTTATCCTTAGTGAATTCAAGTTTAGGTAAACAAATCACAATTTCATGTTTACAAAGATTATTTAAAAGCTTAAAATTTACTTGTCCTAACCTTCTATGTCATGTCCATATGTCATGGGAAATAAACATTAAGCATTTTATGTCTTTATTATCAATTTTATTCAAATCAATGACATAGACATTGTTTACTCTTTCACCACTAAAAATAACTTTGTTTTCATTAAGACTACTAACAAAGCAATTTCCATGATAGAAAGTTACTTTATTTTCCATGTCACATAATTGACTTATACTTAGCAAATTATATTTAAGACCATCAAAAAATAATACATGATGTATAGATAAAGATTAAGGATTACCTATTTCTCGAATGCCAATTTTCTAAACCTTTCTTGGTCTAAGTTAGTTAGTTTCAAGATAGTTTAAAGGAAGTAACTTCATGTGTAATCTTCCATAGAAGCACACATTGTTAGTATGTCCTTTGATCATGAAATATGAACATACAATAATTTTAAATTTATTTTTCCTAAGATTAAATACTTTCCTAGTATGTGCAACATGCCTTTAGTGTTATGTGTATCTTCTATTATTTTATGTCATTGAGTAAGACATGCATTGGCAATGGTGATGTGTATTTTGATAAGTTTGTGCAATATACTTATGTGCATTTTATTATGTAGCATGCCTATTATAATTGTGTCTAGTGTACATATATGCATGCTTAGGTTAAGGTGCTCTAGTTTGAGCCTTAGCTCTTTGTGTTAATGGAGGGTGAATCTTATAAGACTTTCCCTTGCTATTTAACACATGAGATCTTTTAGCTTTGAAAGCTTGAGTCTTATTTGATTTAGAGGTTGAAGGAGTGGAATCATGTAAATCTTTTACAAAATCAGAATGTGACGAAGATAATGAAGACATTCCATTCTTATATCCAATTCCATAGGTATCTCCATGAAATTTTTAAGAGTCAAGAAGATTATTTAAAGTTTCTTTTCCTCTCTTAAATTTAGTAATGGAATTTTTAATTCTAAGACATCCTTAAAAAGCTCATGATTTTCATCATTTGGTTTCTTAAGTTAATCTTCTAAAGAATTAGAAAATTTTGCATCACTAATAAGTTTTTTGTTTGATTCAACAAGTTTAGCAAAATTATTTTTTTAATTCTCTATTTAAGCAACCTAACTCATGCTTATAATGCTTCTTCTTAGATAATAAACTTTTGTATTTAACAAGTAATTTGCTCATAATAAAGCTCTCATCATCATCATTATCACAATAATTATCATAATTATCAAAGGAAGAATAAGAAGTAGATGGTACCTCATTTTTATTTTCAAGGACTATAAAGTAAAAATTGACCACTTCTTATTTTTCCTTTTCCTCTTCAAATTCAGAAGAATCATCCCAAGTTGCTTTAAAAGCCTTTTTCTTGTCTTTTGCTCCTTTATTCTTAAATTTGAGTTTGGAAGACTCACTTCTAATGTGTCCCATTTTCTTATATTCATAGCATGTAACCTCTTTTATTTTCTTCATCCCATCTCCTTTGAACTTCTTGTTGAATTCCTTTATTCTTGAGAAGTTTTTCTTTCTCAAGAACTTCTTGAAGTTCCTTATGAGCATGGAAATGTCACCATCTTCATCACTAGAATCTTTGATGCTTTCCTTTTCACTATCTTCTTGAAAAGCTTTTAGAGTAATGCTCTTTTTCTTTTATTCTTTTTCTTCTTATTCTTCACCTTTTTGCTTAATGGTAAGCTTATGTGTTAAGAGTTTACCAATGAGCACATCGATTGATAGAGTGAAGAGGTCTTGAGCTTCCTCAATTGAAGTGACACAAAATTCTCAATCCTTCTTAGGTAGGATTCTTAAAATCTTATTGTTTACCTCTTCCTTAAGAAGTTTTTTCCAAGTTTCTTATGGGTTGTAAGGAAAGTATTGAGATGATTTGTCATCTCCGTGATTGATTCATGAGGCTTCATTTTAAAGAGTTCATATTTATATATATGAAGTTGAACTTTCTTACTTCTCACTTGTATGTTTCCCTCTTAGTGATTTTTCAAGGTCTTCCACATTTCCTTAGCCGACATACAATATTGTAGCTTGCCTCCTTCTTCTCTTGTCATAGAGGAGACTAGAGTAATCATAGCTTTTTTATTTTTATAATTTTCTTCCTTTTGATCAATGCTCCATTGGTTTCTTAAAAGAGTAGTCACCACACCATCAATGATAGTTGTAGGTGGTTCCCAACCTCTTAGGATAATGTCCCAAAGTTTGATGGAATCACAATCAAGATATAATTCCATTTTGAACTTCCAATGCAGACAATTACTACCATCGAAGAGTGGTCTAAGAGAAGAAATATTTTGTGATTCACTTCCCATAATATTGTATTCTAGCAATAAAGTACCTAGAATTCAAGCTCTAATACTAATTGAAAGAGTCCTAGAGGGGGGTGAATAGGACTATCAAACAACAATTGGAAATTAAAAAAATTCTTTGCAAAAATTAAAGGAATGTTAAGATAGAAGAATGAAGAATACAAACATTTAAGGAGTTCAGATTCAACAATAATCATATGTCTCCACCTAACTTATCCCCAAGTTATGATTTTCAATCACTCATAATCTTATTCATAAGATTAAGATTACATAAGAGTTTTATGGATTATTCTTACAACCTTACAACTCGAGTTTTCAAGGCTCACTCAAAAACCAAATCCTAAATATTTCAATGGATAACACTTAAACCAATTCCTTTAGAAATCAATCTCACTTCCCTTATAATTTATCCTAAAATTTAAGATGAAGAGAAATTCTATTTCTAATACATAACAAACTCTCTCAAGAGTTTACAATAAAGAAATGAGTTTAAAAGAATTTAGAGAGCTTAATTGAATGTTTGAATGTGTAAAATGAATATATAAGTTTCTTAACCTCAAAAAATCTTCAAAGGTCTCTTTTATACTTAAGCAATTCAACTAAAGTTGTTGGAAGCAATAATTTCATTCCCAATATAATCCAAGTTAATTTGAATGAAAATTTAGACTTTTAAGCTAAAATTAGTCAAGTCCCTGGATCAGGATATCATCAATCCCGATCAGGACTACCACCATATAGTTGTTACTAGTTGTTGCCTATGAAATCCTGCCTTGATCCTTATCAGGATATGCATTGTGTTGATCGGGACATTCAGTCCTAAGCAATGTCTCAATCAGGACATGAGATCAAGATAGGTTTTACTCCTTTTGCCAAATTTTGCTCATTTTAGTCCCACTCGGGAATTCTTTGGTCCTGATTGGGACTTCAACCAAAATTGCAACTTTTTCTGCAATTTAGTCCTTATGATGAGTCCTGTCGAGATTGTATACAATAGCTTTTCGGAATCATTTTTCTTCAATATTTCATTATTATTTTGACTTCCAAAATGTCCCTAACTTATACACACTGGAAACAAATACATTAGTTGCCCAAAATTAAATTTGTTAAGATCAAAATCAAGATTACTTAACTTGCTAAGGTCAAGAGATTTGTTTTATCTTTAATTTGAAGCTAATTATTAATTAAATACTATTTTAAAAATTATTTTAATTTGCTCCTTCAACCTTATAAATTGTGTCAATTCTATCCAATTTAATTTGAAGGATCTAATTATATTTTAAAAAATTAATTTTAAATCTATATAAAATAAATTTAATTGTTATTTAATTTTTTCTTCTTTTTAAAAAAAATGTGAAAAATATTTTCAAACTTTAATTTCTAAATTTTTTAAATAAATTTCAAAATTAATTTTTAAATTTTTACATAAAATTTTAACTTTTTATGTATCAACTATAAATAATAAGAAAAAAATGATAACTTGTGAATCAATTTATAATATAGACTAATATTAATAAAAATAAATAAAGTAAGCACTTTTAACTATCACCCTAAATAATAACAAAATTTTAATTTGTTAATTTTTTTCATATTTTTCAGAAAAACTAAATTTTTTTATATTCTTGACTAGTATTTTTAGTATCTCAAAATTCACTCTTTTTTTATCTAATATGTTTTTGTTTTGACCTCTATTAGGAAAAGTTTTAAATAATATGATTGAAAGTTTAGAAGTAAATTTTGAAATAGTTAAAATTTAAAGATTTTTAGTGAATAACTAAAATTTTATGAAAATATTTAAAAATTAAATTTTAAATTTTATGTCAAGTGTCATAAAATTAGAATTTAAAAATATTTGTTTACCTTTTATTTTTTTTCTTATAGGAAAAAGAGGATAAAAAAAATTAATAAGTATCAAATTTATTTCATAGGGTTCTAAAAGTAATTTTTGAAAGATGCAATTAATTCATTTAAATAAAATTGACACAATTCAAAAAGTTACATAAGCATATTGAAATGGCTTTCAAAATAAATTTCAATTCATAATTAACTCAAAGTTAATGATATAATTGATAATTTTCTCTTTTTTATTTTTTATTTGATGATCTAATTGGATAGACAAAGACTGCGATCAAAATTGTCTAACCACTTGGGGCGGATTGTCTTTCGTTTCAAGTTAAAAATATATGGGTTAGTTGTTAAAAAAAAGAAAGAAAAAAGTCATCACAATCAAGATAGATACAAAAATAATGAAAGTTCAGTCAAAAAGTATAAATTTGACTCCAAACTATAAATAAATATTAAAAATTATATTCCCTTCATTCCTTTTTAATTGTCATTTTAGATTGAAGTTTTTATTTTTATTTATTTGATGTTTTCAATTATTAATGTATTTTAACTATTTTTTTTTCTATCATACCCTTATTTATATATATACTATTTTTAGGAATATACAAAGCAAATATTTCTATGTGCATTAGTTGAGAAAATTAATTTAAGGATAGTATAGTATTTTATACATATATTAATTACATTTATTAATATATGTGTATTATTCTTAAACAACAATTAAAAAAAACCGAAAGAGCATCATTTTTATTTATTTTATCAATATTAGTGGATGATTAATAGTTATAATTAATTTTTAATTTTATAATTTATATATCGAAAATTTTTTAAAAAATAAATAGCCATAAAAATTGGATCTGAACTGAATAAAAAATAAGAAAAATCGTATAAAATATAAAAATATGAAATAGTCCCACATGAAAAGAAGACATATAATTCAGGAACTCGGTGGAAGGTGGATCCAATACAAAGTTAAGTATCTATAATAAAAGCTTTAATTGAATAACTAGCTACATTGATTGTCAAATCTAATACTTTATTGTTGTTCGGAAAAAAAAAATCTAATACTTTAATTCAAGATGACAGTCCGAGTAAATGAAGTTTACGGATCACAAAAATCTAACGTAATCTTCCCTGAAAAAACAAAACTATTTTTTTTTTTTTTTTTGAGATTAAAAAAACTAATTAATGTACATGATAATCAAAATTATAAAAAATGAGGTATCAAAATAAAAATTGAAAAGTCTGCATGGGTTCAGCCAGAACCTCCACAGCAACAATTACGAAGCCTAACTTAGATAAAAGCGATCTAAAGATTATGAATTTAATTTTTAATGGTGGCATTGTGAAGGATTTTATGTCCTTATCCTATCATCCACTAGAATTTATATATGGTTTTTTAGTTTGTAATAGTTATTGATAGTTAATGTAATAGTATTTAAAATTATGATGATCTCTCGAAATACGATGAGATTTAAAAAAAATAGCCCTTCAATTTGTAATTAATTAAAAAAATTGTTAAGAAAAGTGTTTTTTAAGAAGAAATAATAATAATAATATATTTTCCCATATATTTCTTTATCCTCTTTAAAATTTGGAACCCTCATTTCATATTTTCATTTAAAATTTGGGACCTTAATGATCCCTTGAGGATTTTAGCTAAAATAAATATGAATATTTAATTCGATTATTTTTATGATGTATATATTTAAAAAAAAAAACAACAACTAATAATACATTATATAATGGGTATCATGTCAGCTTAAACTGCATGGCTGTGAAAGCGATTGATTGGGAAACGATGAGAATTTTGGCAAGCTCAAAAGCAAAACTTTAACCTAAAAGTTCATAAATTTTGTGTGCTAATACTCTTGCCCGCCTGAGTTAGAGCTCAAGTGTCCAAGGAAATTATATTCAGATGGGAAATTTCTGACTGATGATATTGAGAAAGTTCTAGCAGTTGGAATATGTACAAGCTTGCCTCTTAAATACTTGTACCACCCACAATCACATTGATACCTCTCAATGCAAGAACAGTTACTGCCTCTGCTCCAGTGTCACTTGATGCGCATGATCACATCAAAATCTACAGTTTCATCTTCATTTACTCATATAGAAAAGAAACAAGAAGTAGCGCCTACCTGCTACTAAAAAGTATCAAAAAAATTAATACAAAATTCTGAACAGAAGAAAATGACACACAAGGCCAGCAACTTGTTTTGCAAAATTCTAACATCTGCCTGTTGTTTATAATACAGATGGTTAAAAATGTATTGTTACTTAAAGAAATAGATTCTTTACTTAAAGAAGCATAAGGGTAAAGAACAAGAAAAAGAAAACAGTTTCTCAAGCTTTAGAAGTTAAAACTCATTCATTCATTCATATGAGATTATAACAGACACATATATTAACAACTTCATCCTGTTAAGTTCATGATTCCCAAACCTACATCTTTATTACATATTCATGTTCAGTGCAGCATGCAATACAACTCTGATAGGAGAATCAGAGTGGCAAAGGGCTGCTCTCGTATGTGGCAGAAGCTCTTGTCTTTTAAGTAGCTAGTTGGGATTGGTCAATCTAACGCTGAAATCCCATAGTTTCTTGGCCAGTTCTGCATCCTTGGCATGAGAACTTGCTTTGGCTAAATTACTGTCTGAAAAATACTCACCTGTAACTCCTTTAACTTGTGGATGCAATGCTACATAACATGTAGTTGCTGCACCCTGCTGGACATTTTTTAGCACATATTTACCAACCAGAGATACAATGGCTGCATCAAGAGAAGGGAAAAGAATCAAGAACTAAAATATTCAAACTTACAAAATGAGTGAAAAAAAAAATTATGCCTAGAGAAGTTTGAGTATAATTCTTCTCTCCAACACCCAAAAAAAAAAAAAACATTCTCATTACACATTTGGCAGTTCTTCAGTAGGCCAAGGATAACCTCAGCAAACCCAAGGAAAAAGGACTCAAGTCTCAGAGGATTACCATTCATAACACCACTATAGCGCAGAAGATTAGTACCAATTACTCCAGGATGGAGGGAATTAGCAGTTATATCCACTCCATCTTCCTGTAGTGAAAAAAGGGAGGGAAAAGGCTCCTCAGACAATTATGAGATTACTACTAGAATACCAGACAAAGGGAGTGGTAACAGAGGTGGTTATATATGATTGCATAGCATTACTAACATACTATAACCATATATGGTAACACAACGTAGCAACAAGATTCAATACTATTCAGCACCAACAAATTGGAAACTATTTGAATTTATGAATTACATAAAGTAAACTGTTCAATATGTCAAGGGTTGGGAACATTGAAATATCTAAGGAAACGAGTATAGTAAACCATCCAATCTTGTTATTATTATTATTATGTTAACTAAATCTTTTGATATACTGCTGCATCTCTCGCTGGAAAATAAAGAGAAATTTAATAGGTACATGGGATACATGATTTGATGGCTAAAATGACAAAAAGTAGAGGGGAAATCTATAGTTTTGCATCTTCAACCAAATTAAGTATTTTCTATATATGTACCTTAAGGCGTCTTGCAAGCTCATTGGCATGCAAAATGTTAGCCAGCTTTGATTGTCCATAAGCAAATATGCTGTTATATCTGAATACGCAAGGACAAGGAGGAGATAATAAGAAAGAAACAGAACACTATAATCTATATGCATTGCAAACATCTTTTTGCGCATTTATGTATTCACGAGTGTCTGTTTTACAGCACAAATTTAGCATCACTACTAAATATACGAAAAAAGGTACAGGTGAAGCATTACCCTGATTCATCATTGATTTTATCAAAACGAATCCCTTCATGATATGCAAGGCGGTGACCTTCTGAAGATAAGTTAACAATTCTTCCCTCTCGATTGCTTTCACGTGCTGTGTTTTTCATGGTCTCCAACAGAAGGTCTGTAAGAAGAAAATGGCCTGCAAAATGATTATGAAATCTCTTAGGACCTTCCCTCCATACCGTAGAAGATATATGAACATGTAAACATTTACTAGTTCAATATTACAATACTCCTACGATCTTAAAATAATTTCTTTACATTGTATGAGCAAACTTAGTTTTCTTTTCATACAGAAAACCATCAAAATATCATCTCTTTAATCATCTTGATCAAGTATAACTAATAAGACTTGAACAAATTAATACTTAGATTAGAAATATAGCAAAAGTTAGTAAAATATGGAGACAAAAAAATTATTGTTTTGAGTTTTCACACAGCACTCCCAAATAGCTTATTTGCTTAGTGCTCCATATTGTGGCTTTCAAAGGACATATGTTTAAGATTCTTATACACTTGAATTAGAAGGAATATGAATCCCTAGTGCGGAATCACCTTTATTTAATTTCATTCTTAAATTAGAATTACACAATGTTTTAATTTGCCATATATAATAGTATACGGATATTGCAGTTGAGCTACAAAAAAAATTGTCAACCCACTATGATTTTTGCACCTTATATGAAACATTTTGTATAATGACAAATAACTTACCAACATGGTTTGTTGCAAACTGCATCTCTATGTTGTCTTGGGAAAGCATGAAAGGACATGACATAATGCCTGCATTGTTACTTCCAACAAAGAGAAGAAAACTTTTAGTTCTCACTTCTCAGTTTTCAAAGATTTTCTACAGAGAATTTGGAGCTCAGATAAGAAGCATGTTTGCCTTCATAGCAAGATCCATGAAAGAGGCCAACAAAAACAACTAGTGAGCAGCACACCAATCATGGTCACATGAACATATGGATATTATGCAGAAGAGACTTATATAACTAGCAAAAAAAAAAATTCTGCTAGCTTGAATGGTCATATTTAGTTTCTTACATGAGGAGATTCAGAGGAAGACCAGAGGAAATATATTCAGATGTAAATTTCCTGACTGATGCCATTGAGCTGAGATCTAACTGCATAACGTCAATCTTTGCAGAGGGGATTTCCTTAAGAATTGCTTCTTTAACTTTGCTACCAGCATCTAGATTCCTTACTGCCATAACCACATGTACACCACGCAAAGCAAGAACACGTGCCGTCTCCTCACCAAGACCACTTGATGCTCCTGAAATCAGCCCAAAAGAATTTTCTGATTTATGTAAATTTCTAAATCAGAAATCAAGCATTTCACTTAAACAAGCACAACAAATAGGCAGATGTTTGAAAAGTCTCCCAGAGTTAGTGCGACTCAACTCCTCAAAAGAAATCCACGTGAGACAGGAACTAATGAAATTTGGAGATCAGAAGAGCCTAGAAATAAAAAATAAGCTCGCCATGGCAAATATGCTCATTAATCAGCTCCATTTACTGAACTTGTAAGAACTAAAATATGTTATTATGAAAGTAATCACTGAAGCAGCTGTATTAATTAAAACCCAGCAACAGCAACACAAGGTTTTGGATTATTTATCTATCAATCAATTTTGAATGACGACTCATCATACTTTGCTTTGAGTTTCAATCACTACTCAAAGAGTTCACATCCTCTCCAACCTCAAAAACAAATTTCCTATTTTTACACTAAATTGGCCAGTGAAATTGTCCAAGAACTAATTTAAGGAAAAAAAAAAAAAACAACAGCAAAATCAAAGATTCCATTTTTATTTTGCTTTAGTGACACTGTTTCCACAACCAAACCAATCACTGAAACAAGAAAAAGAAACAAAAGGAGCATAAAACTAAACAAACAAAGTAAAACCCAGATGTATTTATACGATCACAGACCTGTAACAATAGCAGCTAGGCCAGTTCCATCGATTCCTTGAGTAACTTGCTCAGCCGTTGAATTGGCTGAGAAACCAGATGGTCCTTTCCACCCAAAAATCCACATATTGCCCAGATTCTGAACCAGACAGAGTCTAATGACTGTGTGTTCTATGTTTGTACTTCCAAAACTAACCAAACCGCGAAATTATTTATATTGTTGTAGCTAAGCAAGCATTGTCAGACTTGCAGAGGTTGCCTATAATGGCGAAACAAAACAACAGAACTATTTTATGTTAAATGGGCATATGACACGTGTCCTATAAAACACTAATCAACCTTTTTATATTAATATAAAATTGAATATATATACTATTGAATTTAAAACTCAAAACATGTATCTTATTTTTATCAATTACATACGTAAGATTTAAATTATCTCTTAAATGGTACCATTGGATCTAATAGACCCATTAGGCAAGATTTTTCCAAATAAGTTTAGGTGATGGCTTATTGGTAGTTCCATAACCACCCCAACTGCTAGTTAATAATCATAATTTTTTACAATTAATTAATTATAATTACCTATTCAAATAATTAATATTATTATGAAATAAATATTTAATTACTTAATTTGTTATAAAACTAAACTTGAATTTAGTAGTATTTAACTAGAAGAAAAATATTTTATAGTAGAATGATTTTAAGAGAATTTGGAGAACTATAATATTGAAAGAATTTAGAGAGTAATCTATCTTTTCTTCTTCTTCTTCTTCTTAACATTCTCATTAATGAATTTCAATCCCTTTATATAAAGATTTTCTTTTCACTATTTGAGTATTATTCTCTCACAAGCAATATATTGTTCATTCACATTCATAATACTCTCCCTTGAATAATAATATTTTGTAACTGCCTCGTTAAAACTTTGCTAAATAAAATCCAATGGAAAAAACTTTAGCTTAAGGAAAAAGAGTACAGTGCATGATTTTCTCCCCCTCAAGTTGATATATATAATCTTCCTTCACATAGTATACAGATGTCGCATTCCAATATCGTGAACGTGCTTTCTAAAGATTGTAGTTGGAAGTGCCTTTGTGAAAAGATCAGCTGAATTCTGGCTAAACTGAATATACTTGATATCTATATGATTGTCTTTTATTAGCTCTTGAGTGTATGAAAAGAATCTTGGAGGTATATGTTTGGTTCTATCACTTTTGATATATCCTTCCCTTAATTGTGCAATGCATGCTGCATTATCTTCATATAAAATTATTGGACTTTTGTTGACTGGAAAACCACAAGATTCTTTAATATGATGTGTCATTGATCTAAGCCACACACACTCTCTACTTGCTTCATGTAGTGCAATAATTTCATAATGATTTGAGGAAGTAGTGACAAGCGTTTGTTTCTGGGAACGCCAAGAAATTGCAGTTCTATTATTTGTGAACACATAGCCTGTTTGAGATTTCGCTTTATGAGGATCACATAAATGCCCTGCATCTGCATAACCAATCAATTCTTGTTTTGAATTGTTAGAATAAAATAAACCCAAATCAACATTTCCTCGAAGATATCGAAGTATATGTTTGATCCATTTCCAATGCCTCTTTGTTGTAGCTGAACTGAACTTTGCTAATAAATTGACTGCAAAAGAAATGTCAGGTCTAGTACAATTAGCAAGATACATTTGAACTCCAATGGCACTGAGATATGGAAATTCAGGACTAAGAATTTCTACATTTTCTTCACAGGGTCGAAATGGATCAGTCTCAATATTGAGTGATCTAACGACCATTGGAGTACTTAAAGGATTTGCTTTATCCATATTAAAGCATTTCAAGATCTTTTATGTGTAATTTGATTGATGCACGAATATCCCATTGTGCATTTGCTCAATTTGTAAACCAAGGCAATGCTTGGTTTTTCTAAGATCTTTCATTTCAAATTCTTCCTTTAAGTATACTGTTGCTTCATGGATCTAATTTTCTGTTCCAATGATATTCAAATCATCAACATATACAGCTATAATCACAAATTCGGATATTGTTTTCTTAATAAAAACACATGGGCAGATAATATTATTCACATATCCTTTATTAATCAAATAATCGCTTAAACGATTATACCACATGCGCCCAGACTGTTTTAACCCATATAAAGATCTCTGGAGCTTGATCGAATACATTTCTTTGGGTTTTGTACTTAATGCTTCAGGCATTTTAAATCCTTCAGAGATCTTCATATAAATGTCACTATCAAGTGATCCATACAAATAAGCAGTCACAACATCCATAAGATGCATTTCTAATTTCTTAGAAACTACTAGGCTAATCAAATACCTGAACGTAATTGCATCCATAACAGGAGAATACGTTTCATCGTAATCAATTCCCGGCCTTTGTGAAAAACCTTGAGCTACAATTCTAGCTTTATACCTTATTATTTCATTTTTCTCATTTCTCTTTCGTACAATGACCCACTTGTATCCTACAGGTTTCACAGTTTTAGGCATAGGAATAATTGGCCCAAAAATATTTCATTTGTTTAGTGAGTCCAATTCAGCCTGCATAGCATCTTTTCATTTTATCCAATCATGCCTATTTTGACATTCCATGACTGATTTTGGTTCAGGATCATCTTTGTCATTTATGATTTCACATGCAACAGTATATAATAATGTTTCATGACTTTCTTTATTTTCTATTTCTTCAGGGATATTTTCCTCGCAATCAATATGATTATCTACTCCCTTTCTCTTTTGAGGATTTTTATCCTTAGAACCAATTGATCTTCCATGTTTTTGGCGTGTTTTAGACTCATGAGTGTCTTTATTCTCAGGTTTTATTTTTGGAATTTCAATACGAGCAGGAGCATTGGCTGCTGGTATGTATGATTTAGTCACTCTTTTTGTATCAGTAAATACATCTGGCAATTGATTTGCAATTGCTTGTAAGTGCATAATCTTTTACACTTCTAATTCACATTGTTTTGTGTGAGGATCCAGATGCAATAATGATGGTTCATTCCATGAAATATCCCTTTTTCCTTCTTTCTCCCCTTTTCCTAATGTTGGGAAAACAACCTCATTAAATTGGCAATCAACAAAACGTGTTGTAAAAACATCACCAGTTAAAGGTTCAAGATATCTAATAATCAAGGGTGTTTCAAACCCAACATAAATTCTCAATCTTCATTGAGGACCCATTTTTGTGCGCTGAGGTGGCGCAATGGGTACATATACTGCACAACCAAAAATTCTGAGATGGGAAATATTTGGCTCTTGACCAAATGTCAATTGTAGTGGGGAGTATTTATGATATGCATTAGGTCTGATGCATATTAATGAAGCAGCATGTAGGATTGCATGACCCCAAACTGAAATGGGAAGCTTTGTTCTTATTATTAATGGTCTAGTAATAAGCTGAAGGCGTTTAATCAATGATTCAGCTAAACCATTTTAAGTATGTACATGGGCAACAGGATGCTCAACAATGATCCCAGTAGACATACAATAATCATTGAATGCTTGAGATATAAATTCACCAGCATTATCAAGTCTTACCCTCTTGATTGTATAATCAGGGAATTGTGCTCGTAATTTAATAATTTCAGCAAGCAACCTTGCAAATGCAACATTACGAGTTGACAATAGACAAACATGTGACCATCTATTAGATGCATCAATTAATACCATAAAATATCTAAATGGTCCACATGGTGGGTGAATTGGCCCACATATATCACCTCGAATTCTTTCAAGAAACATAGGTAATTCATTTTGAATTTTAGATGGTGAAGGTCTCAAGATTAATTTTCCAAGAGAATAAGTTGTACATGGCATTTCATTTGATTGAGGAATTCTTTGCCCCTTCAAGGGATGCCCATGTGAATTCTCAATTATCCTTCGCATCATTACTGATCCAGGATGACCTAATCTGTCATGCCATAAATTTATTGTTGAATGATCATAAGATTTTTCTTTTACTACCATATTTGATTCAATTACATGTATATGCATGTAATGCAATCTAGTAGGGAGTTTTGGCAGTCTTTCCAATACTTGTATTTTTTCCTGATTCATAGGAAACTATATTTAAATATTTGTTACCATTTATAGTAATGGATTGGGTATCACACCCATTTCGATATATGTCATCAAAACCCAATAAATTTTTTGTTGATTTTGGTAAAAACAAAGCTTCATCAATTATAAACTTTGTTCCATTTGGTAACATAAATTTAGCTTTTGCCAATTCCTTCAATTAGATCTACATGACCTGATATTATTTTTACAACTACCTTTGTGGGCTTTATTTCAGAGAAATAATCTCTATTTTTCAAGATAGTATGTGTAGTACCACTATCTGGTATGCAGAGATCTCCAATACTGTCTTTATGTTAAGTACAATCCATATTAAACTTCAAAATAGATCAACAAAAAAAATTAATCAATTAAGGTAAAAACATAAAATAATTGTAAAGTAGGACATTTTATTTAATTTGAAAATAACATACATAACAATAGCATATTCTTCAGAATAAAATAAGTAATAACAATATACTTAAAATTATAGATGTCTCAATTTTCATTGTCAGTAAAATCAGAAACATCCAGATGAGTTGTATCATTAACATGAGTATGATGCTCATTGAAGTTTATTTTCTTTTCTTTGCCTTTCAATGATGCCTTATAAAGTTGGCAAAGATGTGGTGGTGTTCGACAAACTCGTGACCAGTGTCCTTTACTACCACATCTGAAACACACAGTTTCAAACTTATGTTGAGGCCTTTCTTGAACACTACTGATGACTGATTTTAACTTCTTTTGAGGTTGAGTCTGAGTTTGTTGTGGAGTATTATTATATTTATTTCCATGACCACGGCCAAAGAATTGACCTCTTCCACGTCCACGACCTCTACCTCTCCCACGTCCATGGCTATTGTAATTTTTATATCTGGAATAATTTGTAGCATTTGCTTCTGGAAATGCTATTGAGCCAGTGGGATGGGACTGATGATTTTTCATCAAGAGTTCATTATTTTTCTCAGCTACCAGTAGGCATGAAATTAATTCAGAATATTTTTTAAATCTCTGCATCATGTATTGTTGTTGCAGTGTAACATTTGATGCATGAAATGTGGAGTAAGTTTTCTCCAACATATCCTCGTCTGTGACTGTCTGTCCACAGAATTTTAATTATGATACTATTCTGAACATTGCAGAATTATAGTCACTCACTTTTTTAAAATCTTGAAAGCGTAAAGCTCTCCATTCATCAGTGACTACTGGTAGTATTACATCTCTTTGATGATCATATCTGTCTTTTAGATCCTTCCAAAGAACACTTGGATCTTTGATAGTCAAATATTCACATTTTAATCCTTCATCAAGATGACGACGGAGAAAAATTATAGATTTGGCCTTATCTTGCAATGAGGTGTTATTATTTTCTTTTATGGTATCAATTAACCTCATTGATTGAAGATGCATCTCTACATCTAGAATCCAAGACATATAATTTTTTCCCGTGATGTCAAGAGCAACGAACTCAAGCTTTGCTAGATTTGTCATTATGATAACTAATAAAAAAATATAACTCAATTAGAATTCATAAATTTGATGACTACTAAAAAAATCAAACATAATCAGAATTTACTAATTAATTATATCATGAATGAATATTGCAAGAAATAATAGCAGTACAAAAAATGATACAATGATACTTAAAATTATATCAAATAGAAAATCATCTTCCATATGAATTATTCCTAAAACTATTATAATAGTCATGATCAAAACACAAATATAAATATACCAAATCATGTTTACAATTTAGAGTGAAGAGAGAAAGAGAAAATGTATGAATTTGTGTGAATAAATAAAATTTATAGCTCATCTATTTATAATGAAAAATATAGCCGTTTATTACCGTTATGTTACCGTTGGTAATAAAAATATAGCCGTTAGAATTTTTTTTTAATATAATATATTGAGAAATAAATTATATAAAGTAAAATCAATAAATAATGTTGATATGATTATTTATAGCAAGTGAGTTAACATAACGATATGTATAAATATGGGGTAAAACCGTCCATTAATATAAAATGGGGTATAGCCTTCCATTAACATAAATAATAAAAAAATAAATGTGCATAAATATAAATTGGTAGGAGGCATAGCCATCCATAAGGTTAGAACCATTTCTAGCAATATTTGCATCAATGGTGTAGTTAGTAAAACAAAATAAAAATAACAATTAATATAAAGGTAGATTGAAGAAATAAATATAAATATATAAATTAGTAAGAGACATAGTCATCCATGATAATATATAATCAAATAATATATTCATAAATATTAAATATTAAGAAATATGTACCTTATTGTTTTGATCGAGAGCTCCTCGTGCTGATAACGTGTTGTGAAATAAATATTTAATTACTTAATTTGTTATAGAACTAAACTTGAATTTAGTAGTATTTAACTAGAAGAAAAATATTTTATAGTAGAATGCTTTTAAGAGAATTTAGAGAGAATTTGGAGAACTATAATATTAAAAGAATTTAGAGAGTAATCTATCTTTTCTTCTTCTTTTTCTTCTTAATATTCTCATTAATGAATTTCAATCCCTTTATATAGAGATTTTCTTTTTACTATTTGAGTACTATTCTCTCACAAGCAATATATTGTTCATTCACAAGTAATATATTGTTCATTCACATTCATAATAAATATCCAATTATTTGCTAAATAATTGGATACAAATATTTTTCTGCTAGTTAATAATTTAGGTGGACAATATGTGTATTTTTTTTTTTTTTTGGCAATGAATGAAAACTTTTTTTTAATTTTGTCTGTCTTTTTTATTATATGTTATGAAAAATAAAATGAAATTTATCTATATTTTTTTATTTTATAAAATATAGTTTTCAGAGTATTATAGAAATTTTCACATTAAATAATTAATGATTTTGTGACATTAATAAAAAAAATTTAAAAAAAAGAGTAAATTTCACTAATCTCTCAGCTTTATTTTTATTTTTTATTTTTTTTATCAATGTCTCTCAGCTTTGTTGATGCTAAGTTCATTGTTAGTCTTTCGATGACATTGCTAGAGGTAATTCACGAAATCATATCATTATGGTGACACCATTCATATATGGCGGCATATAATACATTCCACTATGAGACTATGGCAACACAAGAGTCGCCTATTCTTTGTTATCATGAAGAAAAATGAGCACTTGGACAAGAAAAAGAGTAGTAGGTTATAATTTTTCTTCGTGAATAAAAACATTAAGAAAAGTGACCTTTCTTTTTGTTGAATTAGACTTTTCTTTTTGTTGAAGAAGACTTTTCTTTGTTTCGATTATGAGGAAAAGAGTGATTTTTTTAAAAAGAAAAAAAAAATAAAGCATATAATAATTATTGATATCAATTGGTAGGCAACTATTATCGTTTAAATAATATTTATATTTGAATTATAATATATACAGTCACATTTAATTAATTGTTAAAAAAAAATTTATCGTCTTAACGACCTACTCGTATGATATTAAAATAGTCAAAATTTAATGAAATTTTCAAAATCACTAACTTATAAAAAAAAATTAAATCATATAGTCAAATATTAGTGAAAAAAATTGCCATTTATAATATCAGAAATTATATCCATAATTTTTATTATTTAACTAAATGTTATTTATTTGATGCAAGCAAAATTGATATAATTTACATACCACCCAAATGCTTAAAAAAATAAAGTGAGTTTTCTTAGTTTTGATGAAGGCACCAAGACAAATGATAAAGAGAGAGAGTCAAGAATACATAAGCCAATGTTGAGAGGTGGCAACTGCTACCATACCAAGACAGAGTTGGGTTGGGCATGAAGAAGGCACAACCCTACTAGGCCACAACATGGGGCATTTAGATGTGTGCCCTGGGCTACAGGCTCTAACCATCTTCTGGGTTTGCAATGTGGCCTCCGAGAAGGTCACACCGTGTTTTTTTACACCCATCTAGGCTTGAGTGGCTCACTTAGCAAAACCCAATAGTGTAGGTTGGATCCCCTAATATGAATTTTAATTAAAACTGCTGCATTTCCAGATAATACGACTAAATTATAGAATTTAATTTGATCTAAGTTTTAAAATAATAATTTAATTTAGAAATTTGGAAAAATACTATTATCATAATGTAAATTTTAAATTCTAATTATTTCATTATTCATTCTAAAATTTCATTGAAGTAGGTACTGAATTAATTCTATTCAAAATAATATGATTGCATCCTCTAATGTTGTATATTTATATTGTTAAAATTTAGTATAAACCATTTAAAATCAAGCTTAACCATTGCTATTCAAACTCCGCTTAATTCACTCTACCAAGACTAGGAAGTTGTGGTAGGTCATCTAACAGGGCAAAAGGCGCATAAGCAAAGCAAGCCACAACACCATATGGCTATATATGTACATATATAACCGTTAAAATTGATTGAAATTTAGATTTTATGGATACATATAAGCAACACATAAAATAAAATAAAGATATAAATACAGGAAAATAACTTCTAATTATAATATTTTTCTTCTAAATTAAAGTGTCTAGATAGTATAGATACAGAAAATAAAAATATTAATTAAAATGTTCTTACAATATAGATAGAAATACAAATTACTTGAAATTAATAGAAAAGTAACTTTAAAAAAAAAAAATCGGTAACAACATTTGTTATACAGTATTTATATCATATCAGGGAATGACTATTGATTTTAACTGGTAATCATCCTTTGCTATTTTTTATTTTCCTTGTTTTGTTTCTATTAACTAATATGTTTTTTATATATCTGTGTGTTGATAGTCTTGTGTGCATAGCTTTTTGGTGCAGAGGCAAATCTATTGTCTTCTGTTTGGTTGTAATAGCCGAGGTACATTTCTCCTTTTCGCTGGGAAGTTTCTCCATGGATCAACGAAGCTTGGCAGATTTGCAGTGTTCGAGTTCCTACAAAGCTATCTATTCTAGCTTCTATGTGCAAATGATCTTCAGATGTAGTATTGTTATACTTGAAGTTTCCATCCATTTGCATCTGTCAAGCTTGAAGCTGTCCCGTGTATGTAAGGACATTGTCACCTGTTTAAGTCCACAGCATCGATAGCTCAAGCAGGATTAGGTTGCTGCTGTTGCCGTTGTCGTATGGCTGTTTTCTCAACGATTTCCGGTTACAGAACATTCAATGACAGACTGGTGTTATTGGGCTTTTCCTAAACTTTAGCCCTTTATATTCTCAAGCCCTTAAATTATACTGAATTTTCAAAATGTTTAGCCTCTTAAATGTGTTCTGTTGTCATGTAATGTTTATGATATAATATAATCTATTTTCTTTTGGTCAAAAAAATACAAACTGCTTGCGTTGCATATTGGACATTGATTAAACAGGATCAAAGCACCGCACCAATTGGCAGGTGGGATGTTCTTTTTAACAAATACTTTCTTTCCAACTCAATTACCCTACATGCTCTTGTTTTAAGGGCAAACATAATTATAGTAATATAGATTTTGAACAAAAGAGAAAACGCATGATGATGGAGAGATGTAGTACAGTTAGTTAACCAAACAACAAGTTTTAGATAAGAGACAACAAGAATGTGTGCATTCATAGGTGTCACAAACTTAATACAGCACCACTAGATAATTTAGACACATCATTCTTTTAAGGCGAAATATATAGATAGCCCTTTTATTTAGTATTTTTTTTAATTTGACACATTAATTTATAATTTTATCGATATGAATTTGGTTAAAATATAATTTTAAAATTACTGTCAGCACACGTAGTATGAAATAGTAAATTAACATATGCCACAATATAAAAGTTTGACTAATTAAAAACTACAATTAGAGGTGTCAAACTAACAAAAAATGACAAGTACAGAAGGTGATAGATGCATTATGTCACTATATTAATGCAAAATATTGTATTTTAACCAAATTCAAATGTTGAAATAGTAAAATTATAAATTAAAGTGTCAAACTGATAAAAAGTGACAAATATAAAAAATTATTTATATATTATACCTTCTTTTAATTAACACTTCAATACCAAATTCACATAGCCAAAAAAAAAAAAACACAAAGGAAAGAAAAGTGGATGGTGAGACTCAAAAGTGGTAGCTAGGAAACATATTTCAATTTCAAGCTCTCGACTTGAAAGGAATGGCCCTGATGACTATCTGGTGATACACAGCAGCAAGGGCAGCTCCAATGAAGGGTCCAACCCAGAAGATCCACTGCCACCACACATTCACACAAATTTGTAATGCATTAAAATCAAGTGAGAGATGTATAGAATTTTTAATGAATTTTCCAACCATGTATGCTTACATGGTCATCCCAAGCATGGTCTTTGTTGAAGATGATAGCAGCTCCAAGACTCCTGGCTGGGTTAATGCCAGTTCCTGTAATGGGAATGGTTGCCAAATGGACCAAGAACACTGCGAACCCAATGGGGAGAGGAGCCAAAATCTGCAACAAGATCAGAGGAGAGCGCAAATAATGAGGAAGGCAAAAAACGCACAAGTTGTGAGGGCAGCTTTACATATGCTTATATTGGCCAGCAAAACAAAATAAGCAGCGATAATAGAGACAACAATGATTCATGAAGAACAGTGTTTGTTCACGGCAAAGAAAACTTTGGCATATTTTATAAAATTATACACCATGTTGCTGGAAACAATGGACATTAATGCCTGTGAGACAGTCCAAGCTGATTTTTAACACATCTATAAACAAGTCATCAAGCCATTGCCAACATTTCATTGTAAAAGAAAAGCATTGGTTATGCTCCAACACACATTTAATGCCATTGTTCTTTATCAAAACTTAATTGATGGAAATGAATGCATATAAGACTAAATCCCTGACCATGGTGAACCTTTGTAAGTTAAAAAATATATATGGACCTGATCTACACAAGAATTTCCCTAAGTCACGACACTTGTGGTCCACTGGAAGTATTTTATTTTCCACTGCCAAACCCTACTTAGCCCCTGAACCTTTAGTAAAAATCTCATTGATCACCTAACTTCTAAAATAACCTTATAAACACCTCAACTTGCTAAATGTGACCATATAGACACTTCTGTACTGAGACTGATCACACTCGTTGGAGCTGAGATTTTGACTCCATTTGTCTTTTGTTGATAAATTTCTTTTCAGTCCTTACTTTTTGATCATAAATTTCTTTTTAGTTCTTAAATTTATATTTAAAGTTTAAATAGGATCAAATTAATTATTGTAATGTAAAAAAATCATTTAAACATATACTTTCTTTTTCAATTAATTTTATAATATACTAAAATAATAAAAATATTATTAGACAGGAGAGCTATGCGGATCCAAGGCGTAAAGATATGGAATTCCAGGTTGGAGACTATGTGTTCCTGAAGGTGTCTCTGATGAAGGATGTGATGAGATTTGGCAAGAAGAGTAAGCTAGCACCGAGATATATTGGACCATTTGAGATTCTAGAGAGAGTGGCCAGGGTTGCATATCGATTGGCTTTACCCCCAAGTTTGTCTCAAGTGCTTTCAGTGTTTCATATCTCGATACTGAAGAAGTATATTTCATTTCCTTCACACGTGTTGCAGCCTGATAGTATGAAAGTGAATGAAAATTTGACGTTCGAGAAGGAACCTGTTGCGATTGTAGATTATCAAATTCCTTAGTTGCGTTTGAAACAAATTCTGATGGTCAAGGTGTTGTGGCAAAGTAACAACATAGAGGAGCATACTTGGGAGACTGAAGCAGAAATGCGAGTTTCTTATCCTTATCTCTTTTCTCGATGATTCTTATTTCTGTCATTTTCTTTTAATTCGAAAACGAATTCTTATAAGGAGGAGAGATTGTAAACACCCAGTATTTTAAATAAAATAATATTATTTTGAGATATGCAATGTTAATAATTTTAAATTTTATTTTATATTATTATTGTTAAATTGCTAATAATATTTACGTATATTATTCTGAGAAATTTTTTTTACGTAAAAATAATTTATTTTACGTGACATTAATTGACAATATTAAAGTTATACTTATTATTATTATTAAAGTTATTACTATTATTATTATTATTATTATTATTATATGAAAGACATTTTGGTAATTTTATAAATTAAAAAAAAATCAGGTCAACTTTATTTTCTTCTCCTTCTTCTTTTTCTTTTTCTTTTTCTTCTTCTTCTTCTTCTTCTTCCACTCTCGGTCACTTCCAACAGCCACCATCCAGACCACCTCACCCTCTACCACCGGCCATCGTCAACTTTGGACATTCCCAGCTACCACCCATCGCCACCTGGAACACCGGAAAACAAAAAGAGACCAAAACTTGAGCTCCCCGTCGCTGGTGAAGATTCTGGCCACTCCAACTCACCGGACCGGTCTCTTTTGAACGTCCTTAACTTGGTGAGTCCATTTCTGAGCTCCGTTTGGGCTTAAAACCTCTAGATTTTTAGATATCTCCAATTTTTAGTTTATTTGTTTTAGGGTTCTTGAATTTTTTGAACTTGATTTAGGTTGATTCTTGCAAACTTGCTTAAAAAATATTGTTTTTTGTAGCTCAAACTTCTCAAATATATTTTTTTGAATTAATTTGAATTTTAGTTAATTTTGTATTATTTTAATATTGAATATTGAATTATTAATAATTATATTAATTAATTATTTTTATTGAAAATTTAGTTGAATATGTGTTATAATGTGAGTTAATAATTTTAGAATATTTAAAATAATTTTTGGTGAATTTACATAATTTTTTATAATATTTATTATATTTTGTATTATTGAGTTAATTGTGTAATTTTGTGAAAATTATAGATAAATATTATGTTTTAAATGGTTTTAGAATTATTTAGGGTATTAAAATGATTTTTATAAATTATTTACTATTTTTAACTATTAATATTAATTTTCAAAAATTATATTCAAATAATATATTATTTACTATTTTGGTGATTTAATGGTTTAATTACTTTTAATACATATTTAGGTTATTTAAACTATTTGAATATATAAAAATGAATTTTTACTGTTTTATGTGTAATTATTGAAAAATTGTATTTTTATTAATATTATATTATTATTTGAGATTTTTAGTTAATAATTGTGAAAATAATTGTATTTGGTGATTTAATGTTTAAATGTATTATATTTTGGTGTTTTGAGGATATTTATGGAATTTATTGATTTTTAATATATTTATTATATTAAATGTATTTTTGGTGAAGTTGTGAACCTCGGTTGGAAATTGTGCAGTTCGAGATCCCAACTCGAGGTGTTGTGCATCTATGTTAGAAGTATATTTTTCTTGCAGGATCGACTCTACTTTTTAGTAGAGAGATGTCCGTTTTACAAAGGAGATTCTGTCGAATTTTTGATAGAATTTTCGTAAAACGTGACGTCAGGTCGATTCTGATTTTTCGTGTTTTGTCTGAGTTTCGTATTCCTAGATCGAGTCTCTTTTAGAAGTATAAGTTAGATTTATTTTAATTGTTATCATTATTTTATTTTTCTAGTTGCACCGAAACCGAATCCTATTGGACCCGTCAAGCCAGTCTCATGGAGCGCAATATTGTGAGTTATTATCTTATATATACGTCGCATATAGAATGCATGATTTTGAATATTTATGTTTTTAATATGTATTTATCCATTAATTATTTTATTAAATGTTTTAGTATATATTAGGTATATTTTTAGTATATCTCAACATATAGGCATGTTATATTCTCATATACACTTAATATATTTTTGGTATATTCATGGTTTACATTCGGCATATTTATGATTGATTTTGAATTTATTTAGCATATATATACTTAAAATATACTTAGTATATTTCTTGTATATATATGATTTATTTCATTTTTATGAATGTTAATATGTTTAATTATGCATTAGTTATTTTCTCATATGTATATTGAACTTTGTTTGAAAGATATCGATAGAACGTGCTATCTAGTGGGCAACATTATAATCGTGTACGTACTAGTACGATAGATTTAGGGTTGAGTTGTAAATCACTTGAGGTGATTTTGATTTGATTGATTGATTTTGAGATTGATGTGATTGAATAGTGTGGTTGCTGAAACTCGATTGACCTAGTGTCTTGGGGTCAATCACACTAACAGTGAGACTGCTGGAGCTCAGTTAACTTAGTGTCTCGAGACCAGTCTACTGTCCAAAATGGAATAAGAGAATTAATTTAGAATTAAGCAAGTCTGTATGGCTAGAGCAGTATTATTGATTGAGATTGCAATTAAATAGGATTTTATTTGATCATTCACTAAAATAAATGTTTTTCTAACATTTATTATATATAAAGTGATTTCAATATCTGTATGAAATGTCTTTATATATTTATTATATATATTGATACTTGATTGTATATGATATTAGAAGGTGCATGTATATATAATATAATAATTTACTCAATGAGATCTGATTCCCCTCGGTTGTTTATTTTACAAGAGATTCATCTTCCTCATATCTCAATAGTAGGTTCATACGCCGGACTTCTTCCATTCTGACTAGTCTATGTAAATTACTTACCTGATTTTTATTGTATTCTAAAAAATTACAGTAATAGTTGTACTCGGTATATGTATGATGGTTTTAATATCAGAGACTTTTCTCTTAATATTGTATGAAATATTTTATTTTCTGATATGACATTAAGTATTTATTTTATTTATTTATTGTATGTTTTTATTTTCTAAAGCTTGCTACGAGTTCCGAATTCGAAAGAATTTTTATTCCCTAACACCGGTTTCGATTTTCAGTTTGGGTCGTGACAGTGCTAGTAGGCTCCTGAAATTCTGGAGCGCATGCTATTTCTTTGCCACCACTCTCAACTCGTTTGGTTTGCTAGTCCAGTGGGTTATATGCCTAGTCCTCTCGGATATGGATCTTTTATGCACTGGTGGTTGAGAACACATCAGATGCTTGAAGACAATGGACACACTGAGTTGATTAATCTTATAGCAGGAATATGTTGGTTTATTTGAAAGGCAAGGAACCAGGTTCGTTTTTAAAAGGAAGACAGAAGATCCAAAGAGCATTGTCACACATATTCAAAGTTGGTGGCTGCTTAACAAAACTCCTATGGTCAATCAAACTCAAGAGCCCTCCACTATCCATTATGTTGCAAATTGGGAAGCTCCTTTACCTGGTGTTTTAAAGATTATTTGTGACGCTTCATTCAATTCTTTCACAAAGAGAAGCAAGCTGGCGTTTGCCTCCCGGAACTCCAATGGAGAGCTTATTCATTTAGGCTCTCGAAGTTCTCACTGCTATTCTTCATATCAAGCGGAGCTTATGGCATTAAAGGAAGGTCTTAGTTATGCTTTACAATTTCCACACCAACAATTTATAGTGGAGACTGATTGCCAAATAGCCTTTCAGACTTGTTCATTCAGTAATCAAGAAGTTCAATGGGAAGGCTCAGCTGTAGTGGAAGACATTAGATTTATACTAGCTAACAATTCTAATGTGAAAATCCAGTATATCCCTAAATCAGCCAATCAAGTGGCCGACTGGATTTCCAAATCGCAAGATTGTTTGCTCATGTTAGATCAATACTTTTATATTCATCCTGAGTTACATGCTTTGTTGTACACAGACAAACATTATAATCAGCCTTCTTAATTCATAATTTATCTGTTGTTCGAAAAAAAATAGTCTGCAATGAATTCAAGAATTAGATGTTAAACAAATTAACTGTAAAGAGAAGTGGACAATTTACTTTTGTTATCAAGATAAGAGAACTAACCTGAGAAAGGAGACAATTCGTCATGAATCAGATTGAATTCATTAAGATCAAGAGCAGAAACTGGACTTGATGGTCGTATACTTGAATACGTCCCAACATCAACGCCGACACGAGCTAAAACCCATCTTCATTGTCTTCTTCATCTTTCCATTGTAGTTAAAAACCCATGAGCTAAAACAGTAGAAAACCAGAAAACATATGAAATTAATGAATTAAAAAAGACCCAAATCAGCAAATTATAGAAAAAAAAAAATTGGAAACATAATCAAAAGAAATAGAGAAGATATTAGATATAGATGGACACATAAAGATTTTTGTATAATTTTTTTTTTTTTTTTTTTGAGCTTAAAATGGATAAATCATTGATCTCTAGTCTTAGTTTTCAGAAAAAGAAAAGAAGAACAACTTTGGCGCAAGGAAGAGAAGAGCTGCATTTGTCAGATATACTTGTAATTTTGGATAAAGATGAGACACACATATAATATAATGTAAACAGAGAGCATTTGATGTTAATGCCTTTCATTCTTGGGCATTTTTTATAAAAAGCCCTATTATTTTCCACCAATCTACGCTTGAGTGGCTCACTGAGCGAAACCCAATTGTGTAGGTTGGATCCCCTCATATGAATTTTGATTAAAACTGTTGATTTTTCAGATAATACAACTAAATTATATAATTTAATTGATTTAAGTTTTAAAATAATAATTTAATTTAAAAATTTGGAAAAATAAAATATTCTATTTTGTATCAAATATTATTATCACAATCTAAATTTTAAATTCTAATTATTTCATTATTCATTCTAAAATTTCATTGAAGTAGGTACTGATTAATTTTATTCAACATAATATGATTATATACATTTATATTTTTAAAATTTAGTAAAAACAATTTAAAATCGAACTTAACCGTTGCTATTCAAATTTGGCTTAATTCACTCTACCAGGCACTAGGAGGTTTGTTCAAAAAAAAAAAAAAAAAAGGCACTAGGAGGTTGTGGTAGGTGATCTAACAGGGTAAAGGCGCAAATGCAAAGCAAGCCACAATACCAAATGGCTATACACACGTACATATATATAACCTTTAAAATTGGTAGAAATTTAAGTTGTAGGAATACGGATATGAGAATGTAGAAAATGAGAATATAAATATGAGAAAACAACTTTTAATGAAGATTAAAGTGTCTGTATGTTACAAATACAAAAAAAATAGAAATTCGAATACAAAAAATTGAAGTATCTGAAAAGACTGCTTGAGTTGCAGATTGGATTTGATTAATTAGGATCAAAGCAACGCATCAAATGAGCAGGTGGGATGTTCTTTTTAACAAATACTTTTCAACTCAACCACCTTACATTCATTCTTTTTAAAGTTTTAAGGGCAGACACAATAATAGTGATATAGATTTTGAGCAAAAGAAAAAGCATGATGATGATGATGATGATGATCGAGATGTAGTACTACTGCTAACCAAACCACAAGTTTTGGATAAATAAAAGATAAAAAGAATTTGTGCATTCATAGATAACTTAATACAGCACCCACTAGATAATTTACACACATCATTCTTCTTTTAATTAACACCTCAATATCAAATTCACATAGCCAAAACAAAACACAAAAGAAAGAAAATGAGACTCAAAAGTGGTGGCTAGGAAACATATTTTAATTTCAAGCTCTCGACTTGAAAGGAATGGCCCTGATGATTATCTGGTGATACACAGCAGCAAGGGCAGCTCCAATGAAGGGTCCAACCCAGAAGATCCACTGCCACCAAACGTTCACACAAATTTGTAATGCATTAAAGTCAAGTGAGAGATGTATAGAATTTTTAATGAATTTTCCAACCATATATACTTACATGGTCATCCCAAGCATGGTCTTTGTTGAAGATGATAGCAGCTCCAAGACTCCTGGCTGGGTTAATGCCAGTTCCTGTAATGGGAATGGTTGCCAAATGGACCAAGAACACTGCGAACCCAATGGGGAGAGGAGCCAAAATCTGCAACAAGATCAGAGGAGAGCGCAAATAATGAGCAAGCCAAAAAAATGCACAAGTTGTGAGGGCAGCTTTACGTCTGCTTATATTGGCCAGCAAAACAAAATAAGCAGAGATAATAGAGACAACAATGATTCATAAAGAACAGTGTTTGTTCACGGCAAAGAAAACTTTGGCATACTTTATAAGATTATACACCATGTTGCTGGAAACGATGCACATTAATGCCTATGAGACAGTCCAAGTTGAATTTTAACACATCTAGAAACAAACCATCAAGCCATTGCCACCATTTTATTGTAAAAGAAAAGCATTAGTTATGCTCTAACACACAGTTAATGCCATTGCATGGAAATGAATGCATGTAAGAATTTAAGCTAATCTACACAGTGACACAATGCACCGTGCTGAGTTTCAAGTGCTCATGACAGTTTAGTTTGTTCAGCAGACCAACAGAATAATGGACCAAATTCCCATGTGAGTTCGTCAATCATGGACCTGGTGGATTCAATCCCTAACCATGGTTAACCTTTGTAAGTTTGAAAAAATATATATGGAGCTGATCTAGGCAAGAATTTCCCCAACTCACGAGCCTTGTGGTCCACTGGACGTATTTTATTTTCCACAGTTCATAAGTTTTGATATATAAGCCAAACCCACCTTGAGAATTTTTGCTTTAATGTTTTTATATTTATGATAGGATAATGGTTTACATCGGAACTCGCTTGCTCCTTTTATAATTATATAAATAAATTACAGTAGTTAAATTATGGCCCGTTATTTCAGTTTTAAATTTCATCATTTTAATTAATTGTTAAAAAAATAAAATTTTAAAAAATAAATTTTAATTAACATTGTAAGCAATATGATAATTATTTAAAAAAAAAATTATCCTGTTACGGATCACAATATCGCAGCCTACATCATCTATCGATATCCTTTATGATAAACCAAACCTATCTATGAAGGACAGCGATAGATAACACAGACGGTGACATCATGGCCCGCAAGAAGACAAAATATTTTTGAGAACAATTAATATATTGCCCAATGTTAATTAAAATTTATTTTTTTTTAAATTTTAATTTTTTTTAACAATTAATTAAAATAATCGAATCTATAATTTAAAATAAATTAAATAAATCTATCATGTCATAATGTAAACACTTAATAAATATAATTATAATGTAATTATGAGAAAAAGAAAACATTATATAGTAAAAATTCGCTAAAGCCAAGTAGGCCTAGCCTGGAACTTTAGGTCTCCAGTTCAAATTATAGCAACACCAGATTTGAAGTAATTAAAAAAAAAAAATTCCGTTAACAACTAAGAAACAAACAATAGTCCTTGAATGGGTATTAACAAGCACACTGATTAAAAATAAAAAGTCACTACACCCTATGTAATTTGTATCCATCTATGAATCTTTACTTTAATCTAACATATGAGATATATGGTTAAAAGGGATTAAATGTTAACTCTCTCTACCTTTATTTAGTAAATTTTAAAAGTTCAGAATTAACATTTAATCCCTTAATATTTAATCTAGTTGAGACTAAGTTAAAAATCTGTAACAACAAAAATATGTTTTTAAAATAGCACTTTTATTTTTTATTTCCCTACCTTCATCATATTACTTCAACTTCTCTTTTTTTTTCTATATTAAGAAACTACTAATCAAATCTATAAAAAATGTACGAATTAATTTAAATTTTTATTATAATATTTATATTACTTTTTAAGGTATTATATTATTTAAATTATTATATAAATAATTAATATTTTAAATGATTATTTATTTATTTATTTATATTTTTTAAAATATTTAATAATAAATTTAATCAACTATATAATTTTTTTCCTTATAGAATATCACATTAGTTACAAGATTTGCCAAATAAAATTAATATCTTAATTATTATTTTATTAATAATTACACCTATAATTACTATACCCTATTATATTAACTCCAATCCAAATGCACCCTAAATCTAACTTCTTCACCAGCTTAAGAGCAAGATCTTAGAACTTCAAACACTCCAGCACCAGTAATTTATGTAACAATCTAGCCATCGAAGTTTTCAAGAAAAAGAAACATGTGGGTTTGTAAGAAGCAAATAATTGAAGGAGAGCAAAGAACACGTACAGGCACATGAGAGTCTCTGGCATTCCTCTTAGCATCAGTGGCAGAGAAGACGGTGTAAACGAGAACAAATGTGCCAATAATCTCAGCACCAAGACCGTCACCCTTGGTGTAGCCATGAGCAACAACATTGGCTCCACCACCCAAATTCTCATACGTACGGTTACCCTCGAAACCTTTCACCACACCAGCACCACAGATGGCACCGAGACACTGCATGACTATGTAGAACAAAGCCCTTGTCAAAGAGAGCTTCCTTGCAAGAAAGAGACCGAAAGTCACTGCCGGGTTGATGTGTCCACCTAACAAAAACATGTAGATCTGGTCAGTATGGTTCTTGATCATAGTATTTTATGCAAGAAACAAGCATAAAAATCAAACCCCATATGAAAACTCAGAAAAACTAGAACAAAGATTGTTACTTTACACATAGAAAAGCAAATCAAGAGAACCAGCAGAAGTAAGGAGACATTTTGATTACCTGAGATACCAGCAGTGCAGTAGACAAGAGCAAAGATCATACCACCAAAAGCCCAAGCAATACCTTGTGTACCAACAGTGGTACACTTGCTATTAGACTTAGAGACACCCATGACAGTCAAGACTGTGATGTAAAGGAACAAGAAAGTAGCCATGAACTCAGCAATCCCAGCCCTATAAAAGGACCAGGAAGAGAGTTCACCAGGCTCAAACAATGGAGCTGGTGGTGGCTCCTTGTAGTCCTTGTCAGTTTGAGCTGATGTTCCTATAGGTTGCCTCTCTGTAAACTTGTTAGCTCCAAGTCTAACATCTTCTTCTTTGCCCTCCATTGCTTCACTGAGATAACTGTGTTTCACTGAGATAGCTGTGTTTCAAGGAAGAGAAAAAAGATGGGTTCTTGATCCTTTCAAAGCAAAAGCAAAGCACACCAAAAAAGCAAGCAAAAGCTGGGGGCTTGGAGCTTGTAAGAGAGGGGTAGAGAAAAGAGGTTATTATATAGAGATAACTATATGTCTTAATTCATATATTTTCTTTATTTGTTTATTAGTTCTCAAAGCCTTAAGCATAATTTATACGCTAATATTTATTTTCAATTTTTCTGGTAGATTCTAATGATTTCTTGGCTGTTGGTAGGGCCATTGAAGCTTAATTATTGGATTAGTACACTCTTTTGCCCCTTACTTGAAAAAAAAAAAAAAAGAAATAGCCTATTAATAATACGCATTTAAACTATTAACTTTTATTAGTATAAAAAATTATTTTCATTTTAAATTTAAGTGATGATATGTATAATTATATTACATATTGTTGAAAGAAATTTTAACATTTTTTTAAAAGTATAGATAATAAAAATTGAAGTACTTAAAAATTATTGAGCTTTAAGATAATTATTGAATTATATTTATTTTTCAAATACAACACATAAATTCTGATATTGAACACCAGTATGAAATTGTTAAATATAAAAGCCCTAACTACCTAAATTAAGTAGATTATTGAGAATATAAATTTTTGTAGGATTTTTTTTTTTTATGTAAATTATTTTATGTGTGTTTGTTGCCATGTGAACCTCGTAATAAGATGAAAGATTAACATAGAGATTAAAAAGAAGTAAGTAGGAAGTCAGGGATTGTTCTGGAAATAGCAGAAGGATGTTGACAGGTTTTGGTTGTTGGCTTGCACCTTGTTCTTATCCTCTCCTTGACTGAAACTTTTTTTTATTATTATTAAATGCTTAAATTCTTTTATCATTACCTTTTTTCTTTATAATCTTATTTTTAATTGAATATTTCAATAAAAGTAACAAAAATTCTTTGTCTACTTTCGAGAATTGTGAAATACGGTTAAATTTATGGTATAAATACACACATTTTATTTTTTGTTAATTAAGTACAAAATATTTAAAATATGTATTAAATTATTCGATGTAAATAACAAGTTTGTCAAAAACAAAATATATTCTTTAGATTGAACTCGAAATTCACTTCACGGTGCTTTATTAGAGAGTAATTTATAAATTACAGTATCATATTTTTATTTTTTATCATTATTTTTATTTTTCTACATTAAAATTTAAAAAATAGATTACTTAGAAGTAAATTGTGAATCACTTTCTGATGCAACATTCTCTTTTTCTTCACTTTGAGGAAGTGTAAGTGAAATGTAGTTTTCAGGGCTTTTTATATTTATTATTTGAAATTTTTTATTTATTTTTAAAATATTATATCAAATAATTAAATTACATAATTCATATTTTAAGTATTTTGTATTTGATTATATACAAAACATGTATTTTTCTGCTGTTTATTTATTTTAATTATTTTTGAAAGAGTCTTTTTACTTACTTACTAAAAAGAGGGCGAATGTGGTCATTTCATCTCAGAAAATAACGGTAACCGGAATTTCCTTTTTCAAAAAGTAAAGCGCTGCGGACCGTAGCGTTATAGCCACAAGATGAAAATGCAAAATAAAATCGAATGGCCACAAGAAACTGACCGTTAGGAAAGTGACAGCTCCTTTCAAGATAAACCCCACATGGGCCATGGGTTAGGTTAACGGCCATATGTAATAAAACCGTCTGAGGAAGTGAAATTACTGTTAAATCCCTTTTTACTGTGACCCTATTGCTAACTCACCACATGGTGTTGACACGTGGATAGGGCCCAGAAACTCATAAGAGTTGGTGGGTAATAATGACATGTAATTAGTAGAGACACTTCATTATCTTAATCAAGTTGGGGATTAAGCTAAAGGAGAAAGGAAAAGGAAATGATGAAAATCTACTTTTGTCTTCGGAAAGCAATTGATTGTGAATTTTTTTTCAAAGGAAGAATTTTGGATTTGAGTGTAAATGAGGATAATATTATACTATGAATCCAAATTTGAATTAGATTATCATGTAAAAAATGATTATTTTATTGAGTGTAATAATGATAAAACTCATCCTTCTTTTAAGTAATTTTAATATATTTTATTTTTTAATTTTGGGTGCAATTATGAGGTGCTCCTATGCTGCATTATATATAAAATTAAATTATATTCACGCACTTTAAAAAAATTTAAATAAATAAAATTTATTTATTTAAAATATTTGTTATTTGTAATATCAAAGAAAGTAAGGATATTATATATAAATAAATAAAATTTACTTACATTGAATATATAAATTATAGCAAATATTAATTAGCATCGATTTTAATATTTGAGCACCAAATAAATTATTATTTAAATTATTTAATACTGAAAATATATATGGTTTAAATGTTTTATAATGGATAATACAAATGAAAATCAATTATGTGAATGAAATTTAACCTAATTGGTAAGACAAATGAAAATCAATTCTTTTTATGTCCTTACCCCTCCTCCCACTAGGATTTAGATATATATATATACTCTATAATTAATTTATAATAGTTACTGGAAATTAATGTAATAGTTTGTAATGGTGATTGAAAATCAACGTAATAGTTGGGATAAATATGATTAAAAAAAATTGAAAATATATTATAAATATAAATAAATGGTTGTACAAATAAGAATATACTCTTAAAGTGGATAAATACTTTTTTCAAAAGAAAATGGATATTTATACAATAAAGCAAGCCAGCCTTTTAAGTCCTTACTAACCAAAATGATTGATACTTGGAATTACAATACCTTAAGCAATAATCAAGCAGATTAGTTGCATTATCCTTAATATAATATAATGAAGATAAATAAATAAATAAAACAAAAGCAAATGATATGGGGCCACATGGCTCCCACCTTTTTCTTGCATTTTGCATATATATAAGTTTTCTGTTAGGGGTAATCTTGCTCTTTAGCTTTATATGAAAAAGGAAATAATCTTATCATGCTGTACAACTCATATTCATGGGGAACCCTTCTGGCTGCTCTCGTTCCCCCTGCCATCACATGCACGTCTAGCCCCACCACAGCCCTCTTTCTTCACTTCTGGCCCCATTTCCGTGACATGGGTAAACACACAACCCTTCAAAAAAAAAAAAAACCCTAAAACCAGCACCTTTCACTCTCTACTCTACACACCTAACATCTAAAGGTCCACTTGGGATATATGGCGTTGTACTGTTGCTGTTGTCACCATGTGTGGTCCATTGCAAACGCTGAAATTTTTTTGAAGAAAGATTGGCTGTAGAACATCTTTGACTGTGTTGATTGCACTCTTATTTATTAGTATATAATTTAGGGTTTGATTCTTCATGTCTTTTATCAGTTGGCCTCTTTAATTTCATCATTTAAACATTTCAACTGGTTAAAAATCAACATTTTCATTTCATTTAAAGTGTTTAATGAAATTATTTATATATCAACTTGTAAAATGACGTTTTTAACAAGTTGAAGTGTCAAAATATTCAATGATAAGTTAAAAAAAAATATTGATAAAGCGTGTTCAATTTAAGGAACCGCAAATGTGTTAAGCATTATAATTAGTGGTATGCATATGCCTATTGTTGCATATCATGTTAGTATCTACTTTCAATGTCAAGAAGATGGAATTCTATGGAGATGGGAAAAGATGAGTATATCTTTTGATTCAAAAGAATATTTTATACCTACAGAAACTAGAAACATACAAGATTACAGTATCTTTGTGAGGAATATTATGAACTAGCTCCTTTCTTGGAATAGTTGAGGATCAATTCAAGGCCCAATCATGAGATGTGATGGAACAAGAAGCCTATGTAGAAGGAAAATTGGGGTACTTTCATTTGGGATAAAAGCAATAATATTTTGTCAATTATAAAATCACCCACTTGAAGATTGATCAAAGATACTTCATCAACAATTTTTAATAATCAAAGCAGATAAATCTACTCACAAGCTATTGATGAGGAGGTTGATATGAATGCAAGTGTAGCTGTCACGGGTGCTTTCAATGCAAATTTATCGTGCAATTTATCATATACTTACAAAAGACATTTTGAAACCCTGCTTCTTTTACCCTCTCTCACCTCCTTCTTCACTTGACACGAAACATTACATGGCACAAGTACTAGTGTCTCTTTCAAACCTTAAATTTCTTTTTGCTTACAATACCTAAGCAAGCTTGGAAAGAAAGTAATGGCTTCTGAACACTTTTTTGTGTTCAAAAAAGGTCACAAAGGTACCTCAATGATCAATATATATATATATATATATCACAGGAATGGGGAGAAAAATGTTTTTAGGACAATAATTCTGACTATGTTAATTGATCATAAGCTTAAAGGTGTTAACCTAAAGCGTGTGAAGATTCCATTTCATACAACATTTCCAAGTTGCACTAATTACGCTTTGACGAGCCGGTTTTTTATCCAGCTTCCCTAGCGGATGATTACTATGGTACCCATCTAATTTACAAGGAATCTTATTTCTCCATGTTTGGTTCATGACAGTGTTCGAGATGGATATGGGGGCAATGTTTTTCTGGTTCTCCTTGTGTCCATAAAACATAGAGATCGCCTCTTTTCTTTCCCAGTGTTAGAAGCGTTCCTGATCAATGTGCAGAAATTTTAATTCTCAGGACGTATATCAGCATGTCATTTCTAAATTGCTCCTATATCTTACTCCAAAAAGAATTACCTAGAGTGAATGGCACAATGTAGAGCAGTGCTGGTTGGCCATGCCCGTCCATCAAGTTCAGCGCCACATATGTAATGAGAAGACCTGCAGCAGATTTCATAATTAGGAGACAGAAAAAAGAAAAGCAAATGCCACTGAAAAGTAAAAACTAAGCACCTATTTCCAAACTAGTTAGGGTCATCTATAAATTATTTCATCATGATTTATCTTTTACTTGGGAATATAATTTATCTTAGTAGATGCACAATGACAGAGTAAACTAAATTAAAATTACATACCTAATCCATAAGCAGTCATTGCCCACAAGAAGTACCCTGCTCGAAGACTCTTATTTGCCAACCAATCATACCTGCACAGGATGATTAGTTATATTTTACAATACAATGTTGGAATACAAATTACAGAGTAAATCAGCAAGCCCAAGGTTCAATGTGGAACAACACTTGTATATATACACCATGAAAAAATATTACAGATGTGAAATGTTACAACAAATGAATAACTTGCTGTTGCTAATAGTTTCTCTTTTGCTCTTTTTATGTACCTTAATGGAAAATAGAGTGAAGATGATTCAAGATAAAAATATAAGTATATATAATTAACAACATAACATGGCATCTTACAAAATGTGCTGAAAGTTATTGCAGCTCCTAGTCATGTTTCAGGGGCAAGAATATAAGTAGAGCAAGCAATTCCAGGACTCAAATTGATGTGATTCACATAAAAAGATTAACATAGCAGTTAACAAGAAAAGGCAAACAAAATATTAGGTTGGCAGAAGAAATGTTGATAATAAAAGAAATAATACTGGGTTAAGTACAAACCTAAGAGAAAATGCTATCAACAATCCAGGTATAAGAATGTCACCAAATCCTATGATGCTGTAGCCACCCCAAGGATCAAACATGCGTGGGATCTTTAACAGCATGGGAATACCATCCTCTCCACTTCTGTCACCACGAGCCACCTATAGAATAAAATAAAAAGGTACAGTTAAACAGACTTATTGTTGGACATTTGAATAGACCAACGGTTTAAAAGAAAATTCATGATATATAACATTAGAATAATTACTTACAACAATCATCACACTTTCGTGGAACAACTTTTTAGAAACGAACACCCAAAAGATGTCATACAAAAATGCACAACTGAGAAGAACTGTACCTACCTGCAGATTTACAAATAAATCAGTGTATTATAAGAAGCTCAACTTTAACAATTTTCTTCCAGGTAAAAGGAAATCCATTGCACACAAATGCATGCACATAGCCAAAGAATACAAGAAAAAGAATTTCCCATTTTTTCAAAAAACTTTTAACAATCAAATACGCAAGTCTCCAAAATGCAATCAATATCTTTTCCCCTCATCTCCAGCAAAACACACTTTTTCTTTTTGAAGTACAAGCATATAGAACTAATAAACTTAAAGGTTGTAAAGCTAGTTTTGAAGGCATCCATGCCAATGATGTAGCAGCATAATGGTAATCCACGCCCTTCAAATATACAACATTCATAAGAATAATTACTGTTGCATAGGAGCTAGAATTTGATAGTTGGGCAAGACTTGCTAGATAATCAATGACAGTCAACCATGCATTTTCAATCTTCTTCCATAATCCTTGCTCTTCACTTGAAGCAGGAGAGAGAGAAAATGTTAAACATGAGAAAGCAAGCTTGCGTTTCATTGAATGCATGCTCATTTTAAATTTTGATATGTCATTGGCGCTACTGTATGGAATAATAGCAACCAAATAAATACATTCATAAACTTAGTTCAGTTGGATCACTACATTTACCAGGTACCAACCTAAAGCTGTACTTGATGACTGAAGTCACTTCTTTTGTTTTTTTAGCGATTGAGAGTTTGTTCTTGTGCACAGATGGATTGTCAATTTTTAGTAAAAGACTCAAATGTTAATCTAAATGTCATATGAAAATGTATTGGCAGCATGCAACCATCATATCTTTTGTTTTGGAGGTAGAAAATAAAGTCCAAATCCATCTTGTGATCTTGCATATAAAAGAATCAGAGGAAAAGTCCATACAAGCACCTAGCAATGCAATACCTTGAGATTAGGCACATGGACAATTTGCAGGACTGTGATAATCAATGCAATTCCCTGATTCAAGAACAAACAAAAGGAAAGAGATAATTAGCTGAGTTGCCAAATTTTAAATGAATAATACACCATAAAAGAAAAAATAAATCAAAGCCGCATTGACCTAAATTTGTGGGTACTGTCAATACTCTTATTTCCTTATTTAGTTTTTTCCATATAGCTGTATATTTCCTTATTTAGTTTTTTCTCATATAGCTGTATATTTCCTTATTTAGTTTTTTCCCATATAGCTGTATATTCTTTGATTACCTCTGTAAGATTTTCATTATTGTTGTTGTAATTACTACTATATTTCTTCCTATTATAGGCCTAGGATTATGGGATCTAATTATGCTTATTATATTAGACCCTAGGATTAAGGGATTTGACAATTCCTAATATCTATATATTATACTTCTGTTAAGTGAAATAAGAGTGAAAAACATTTCAAAAAATCTCTTTTTTTTATATTTTGTCATGGTATCAGAGCCTAAACTCTAAGATCATTTCATCTTGCGTCTGGTTTCTTATCTAGCTCCAAGATCTTAATCTTTTATTCTTGTTCTTTTCGTGTTCTTCTATTCTGTTTTCTTGGACCTTATTTTTTAGTTCTTGTTCTGGTTGAATCATGTCTTTAGAACGATTTAAACATTTTCTTGTTCGATTTAATGGCAAGAACTATTCTGCCTGGGCATTCCAATTTTAGATCTTTGTCAAGGGAAAGGAATTATGAAGTCATATTGATGAGACAGATCCTGCACCTAATAGCAAGAAGGAGAAGGAGATATATGTGAAATGAGAGGTGAAGGATGCTCAGATTATGTCTTGGATCCTTGGAAGTGTGGAACCATCCATACTTCTCAATCTCAAACCTTATAAAACTTCTAGAGGAATGTGGGATTACTTGAAGAAAATTTACAACTAAAGCAATACAGCACGAAGGTTCCAATTAGAACTTGAGTTGGGTCAACTTAGCCAAGGGAGTATGTCAATCCAAGAGTTTTATTCTTCCTTTGGAAATCTTTTGGCTGAGTACACTGATATTGTGTGTGCAAGTGTACCTCCTGAAGGACTCATTGCTATCCAAAATGTGCATGAGATTAGCAAGCGTGACCAGTTTTTAATGAAGTTGAAAGGGGAGTTTGAAGCAATCAGATCCAACCTGATGAACAGAGAACCAGTTCCTTTATTCGACATTTGTGTGGGAGAGCTTCTCAGGGAAGAACAACGGCTTATTACACAAGTTGTCTTAGAGTAGAAAGCACAAATTCTGCTCTAATTCCTGTTGCCTACACTGCTTAAGGAATGTTTAAAGGAGGCAGAGATATGACTAATGTCCAGTGCTATAGTTGCAAAGGATTTAGGCACATTGCTACTAATTGTACTAAAAAATTCTGCAATTATTGTAAGAAAATAGGGCATATCATCAAAGATTGTTCCATTCGGCCTCCAAAGAAATATGAAACTGCCTACAATGTCTTGGTTGATTCCTCGAATGCTCCTAGTCCTGGTCAGTCTTCTATTACTCTTGAAATGGTCCAACAAATGATAGTTTTTGCCCTTTCTGCTTTAGGCCTTTCAGGTAACAAAAATTCTAATCCTAAGCCTTGGTATTTTGATTCTAGTACTTCCAATCACATGACCAACACTACCTTACCTTTAAATAATATTAGAAAATATAAAGGAGATCTTCGGATTCATACTGCCGATGGTAATCCCTTACCTATCACAGCTATTGGTGATATTTCAGCCTCTTTAAATATTGTTTTTGTGTCTCCTAAGTTGTCCGCTAGTCTTATATCTGTCGGCCAATTAGTTGACAACAAATATACTGTTCTATTTTCAACTTTTGGTTGTCTTGTACAGGATCAAGTGTCCGGGAAGATGATCGCAAAGGGACCTAAAGTGGGATGTCTATTTCCTTTGCTTCTATCTCCTTTGGTGTCAAATTATGTTGCTTGTAATGTTGTTCAATGTGATAATCAGATGTGGCATGAACGTTTAGGACACCCTAATTCTCATGTACTTCGATTCTTGCTTAAATCTGGTTTACTTGGAAATAAAAATTTAGCCTTTTTTAATAGTGATATTGTTGATTGTGCATCTTGCAAACTTGGTAAAAGCAAAACACTTCCTTTTCTCTTGCATAAAAGTCACACCACCAAACCTTTTAAACTCGTGCATACTGATGTATGGGCCATTGCACTTATAATTTCTCATGAAAATTACAAATACTTTGTTACATTTATCGATGATTTCACTCGCTTTACTTGGGTATATTTTCTTCGGTCTAAAAGTGAGGTTTTCTCTGTGTTTAAGGTCTTTCTTGCTTTAGTTGAAACACAATTTTCTACCAAAATCAAAATCTTGCAATCTGATTCAGGTGGTGAATATATGTCAAATGCATTTCAATTTTTTCTTCAAAGTCATGGGATCATATCACAGCGTTCTTGTCCTTTCACTCCACAACAAAACGATGTGGTTGAAAGAAAGAATCGCCATCTTCTTGATGTTGTTCGAACTCTTCTAATTGAGTCTTGTGTTCCTTCTCATTTTTGGTGTGAAGTTTTGTCTACTGCTGTTTATTTGATTAATAGATTGCCATCTTCCAACTTGAACAATGATTCTCCCTACTTTCGTTTGTTTGGGCATGTACCAAATTATTCCAATCTTCATATCTTTGGATGTGTTTGCTTTGTTCACCTTCCTGCACATGAGAGACATAAACTTACTGCCCAATCTGTCAAGTGTGTTTTTTTAGGATATGTCAAAACCTAAAAAGGGTATCTTTGCTATGATCCTTATGCCCGTCGAGCTTGAGTCTCTAGAAATGTCATTTTTTTTTAAAATCAGCCCTTCTTTAGCACACAACAGACTTTAGAATTCCCTTCTCTATCTACTTTACCACATTTTCCTGAATCGCCAACACCAATACAAAGGTTTAAACCTGGTTATGTTTACTGTAGACGCACTCCTCCTACATCTGATCCTCTTACAGGTCTCACTGAGGTTCCTCCCCATCTTCCTGCAGCATCTGATCCTATTCTACCCATATCCAATGATCCACCTCCTCTTCGAAGAAGCTCTAGACCTCACAAACCTCCTGAAAGGTATGGTTTTTCAACCCCTGTGGCTATGTCTACTACTTTGTCTTCTATTTCCATTCCCACTTGTTATAAACAGGCTATGGAATATGAGTATTGGCAACAAGCACTGGAAGCAGAACTTCAAGCACTTGAGGAAAACCATACTTGGGACATTGTTTCTTGTCCTTTAAATGTTAAGCCCATTGGTAGTAAGTGGGTCTATACTGTGAAACGCAAATCTGATGGCTCTTTAGATAGATACAAAGCTCGATTGGTTGCTCTTGACAATAAACAAGAATATGGCCTAGACTATGAAGAAACATTCGCACCAGTTGCTAAGATGACCACAATGAGAACCATTCTTGCTATTGCATCATCGAACTCTTGAGCTTTACATCAAATGGATGTAAAAAATGCCTTCTTGAATGGGGACCTTAAATAAGAGATTTACCTGAAACTTCTACCGGGTATGTCATTGACGGATTCTCATGAAGTTTGCAAGCTAAAACGCTCCTTGTATGGATTGAAGCAGGCACCTAGAGCCTGGTTTGAGAAGTTTCGCAACACTCTTCTCACCTTCTCTTTCACACAAAGTCAATATGATTCATCACTCTTCTTTCATAAGACAACCACTGGTATGGTCTTTCTCTTGGTCTATGTAGATTATATTATCATCACTGGTAATGACAATAGGCTGATCACTAGGCTTCAAAATATGTTGCATAATACATTTCAAATGAAAGATCTTGGACATCTCACATATTTTTTGGGGCTAGAAGTTCACTCTCGAGATCATGGTTTGTTCTTAAATCAACATAAATACATCCAAGATTTTATTGAGCTAGCTGGTTTGAAGGATGCTACTGTTGTTGATACACCAATGGAGGTAAATGTGAAATACCAAAAAAATGAAGGCGAGCTTTTGCCTAATCCTTTTTTATATAGGCAACTTGTTGGTAGTCTTATTTACCTAGCAATTACAAGGCCTGATATCTCATATGTTGTCCATATAGTTAGCAAATTTATGCAATCACCTCGACATCTTCATCTTGCTGCTGTTCATCGCATTATTCGATACTTAATTGGGTCAGCTACTCGTGGGTTGTTTTTCCCTACCAAATCTGCTCTTCATTTGACTGCGTATAGTGGTGCAGATTTGGTTGGTTGCCCGGATATTAGGAAGTCTACAACAGGCTGGTGTGTTTTCCTTGGAGATGCCTTGATTTCTTGGAAGTGTGACAAGCAAGACTGTGTGTCTAAATCTTCCACTGAGGCTGAGTATAGAGCCATGTCTGCAGCTTGTTCTGAAATTATGTGGTTACGTGGTCTTCTTTCAGAACTTGGATTCCCTCAAACTGATCCCACTCCACTTCATGGTGATAATACTAGTGCCATTCAAATAGCTGCGAATCCAGTATATCATGAACGCACAAAGCACATAGAGGTGGATTGTCATTACATTAAGAAGGCTTTTACTCGAGGTGTTATCACTCTTCCTCATCTTACTACTGATCTTCAAATAGCTAATGTCTTTACAAAAGCTTTGACACGCCAACGACACAAATTTCTCAGTAGCAAATTGATGCTGATAGAGTTACCCGCATCAATTTGAGGGGGGATGTCAATATACTCTTTATTTCTTTATTTCTTATTTCCTTATTTAGTTTTTCCCATATAGTTGTATATTCCTTGATTACCTCTCTAAGATTTCCATTATTGTTGTTGTAATTACTGTTGTATTTCTTCCTATTATAGGCCTAAGATTATGGGATCTAATTATGCTTCCTATATCAAACCCTAGGATTAAGGGATTTGACAATTCCTGATGTCTATATATTGTACTTCTATTAAGTAAAATAAGAGTGAAAAACATTTCAGAAAATCTCTTTTTTTTATCTTTTGTCAAGTACTAATGTGTCATTACAAAATCACATACTTACTAGTATATCTTGACCTATCCAGGCATAGGAGACATTGCGATAGACAGCCCAAACAACAGCAAATGCTATGCAGAATGGAGATACAGCCAATGTTAGGTATGAGAGAGCTCCAAAGAAGGGTATTTTAATGTATGATTCTCCAGCACGCTTGAACCACCTGCACATGTTCTAAAATTTTAGTTCTCAACATCAAAAAATACCAATTTTCTTTGACTAATAGGCTGCATTAATGGAATCCTTTATTCATAAATCTAATGGGCACGCATACACAATTACAAGCATAGAAAACACACAAGAATAAACATTCTCTTTTCCATTTTCTTTCAGTTATCACCATTAGAATTTTTTCAGGAAATAGACCAAGCACAGAAAAAAATTTGTAACAAGATAAGCCACGCCAAATACAGCTTCAAGTAACAACTGGGCGTAGCCACACAGAAAAGTAAGAGAAAAATGAGTCTAAATTCACACTAAAAGCTTAGAATTGTCAAATACACATTCTTTCACTATAGCTTATAACTTGTAGCTGATATTTAGGAATATTCGAAACACTTGAAACACTTAGGAATTGGCAAACAAAACAATCCATAGCTACATGAAATAATTACTATTTTTATGAAATTGTTTGAATGCTAGAGCATAGCTAATGGCTCAACCAAAAAAACAACTAGTTAACGGAGGACTTTAGTGTTGTGTGGTTCTCCTCATTGTATTGCTTTCATTTATGACAATTTAGCAACAGACAGAATCTCCATCCAAGCCCAACCAAGCAAATATACAAGAAGCATTGGCATAGCATGTAGGTGATTAAAAATGAAGCTTTTAAAAATAAGTCATAATCATATCAGAATTAAGAGATTGTCAATTGTACCTTGATAACAAAGCAACTAGGCAGGTTTGCAGACCCTGCAAAATGATAAAATTACAACGTCTGTTCAATTCTCACAAATAAAATTAAGAAAATAAAATATAAAAAACTTGAACAATTCGCCACAGATCAGTATGTTTGTATCCTGACCATGATTTCCATTATAGCTAACTCAAATATGCTTACTAATGATGAAAATGAGAATGTGTAATTGATTAATCATTTGTCCCTTAGTCCATGCATCTATTATGACAGCAGAATAGAAAGGAAATTCTTCTCACCTCTACTCCGCCAATGCAAAAAAGAACCACCAAAAGCTCAACAAACCAGTATGACATAAGCTTGTAAAGCATAACCAAGAAGCATGAAGCAACAACAACAAACAGGACAGCAGATGCTGTATTGATGTCTACAATACTACTACCACCTACAACCTTGTCATTTGGCATTTCATCCACAGCATCCTATATTACAAAAATAAGATCTGTAAATAAGAAAGAATAAACATAAAGAGCATATCATCATAGATGATAAGAAATATCACGTTTATTCTATCATACAAAGATGAGCAAAAACAGTCACCTTCAATAGTTTGTCATGTTCAATAGCTGCCTCTCTAGCAGTCCATGCAGACCAATAAGAGGCACACAAGATGGTAATCACTGCCATCAACCACAAAAATACTTCAGCTATATCAACTAGCGGCCGTCGAGGAGAATACAACTGCACAGACACTGACAATAAAGAAATTTTATTTAGCTTTCTGATGAAAAGGAAACACGAGGAAAAAAAATATGGTAACAAAGAAGAAATGTTTTCATTTAAAGTGAGAAGGCTATTTGATTATTGCACTGTAAAAGGAGCATACGCTCAAACAAAGGTAGACCCCAGTCAAAGCCTAAATTTAGAGTTTGTTTCTCTCAGAAATATGTGAATTTGAAAAGGCTTACCTGATGCATTGCTCAGAATTTTTTCCAAGCTTGTGCCAGCATCTTGTGGGAGCAGAACAGCAGGTATGCGTATATCAAGATCAGTTTCATCTGGCTCGCAAACCATCTTGTAAAGTTCTACAGGAGAAAGAACAAGTTCCTTGCAATTGAGTCACAATGGCAAAGGTTGACAATAAAGTGCATATGTCACTATGGTTATATAAGAACTAAAATAATTGGTACTTCAGGGTCACTTCCTAGCCCAAGAACATGTGCAACATATTTATTTTGATTCACTGGCCAAGAAGTTTAATTACGAGGAATACAAATAAGCAAAGGAAGAATTCAAATATTGCAGGAATGAAGATTCTAGACACAATACAATGATTTGATTTCTAAACATCTTGTGCAGAATATGGCCCCTAAAAGTGATAGTAGAAAAATGTCAATTAGCCAACTGCAAGTAGTTGAACTTAATCATTATTTAATTGAATTAATGAGTTTAATATTAAAAAAGTCAACTTTAGTTAGTAGTATATTAGAACCATTATCCTTGTTGATTGTAATTGCCTATTTTAATCATGCATCAAATAAGAACAACATATATACTAATTACCTTTTTGATTATTAATTATAAGAACAGCAGAAGCACCAGCAGCCTCTGCATTATTTGTTTTGACTGTGAATTTGCAGTTCCCTCGATCAACCATGAGGACATCCTTTTCAATCTAATTAATCAAACATAGTCAATTTAGCAAATGTTGATGAATAATTATCCCAAATAATGAAAGCACATAAGTTGTCCACCAAGAATAAAAAACCTTCTTCTTTGGTGGTGTACAACAGTCACGAGGATCAGAAAGAGTAAGGCGAATTTGATTAGCATTTTTCTCCTTTGACACAATGGTAGTTCCAAATCTAGCACCGACACCGACAAATTCAGCATCCTCTACTCCATTAACCCAAGTTTGAACTTTTACCTAGCAAGAGCAAGCCCAAGATCAATGAAAACACTGTGCTGAATAAACAATAGGTAGAGATTAATAACGCAAAAATTCAATGGCAAAAAAGCTCCATCATAATCCAACTAATCAAAACAACTTTCCTTGGTAAAAAGCATTGGCATGAAAAAGAACATATATTAAATTAAACATTCGCAATGAAGTAGCACCTTCCTTTATTATATCTTTAAAGTATGCTTATTTACTAATAACGTAAAACCCAAAAGAGAACAGAGCTCAATTTTGACACCAAAAATGAAAATTGTTTATCTTGGCTTCTTAAATTCTACAGTTATGTGCTTTCCAAAGCTAATTGAGACTGCAGAAGCTCATTACTGGATATGCTGATACAGTTTTTTCACAAAATTGAGAGAATCTAATTAACTGAGAAAAAAAATTTACATAAAGAGGGGAATTAAAAGCTCAAATTTCAAGGGATACACAAAGAAATGATAACAGAAAGAGGTAGAAACCACATAATTAAGTTAATACTAACTACTAACCCAAAAAGGATAAAAAAAAAAAAGACAAACGCAAAATTCAATCAACCGACAGAGAAAAAAAGACAGACCCAGTTGAGAAAACAAGAAAAAAATAAGCGGGCAGCATTGAATTGAATCTTTACCAAAACGAAATCATTCTCACAACCAGGCTTTTTAGGAGCTAAATCATCATCATGCACTATATCCCCAGCTGAAACAGAAGATATAGGGCAACAAACCAGAAGTGAAATCACAAAAATTACAGAATAAAGCTTCTTCAAATCCATAGAATAATATATCCCTTCTCTCTGCAATACAAAATCAGAGCAGAGACAGGGAGAAGAAAAAAAAAGAAACACAGAAGGCTTCTTGTTTTATTCTTGTTTGTAGCTAATAATGTGATCTTTGTTTGTCTTTTCTTGCAATGGAGGAATTTTTACTGTTTATCAAAATTTAAAAAATTAATAATGATAATAATAAAGAAACAAAGAAGAAGAGAGCTTTTGTTGATGATGCTGATGATGAATGCGATATGGTTCTAGAAAGGCTGAACCCTCTTGACCCAAAAAAAAAAAAAAAGAAAAGAAAGGCAAAATCTATTAAAGCTCCTAAACTTTTCAACTTTTTAACTTTAAACCTTTAAAATTTTATTTTGTATATTTAGACTTTTAAATTTCTCAAATTTGAAAATTTAAACTTTTTGTTAATTTTTTAATATAAATTATTTTATTTTAATTTCTAAAATTTCATATTTCTAATATTTTTTATCTTTCAATACTTATGTCATTTTTAAAATTTTTTCAATGGTAAAAAATAAATTTACTTATTTTAATTTCTAATATTTTAAATTAAAAAGATAAATTTATATACATTTTTAAATAATTTTAAAAATAAATAAACAAGTTAATGTTAAATAAAAAATTTATAATAAAACTAAAATTTTTTTACAATATTTTATATTATACTAGTTTTATTTTCAATAAAACTTATATTTTCAAAATAAAATATTATGATAAAAAGAACATTATAATTAAAAGAGATTATGATAAAAAATATTTTATAATTATTTAAAATTTAAAATTTATATTTTTAATACATTTTTTATTTGTTTGTACAAAATTTTAATTAAATTATTGTGAATAATTTTTTATAACATAAATTTTATAAATAGTGGACATCAATGCATACCTATAAATCACAAAAAATGATAATAGATTTTCTAATCAATTCAAATTTTTTATAACCGTTATATTAACTTTCATTTTTTTATTATACTTTTTGAGTACATAAAAAAATTATAGTATAAAAATTTATTCACAATAATTTAAAATATCATGAAAAACTATGTATTAGTATAATTTTTTTATTTTAGTATTAACTTGGTTGTTTATTTTTAAAATTTAAAATTATTTAAATATGTATATAATAATTTAAAATATTAAAAATTAAAATAAATAAATTTATTTTTTATTAGTGAAAAAAATTTAAAAATAATATAAATATTAAAAAGTAAAAAATGATATAAATGTTATAAATATAAAATTTCAGAGATTAAAAGAAAATCATTTATGTTAAAAAATTAATAAAAGGTTTAAAATTTAGAATTTATAAAGTTTAAGGGTTTAAATATAAAAATAAAACTTGAGGCCCCTAAAGTCAAAAAGCTATAAATTTTAGGTGCCTCAAGATGCGTTTTGCCTTCTTGAAATGAAATGATCCATGGTGAGAAGTGACGTTTACCAATGACGAGCATAGATTCAGAAACGTAGCCCCTGTAAACAGCGTCGTTTTGATCTTAAAAAATTAATGATTAGGCGTCATTTTCGTTGTTATTGTATTAAATTACATTCCCCTTAAAATTCACCAAAATGTCATTTCTTCTTAGATAGACCTTCATGTGGAAAATTGTTGCTTACACTGCTAGGGATACATTTTACCATTGAATGTATATAATAAAAATATATATTTTAATTTTATTGTCAAATTCTACTCTGTACGTAATATATATTTGACGGTTGAATTTATATAATAGAAATATATATTTTATTTTCATTGTCAAAGTGTTTCATGCTTAAATTATATGTATTATAATTCATATGATATAGATAAAAATTTTCATATATATGTATGATATTTTAAATTTATAATACTAATTCATAATACATAAATTGTGATACTGTATAAAAATTGTTTTCAATTTTTTTTAAATATAGTAATAATATTTGTGGTCAAATATAATTTAAGTAGCCAAAATAGAATAATCGAGAGTTGGATTAATTCAAACAAAAATATCGATGAATATATTACAAAAATTACAAATAAAAATTGAGATTATAATTTAAAAAAGAAACTAACAAAAAAATTTGTTGTTGTAATTTCTTAGAGAATAGAGTGAAATTACTATATTGATTGATTATTTTGAGAAGAGAAAAGCCTTTGGATTTGGACATGAAACGCGTTATGTTGTGTGATGCTGCGACCAGTGCATGTGGCTGTAAGCCCATGATGCAATTCATGCCCTCAACCACCAAAATGACCTATGTACCCTAAAAACTATGGGGAAAAAACATAGCCTTGATCAACCTATTATAAAGTTTTTAATTGGGCAATATTGGAAAATAATTTACAAATGCAAGATAATCACATCAAGGGGCCATCAATATTTTAATGGAAGTAGAATTTTCTTTTTTAAATAAATATTCTAAAATAATTTTATCTTTTTTTTTTAATTTATTCTGTTTGATTCAGATTAATCAAAATTTTTATAATTATCGATATCAAAGATAATAAATTAAATTTATATATTTTTTTAATTTAATTATTCAATTTTAGACATTGAGATATGTATTTATTGCCCTAGTAAGCTTGTGGGTGCTAAAAGCTTGCAATTGTTGTGAAACCTAAGCATTAATAAAAGCTAAACTAAACAAGGATTCTTGCACATTGAAGTGAAGGTGTGGTGAATGTTGGAACACATCTTTTGATATTTTAGCTGTGACACACCATTAATTGTAAGATTAGATATGGTTGATGAGTGGAAAGGAAGGAATCAAATAAGTAGAGATTTTCCAACTTCAAAAGAACAGCACTACTGATTCCTTCACATTAAGAAAGTTGCACTTTGAAAAGCTATAAGCTTATTGATCAAATCCAAATAATAATTAATGACAATATTCCCACTGCATTGCTTCTGTTACATGGCTGAAGCATCTAAGCTAAGCAGTCTTTTCTGACTAATGGGTTCTGAGGAGAAAAAAGAAAAAACAAAATAAAATCTCTCATACGCAAAGTATTCTAAGCCAAAAAGAGAGAAAAAAGTTCAGGAGTGATGCATCATTTCTGTTTCTTATGTAGTAATAGCTCAACAAGGTGTAACAGGACAAACACCTGAAAAAGAAGAAAAATCAAAAGACTCTGGAACATTCTGATATTCCACTGTGAAAAAAAAAAAAAAAAAGAAAGAAAGATGCTTGCCAATCTGAGGAATGAGCATTACCTCCCTCAGAAGCTTAAACAATCTTTTTCAGCAGCATAGCCCCAGAAAAGTCCTGAATGCAGTATTTCTGATAGTATAACTAGACAATGACAATCTTTATGGCAGAACCTACTTTGGGAATCGACAAGTGTCTTGGTATGTCATTACTCTGCTATCTGCTCTATAATTTGAATGGCTGTGAAAGTTGTTGGCAATGTAAGGTTCTAGCAAAGAGTAACTTCCACTAGAAAACGTGATAGCTCCTCCATTCATTGACAGACTTGGTGTTGGTGTGTTGCTATTTTCTCTCGGCAGACTTTCCAAGTCAAATTGGTTTGGAACGTTAAATCCACCGCTTACAGCCTGTAGAGGAACTGTGTATCCTTTTCCAACAAGTGAGGAAGTATTTATGCTGTTCTGGTTTAAGAAACTGGTATCTCTAGAACTCATTTGAGCAAAGTTTCTACTTCTTTCTTCTGCCTGCAGCATGCTTTGGTAGTATCCAAGATAGCTGCTTGAACCAAGTATTGGATTTATTCTTTTTGCATGTGTTCCTGCTTGATTCTGAGCAATTGTTGGTTGAATATAGCTAAATGAAGAAGTATCAGGCCTATGATTTGGAATGTGAGGATTGGATAGTACACTTGGTAACGTTAAGTACATTGATGAAGCTATCTGATTGAAGGAATCAGATGAAAAACTTGGTTCTGTAAATAATCCTGACCTTTCTCCCTTGTCCTTCTCCGTTGGAGTTACAGATCCAATTCCTTGGTTGTAATTCACTGGATAGTTGAGCACTTGACAGTGATTATCAGAAGTAGCACTTCTTTTGCCTTTTCCAGGCTTCACTGGAGATCCACCATTGCAATTTTGAGCTTTTATGCCTAAAACAATGCTCTTCTGTTGCTGAGCTTGCAGATTTAGGTCAGAGGGACCAGACTTGGAATTTGACTTTTTAGATAATGCTGATTTCTCTTCTCTTTTCTGTTCAGTTGGTGCCACAAGCACAAGTGCTTGGCTGTAGTCAGTTTCATCTTCAAGTGCTCTAGCGTAATTATTAGAATTAGCCAGTTTCTTGCTTGTACCAAACCTCTTAGAAGGACCACCATTGCATTTTGGAGCGCCTGTGCTAGTTCTGGTCCTAGTTCTGCGCTGCATTTGAACCTTCTCCTGAGAGTTCTTTTGAGGCTGCAATTCAATGTTGTCTTCCAAGTTGCTTATCTGCTGCATCTGCACACTGTCCCCAAACTTTCTGTGACGCTTCATTTGACAATACTCCTCAAAGTTATTCTGATTCTGGACTTGAAGGTTCAGGTTCTTGCCAAAGAGATGTTGGTATTGAACAGGAGCATTCTCCTCAGAGTTGTTCTGATCCTGCAACCGGTCTTCCTCTCTAAATCTGCCTTCTTTCCTTTCTGATTCAGAAGCTTTCTCTTCTTTCACCAACTTCTCAATTTCTTCCTTCATCCATGATAACAAATTCTTTCTGCTAACTTTAAGTTCTTCCAACAAAGAATTCATATAGTTCTTTAGATCATCCAAAGCAGCATGCTCATTGACACTAGCTTTACCCTTCTTTCGAACAGATTCGTTACGAGTTCCTCTCTTCTTTTCTGAAACAGCTAAATTCACATTTTTACTTCTTCGTCTTTTCCCTTTTTCAGCTTTGTCAGGTACATTTTGACCTGAAATTCCAGGATCATTGTTCTGAAATCTTATAGTGTCCCCAGTTTCATTATTGTCAACAGGAACCAAGGCCAGTCTATGATTTTTATGAGCTGGTTCACCCCCTAAACTGGATATAGAATCATGGCTTGAAGAATCGAAGTCACTGTCTCCCCTTCTAAACGCCCAGCGTTGCTGAAATTTCACTTCCTCTCCCATTTTGAAATTGGAGGGCATCAGAACAAGGCTAATAGATGTTCCCCACTTGCCATTGCCATTTCAAGAATATTCAAAAAAACAGCGCAGAAGCTATCCAACTCAGGATTTTAGCTTATTTCAAGAGTATACCAGTAGTTTCAGCAAGACACCTGGTAGCAAAATTGAATCCTGCTAATGAAAACGTTACATATATAGAGGTTTGGAAAAAAGCATGTTCAACCACCATTTTTATTTTTCCATTTTGTTCTACAACAAAGAACAGTTAGCCAAGTATAAGGTACGGAATGGATTTTTCCCAACTTCACAAAATTTGCAACCCGTGTTGCTATTAAAAAAGAACCATTCAGGAAAAAGAAAAAGAGCCAAAAACATATCTACCAGGCCTAATCTATACAGAGACAGAAATCCACAAAAAATGCATAAGGAAAGGAACTGTCCAGTTTCTACAAGGGACATATAGTTAGCTTCAAAGAACCACCATTTTTTTTTTTTTTGTGAAGATTCCAGTTCCAAAATGCAAACAGTCAAGAACTCTTCTCAAAAAAAAAAAAATCCTAAAGAGAAAGGACAAGCTTCTTACTTAAGACTTAAGAGCTCAAAAGGAGCATCAAGACAATGCAAAATCCTAATACGTGCTACCATAAATTCCACAAATAAGATCCAGGCTAAAGTAATAAACTTTTTCTGATATTACACCAAGAGAAGAAAAAACCACAAAAAAAATCATCAGAACCAATCAAGAAAACATAAAACCGGTAATCCTAACAACTCAAACCTGTCAAGCACCATGTTAATGGGTTTAAAACAAAGATATGGAACTTACCAGGCTTTCGGTAGATGACAAGAAACTCTAGTACTCAAGCGAAAGGTGATTGCTTTCCCATCAAAACACCATCAACCCTCAAGTGCACATCTCTTCCATTGAGCCATTTTCCTTCTTTTCCTTTCAGGCATTTATTTCCTTGCTGTATTGCTCCAAATGGCAATAAAAGATACGTTGTGGCCTGTCTGAATAAATGTGTCATATATGTACAGATAGTGCATGAATGAGTGTGTGTATGTGTGTTTTTGCTGTTTATGAAACTAAGTCTGTAAGTTGGCTGGATGGTGGCAGAAAAGAGTTATGGGTCTTTTTTATTTTCGAATATTAGCTGGTTTCAAAGTAGATAAATGCATTAGGCCAAAAGCTTTAAATTTTTCAAAAAATAATGGTTCTTTTAGAAGATTTTAAAGATCTCTGGTCTCTGATTCTGGTGTATTTTCTACCAAACTCATGCTTTCCTTGTTGTGAAAAGATTTATAATCTTCCATAATTGGATTCTTATATTAACTCCTTCAGAAGTTACTGTCTTATTTCAAGCTACAGCTGTGATGATTAATGGATTCTATAAAAATTAGTGAGTTGATAATTATTAGAATAATAGACCTTACGTTTTATTTATTCATTGTTTATAAATGGCATGAGAACTACAGCTTTTCTCCTATGATGGAATGAGAATATAAATGGATATATATGAACCAAGTTAAGAAAATATATTTCTTTGGATGGTATGTTGAATCGGACATGGCAAAACTGGTATATATGGACCAAGTTAACCAAAATATATTCAATGAGCTGTAATTATTCAAACTCTTAATGACTATCTAAAACGGTTGTGTATATCATAACTCGAACCTAAAATGTATACATTATTACTTAGTTGATCTAGCAGTTGTTGGTGTATTGGAGCATAACTGTTGCTAAGGGCTTGAATTAATTTGGAATTTATGTTGAATAGTTAATTATGAATAAGGATATTAATCACAGGCTCCTTGCACAATGATGATTAATGATGCATTTCTTTATCGTCCATGGGGAAATGTTTTAGAAAATTCAACATCAGGTCCTGCATTCTTGGCCTAGTACCCGACCATGCACAGAACATGAATCCTACCCCGGATCGATTCCTATCCTATTTGTACTTGGTCAAACAAACAAAAAGGAACTTCAATATCATTGAAGACAATCATGTTACAGGAGGAAATTATAATCGAAATTTTTTCTTCAATTTTTCTTTATGATAATAAATTGAAGGGTAATGAACATAAATTATAATGCTGATTACATGACATGATTTCATCCCTTCAGAAAGAGAGGAAGAGACTGAATCGCGGCAGTTAAATTATATTTTATCACAACATCAAGAGCAGAAGAGAAACTGGAGCCAAACATAAAAAAATTTGGCCTCCAGCTTACAATAATGTGGTTGAAGAAATATTTTACAACACTGAATTTGGACACAAGACTGTTGATGCATATCTTAACAATCAAGATACCAACACTGAATTTGTTCTGTCAGCCTCAAGAAGGTGAGAATTCAGATCATATGCATCAGCATTGCACCATGTTGATCTCTAGAAATTCACCGATGACTATAAACTTGATTTGTTCAATGCAATGAAACATTGAAGGGGTTTTATATCAGTGGGAAATAGAGTCAGCCATGCACATTCAAACATTCACTAGGTTTGACAAAAAAAATTGTTTATAGAATTGGATGGTTAATTCCTCTGGGAGATCATGCGCTGTTCGTTTGTTGAGGAAGATTCAATAACCTGTGGCAACAAAAAGATTTTATAATTATACAAAAGTTAAGAGTTATGGAATTTTGCACTAAGTTCAAGGATTGTGGATATCTTACCATCAACCTATATATAAGACACTTCGTCAATCGCCCTCTAGCATATGCTATTAGTTGCATTTACCAGAGCCACAAAGAACAGAAATTACATAGGTTCTGCTTTTCATACATAGTCTCTTGATATATCACACTAGCGAGCTCTTAAATAAATCAATGGCTTTCTGGTAACCTGCAGCAGCAAAAGTAAAATGAAGAAACTCTGAATCACAATCAGATGAGCAAACAACAGGAAGCTTGTAAGAGAGTGGATTTCTTTTTTTATTTAAGAAAAAAAAGATAAAACTTTTGCATTTTAGGTAAGAATAACAAACAGAGGGGTACAAGAGTTCTACTTCAGAACAAGGGTCCCATATCAAAGCCCTCAGGAAAGCATCACAGGAATTGGACATGGTCATCCATAAATCTTAATTATGTGCATTTCAACATGCTAATTTAATTTCCCTCTTCCTATTGAGTCAAGTTACATTTGCAAATCAAGACTTCACAAATCAATCCGTGAAAAAATTCAAATAATCAAAATACCAATATGCCTTCTGATTTGTATTTTGAAAAGCATATTAACATACCGCCATGGAAATTCACTTGTATCTATCCCAGCTCGGTGAAGCTCATCAACGTATTGCAAAGCTTCCCTGCACTCCTCACGGTCATCAAAAAACTCGTTTTTGTCACCTTCAATTTGATATGTCTCATGACCTTTACCAGCAATCACCTGCAATGTAGGGTATAACTTCACAAGGGCAAAAATATCCTAGAAAAAAATGTGAGAATAAGTGAGAACTATTACATTTGAGCTATTAATTCTTAAGGGAATTGCAGTTTAACTGCACATGCCGTATTCTTAACAACTTGGCATTATTCTAAGTCATAATAACCCGTATCTACCCATAAATATTTAGCACAGAATGTGAATGTTGTTTCAAAAATAATGTAACATGATTGTGTCAGCACAAAAGTAGCAGGATATGCAGCAGGACTCATTCTTAAAAGGTCAGTCTTTGTTACACTTCCCCCAAACAAGTAGTCTTTTTTATGCTGGGAAGAAAAAGTTTTTTTTTTTTTTTTTTTTCAGGTAGAGAGGGGATAAACAATAGCTGCACCGGAATACAATTCTCAAGTTAGGAAAAATGAGTTCTCATAACATTGTCGCATAGCTCTCCTAACAACAGAGTAGCGAAGTGGACTTGAATACTTACAACCATATCACCTTCTTCCCCCATGGCAACAGCGCAACGTACTGCCACTCGTCTAATATCATGCAGAAAAAGACGATGACCATTAGGAAGTGGTGGATAGTAATCATTCTCTCCATATTTTAAATAATCCTGCATCGACCAACCCACACCGGCCAGCATGTCATCCAAGATGTCCACTGACCAAGATGAAAGAAATTAGTATCAAGCTTCACAACAATGACTTTTTAATTATGCAATAAGACCCAAAAAAACATACATGGATCTTCATTTTTTGGATTGTCTGACGTCAGCATTGTCACCTCACTTTTGTTTGTTGCAATTTTTGTCATCATTGGTCTCTTGCCTCTACCACCATCACCAGCACAGCCAATGACTTTGTAGAAGGCACAAAATTGGTTAGAAGAAGAAATAATAGAATTTCCTCAAGAACTTATCCATGACATAGAAATTGACACTGGTCCAACTATATAAATGAGTTGCAATTTTCTCAACAAAAAGTAACAAGAACACATTTTCATCTTGTTAGTAACTCAAGGAGATAATACTTCAGCATCAAGGATAAACTCAATTATAGGACAAATACGCATAAGTGAACCTTTTGATCTTCAATGACATCTCAAATTTTCAGGATTCTCAAAAGCTCAACAACTAAATCGCTGCACTTATGCTTGTAGTGCCATGGAGGAATTTTCAATATCCTAAAGAGCAATGTGATCATTTGTGTATATTAGTATTACAGACTGCAAAAGCTAATACCAAATATTGCAACAAACTCAGCATCTTTCTGAAATTAGTGTTCAATATGACATTCGACCACAAGACTCTCTGTTAAAAATACTCCAAAACTGAAGAGAAAAAAGGAATGATCTACTAGTCCTGTTTATAATAAGCTACAATAGGTATATTATTTTATGCGAGTGTAAGATTGTAAAAGTTAGAAGGAAGCACCAGAAGCATACCAGTGATAATCCTCTTAGGCTTGAGCTCCCTTACTGAATCAAGTAGTCTAGATAGGCCATCAGGAGTGTGAGCATAGTCCACTATCACCCCAAATGCCTGCTCCTCATCTATTAACTCACACCTACCAGGTACTGAATCAACCTCCTCAATCCCTCTGACAATGTCTTCTAACGGTGCCCCAACTGCTATCCCAACAGCCACAGCAGCCAGAATATTATAGATATTATGCCTCGTAAGCAATCCAGATGAAATCTCTAATATACCATTTGGTGTTTTAACCAGAACCTGTGTCTCAAATAATGAAAGCTCAAACTTCAAGGGATGAACATCTGCGCTTTTATTCTCCATGGCAAATGTCACAACAGGCACATCTGGATTCCCTTGTGCAACAAAGAAAGAAGCATTGGGGTCGTCAATGTTGACAATTTTTCTATGCCTTTCTGGATCCACCATCCTAGCAAACAACTTCGCCATGGCATCCCTATACTCCTCCTCAGTCCCACAAAAATCCAAGTGATCCCCTGCTAAATTGGTAAACACTGCAATATCAAAATCCACCTCATCACACCTCCCTGATGCCAGTCCATGGGAAGATGCCTCCATCACAACAGCTTCAGTCCCATTATGTAGCATCTTAGCCATCAAGTGCTGAACCAAAACTGCATCTGGTGCAGTGTTGGGTGATTCCAATTTATTATTTCCATGTATATAATATGCAACCGTACTCAACATGCCAGTCCTTAATCCCATTGCCTCATACATTCCTTTAATCAAATATGCCGTTGTGGTTTTTCCATTACTACCTGCAATCCCTATCACAGCCATGTTCTTCGAAGGAGACTTGTAAAAAGCAGCAGATAGTGCAGGCAAAACAGCATTAGTATCCTCCACAATAACCAAAGCTTTACACCCCAAAGTCTCCTCTATATCAATCTCCTTACTAGCCACGACTGCAACAGCTCCTCTCTTATCAGCCTCACTCAAAAACAAATGTCCATCGGTTTTTCTCCCAACACAACATACAAACAAATCACCAGCATTCACGATTCTCGAATCATGCTGTATCCCAGTAATCTCTACCTCCAAATCCCCAGCCACTGAAACTGGCACCACTTTACTCTCATCTAAAAGCTCAGCCAAACTCATCCTAAACTTAGGTTCCACAATAACAGCCTTCCCTTTCCCATAACTATCAAAATTCAAATCAAAAGAAGGATCCAACGACAACCCAAGATCACTCTTTTCACCCTTTTTACTAACACCACCATCGAATCCAGTAGAATCAATATCATCCACATCGGAGTCAGCATCAACAACTCTAATTCCTTGTAACTCATTTATCTCATCTAAATCAACAACCTCTTCAGGCTCTAACTCCTCAATTCCCTCAAGAACATCACTGTCACTACTTTTATCAACTCTTGGTTTTAAAAGTCCTTTCTTTATAAACTCTTCTCGTTTTAAAGCAATAGCTTTGTCTATCTCACCAAACAAATCATCCCCAGAATCTGAACTTACAGATGGGTTATCTTCACTCTCAGCAATTGCATTAAGATAAGTTGACTGGTGCTTTTTAAAATCATCTTCTTGAATTTTCCGGGCACGGGCAGCCTGGATGCCAATTTGGTCAAATTTTGAAACTCCATGTGAACTGTCTTCTGGGGCTTCAGGTGGGTCATCTGCAGACGGGTTCGGGTGAAAGTTACCTCCTAGACCAATGGCAAGAAGTGGGCTCTGATGGTAACGGAGAGAGGGAGATGGAAGGCGGGAAAGAGAAGGAATGGGCTTTAGAGAAAAGGGTTTTTTAAGAGAGAAAAAGTTCGGGTGCGAAGAGAGTGAATGTAATTGTGAAGTGAGAGTGAAAGTGAAAGTGAAAGCCATTAAAATGGAGAATTTGCAGAGACTTGAGAGACTCCGGAAATGAGGGTTTATGTCCGAGAAGATGGTGATAAGGGGTTTTGCTGTTCAGACAATAACGGCGTCGTTTTGGTTTAACTAACTTTTTCCTTGCTTTGGCGGTTAATTCTGTTTTCAGTGTTAAATCATTTGCCATACTAGAATAAGTCTATTATCAAATACGATCAGATTTATAATATAAATATAAAAATTTTATTTCTATTAATTAATATAGTAGAATAAGAAATATATAAATTTTATAAATAAATTTTATTTCTGTTATTTATAATATAGTAGAATAAGAAACCGAAACCACCAAAATATTAATAAAAAATGTTAAAATATTCTTTTTAATTTCATAAATTTTCTATTATGATTGTTTTTAATTAATCACAAATATTTTTAAAGGGTTTATTTTTTTAGTTTAAAAGAAATAGTTAGTATATTATGCTAAAAAAATAAATAGTTAGTTTATTAGAATATTAGTTTATGGAGATGAGGAAGATAAAAGTTTCAAAAGTATAATATATTTGCGCTCTTTGTACTTAATATAACTTATCAGTTTAATATTTTAATTTATAATTTTATTATTTTAACACTTAAATTTATAAAAAAATACACTAATTTTTACAAATATGATGATATAATAAATCTATCATTTATGTATTTGTCATTTATTTATACTTTTTTATTAGTTAAATTTTTATAATGTGATATATACTCATTTATTATTTCATACTATATGTGCTAATAGGAATTTTAAAATTATATTTTAAATAAGTTCATATATTAAAATAATAAAATTATAAATTAAAATGTCAAATTAAAAAAAAAGTCATAAATAATTAATGTATTATGCCTTTTTTAAATTATTTTGTTATGTAATATTGCTATTGCATCAAAAATGTGATGGCGGTCTCTGATTTTTTTAATTATATTTTACCATGAAATAATGTTATTGCATCACGTTTATTTTTTATTTTTTTTGTAAAAATATGAATAAAATGTATAAATTTATTAAATATTGTCCACCAACAACAGTATGTCAAGTTGAGATCGATAATAATGTTAGACAGGAGACTGTCCTCGACTGTCACTTGGAGATATTGAAGTACAGTGTTAGTGTACAGCATTTCCTTCATTTGAGGGCACTAGCTTATCTCCTTTTCTCGTTTTTTTTTTTTTTTCAACATATATCTTTTTTTCTTGTTCAACGTTCGCAATTACTAAATATATCACATTATTGTATTGTCATTAATAACATCCTAATAAACACATGCACTTTGAGCAACCATATGTCTTGTCATTGTACACACGCAAAAGAAGGAATAATCATAGGTCCTTCAAGCATTGAGATTAACCCAAAGAACCAAAAAAATTGAAATATAGCTCACGAACATCCGCAGTGGTGCGTAGTTTTTTTTTTTCTTCGAACAATTAAGAATGATGTAGGGTAAGTTTTCGATTATTTAAATAGATTTATGGAATGATAGATAGAATATATAAATTTTATTATTGTTATTATTATTATTAGAATTTGATTTGATTTAATTTAATATTGATTCGAAATTGACTTTCTTATATTATTAGATATTTGATTTTCTATCTTAATTATAATTATTTTTATTTTTATTTTTTAAATAAAAATTATGATTGAGAAGTTTGTATTATTATATAAATATGGAAGTCTTAAGACTATATGAAAAAAAATTTATTGAATTGATAATCAGATTTTTATTTTCTCAATTTTTGATATTTCTTTTTATAAATCAATAAATATTGATATTTATATCATGGTATTTATATGCAAATTAATAGATTGTAAAAGATTAATTTCTAATATTTGTGTGTAAATCAACATATTTCAATATTCATTCTTTATTATTTTTTGATATTTATTTATAAATTAACAAACTATAATATTTATCTTATTTATTATTTTATTTTATTTTTATTTCTTTAAATTTTCTTTACATCAGTTGGTATTAAAGCAAACGGTATTAAAAAAAAAAACATACATCCAGAAAGGGATAGTCACATATTTTACTTCTACTAACATAAGACATAATGTAGAAATAAACAAATTGACTATCACAAGAGAACAAAAAACACAAAACAAAGGAAAACTTAGCTTCCTAAACAGAACTGAATGTGTGATTCTTGGATGAGTTGAATTTCTCAGCTAGAGAAATATATACTAAAGGACTTCAGCTAGATGGGCATTTGATTATGATTACAGAAGAAATGCTTAGGCCTTCATTAGACTTTGATTTTGTAGCTTTGGGAGAAGTGAGCTCAGTATGGGGTGGGTCTTCACCTGGCTGCAATGGTATCTCCTGCTTCATGGAGAGCAGCCCAACGGTGCAGTTCATAGAAGATACCGGAAGCAAGTTAAGCAAAACGTCATTGTTGTCGCAGCGTCATTAGCTCCACACGCTTTAACAGAGCAATATTTCCTGAATACGCCATGGATGGAAAGTGAGAAAGACGCGCCTTTGGCAGCGACGTAGGCCCGAGAAAAAGCTTCTCAGAGAAGTCAATCAGCTGGGCAGACGATGGACCCTCCTTCATAAACAACAGCGGAGAAGGAACAGCCATACACAGAGGCTCTGCATGGAACCAAGGCTTGACATCTTTTTTTACTCTGTTTACATCGTTCATCTTGAAAAACTTGAGTAGGGATGTTTTCTTCAGCTTCAAGTCCAGGGCTTGAATGATCAATGCGAAGTACCAATCATAGTGCAGATCAGGTGCCCGGATGACGGTTGATGACCAGATGTTGGAGTTGATGGAAGACTTGGAGATGTTATCTACTTAGTACAGCTGGAGATAAAGATGGTGGCATTTCTCAAAGTCACTTAACACTGCAAAAGAAAGCAGCAGGAGCTGCAGAGACACTCTGGATTTCGCCATGGTTAAGCAGCAAAGAGAGATATCACAGAGCCATCACAGAGCTATCAAGAGAGCGTCATTTTTTTTGCTAGTTTATATTTGGGAGAGAAAAAAAAGGTACAAGGAATTATTATTGGATGTCGAAATAAAACTGCAAACATTCAATGGTGCATAGTTGTTAGGAAAGTTGGCCAAAAAAAAAAAAAAAGGAGATGTTGAATCTCCCAACAGTGAAATTGTATTGTGATTTTATGACCTATTTAAATAGATAAATGGAAGTAAAAGGAATTCAATCGATAATTTTATAAGGATTTAAAGGGTTATTTATTATAAATTGTGGCATTACAATTCGTGACATATATTACTCTCAATAGTAGTTAAGTAATGGTCAGTATGAATGAATTCACATATACAAAGATATAATTTTTTTACCGAAAATTATTACCTACATGATATGTATTTCATCTAAAAATAAAATTTGTGATACATTATATAAATATTTTATATTTAACTAATAAAAATGAAATACATGTTTTCATAATACAAATCTCATCATTAAATATAATATACTCTGAATATATTGCACCCTAAAATTAGATATATAATAAATAAATTAAATATAAATACTGGGCTAATTAAAATAAAACAGATATCTTTATATTTCATATTTAACCGTTTTGTGTATCATATATGTAGACAAAGAATTGTCTGTACATATATTATTATTATTATTATTTATTTATTAACATTATGTGACTTCTAGTTCGGAAATGAAGTCAAGGAAAGGGGTTGCAGCCCATCCAATCCATCAACAGAGGGATGAAGCAAAGAAGTTCCCTTGAGTCGAGCAGTACTTGTGTTTCTATTGCAATGCTGTCACGTTATCCAGCCATCGTCTTGAACGCAAGAAAGCTTCACAGCAACAGATCCATTGCCATGCAAGACCAAGAAGCATATTCAGAGACACGGATATGATACCACATATATATAATGATATAGTAATTTTTTAAAATTTAAGGATACAATATGAGTGAGACATTCTATATAAAATGTATGTTATTTTCTATTATATAAAAATAATTTTTTTAAAAATATGAAGTTAGTATAATAAAATAAAAACTATGAAATTTAAACACTTCATGTAATCATTTAATTAATTATTTATCAGTATCATATATAAAGACATACATAAAAAAGTGGCCAATATATATAATTTGTATAAAAAATAGAGCTACTATTACAAAGAGAAACTTCAAATAATTTAAGAATTAACCATAATTATTCGGCCAATAATCTAGTTACTAATACCATATGCATGAAATGTATAAAAAGTGATCAAAAAAATAAAAATCGTATTATAAAAAGTGTCATATCGTGTCCTACATATATTTTAGTCATGTCCTTTTAATGTTCTAAAAATAATAAAATAATAGAATAAATGTCTAGTTAGAACATGATACTTGTCAGACACATATTCAATAAATGTCAGACCGTATCGATATCCAAAAAATATTGGACACGAATATCTCATCCTATTTGAGATGTCGATGCTTCACAAAATCTAGATCACTAAGTCTTTGTGTCTAAATTATCATCATAACCAAGCTTAAGACACGAACCACAAACAAATCTATAGCATTAAATTTTAATAATTATGGTCAAAATCAAGCTACAGATTTTTCGAGTATATAGTAGGTTGATCTATTATTATCAATCATTAATTTTTTTTTTTTTTACAATAAAATACTGATTTCATTGAAATCAAAAGAACACCCATACATGGGGAAACATCAAAAAGCTACCCTTAGGTAGAAATAAAATTCAAAATAAAAGGATGAACATAATAACATCCTATTATGGGATTGCTCATCAGCAACCCCAGAAAAACATAAGAGAAGTCTAGACATCCTAACACATGAACAAAACAAAACCCAAAAGTTTTAATATGAAGTCACTACAATAAGACATCCATGCATTGAGCTATGCCTTTCTTTAGAAGAAGAATTATGTCACGCAGGTGGTGAGCATACAAAGCTAGCTATCCCAAAAGAAGATGACGAGCACCCTTGGTCGGCAAAGCAAACCAAAAGAAGAGCTAGTAACACCGGTCCTTGATCCTGCTTGGACATCCAGCCGATTTCAATCTCAACACATCTACTTGTTGTAGTAGATTTCAAAATCATAACCATCTTTTTCTCCTTGCTTGCTGCCAAAATCACAATATCTAGTACACTATATTAATATCTAAAAAACATAAAACAAGAAAGGAATTAATAGCATATCTCAAAACCAAATTTATGTAGAGCAAAGAAGAGAAAAAAAAAGAAGCATAATGGACAGATTAGAAAACCACGGAGGGCACAAAGAAACCCACGGAGGGCACCACACAAACACACACACACTTAAACGATATGGTGTTTGGATGGCTTTTTTAACCAAGAATTAACCCCAAAAAAAACCAACCAAAACCAATAAGATTTAGAATTAGGAGACTGAGCTACAGTAACAAGACTCTTCTAGAGTTCTATTTTTTGGTCAAGATAAGTTCTCTTTTTATCATTAAATTATATATATGATAAACACTTAGCATATAATCTCATTATTATTCCATGTTCTATGATTCTTTAACATATTCGGTAGTGACATAAATTTTGATATTTACTTGTTGGTTTTAATTGAAAATAATTAGATAAACTTATCATATATATTAAGTAAAATATCGCAAACTTTAAAATATTTTGATCTTAAACAATAATCGTTTGTTCTTGAAATATTGTTAATCTAAATAAATAGTGCTCATGAAATAGTGAAATAAAAACAATATTGATGGTCAAAATTTTGTGTATAAATAATCAAAGAAATAAATTAAGCTCATAATACAAACTATATATAGAAAATACTAGTGAAAAAGTATCAATTGGTAACTACTCTTCAATATCATCTTGAAGTACATGATTCAATTTCTATCATGGTCGATTTAAAAGAAAAGAATTGTCTCCCTATTGTGCAGTTCATCAATCATAAAGTCATATAACCTCCTGATTTATTAAGAAAAAAAAAAACCCACGTCAAGATGGTTGAATGAAGTTTTGGACTAGTTGGTTGATTAATTATTATTATTATTTTTCAATATCATTATCACTATGATAACTCAAAAAGAATTGAGTCAATTGTATAACATTTTATTAAATTTCTATGTGATAACATGAGATTCTGTATTTGAATTTTAACTAAATTATTTTTTTTTAAATATATGTTAACTATGAACCACTAATAAAAAATAATTTTATATTTAATATAATATAAAAATATCTCACAATTGTAGGCAAAAACTATGATATGAACTTTTATTTTATTGAGTGGACTATTAGTTTTAGAAAACATTTGCAAATAGAACTCCGTTTGATATTGGGTTTGTTTCAGGGGTTTGGATATTGATTTTACCAGTAATTATCTCCTTATTTTCTTCTTTTTCTTGATGTTCTCTATCTAATAAAATGATATTGATCATTATGTTGTTAATGTTTTGGTTTGATATCATGGTTTTGTGTCTGATAGTTTTTGTAATATCCCGTATTTTTAAATATTTTAATATTTCATCGAAATATGCAGTGTTAATATTTCTGCATAATTATGATATTTTTACAAGTTAATATGTATTCAAAACTTATTTTAATTGTTAATTATTATTTTAAGTGCTTTACGTAAAATTTTTCCAGGACTTGCATTTTCGGGAAAAGTTTCACGTAAATAATTTACTATTAATTATTTCAAATAGATTTACGGACTTGCATAAATTCATATATATTTTTAAAATACTAAATAAAATATAAATGTGTATTTATTTAATTAATTAGGGTTTAATTAATTATCCTAATATTATATTATTTATTTATTAGTTTATTGTTATTTAATTATTTTATTTAGTATTAAATTATTTAAAATATTAAATTATATGTGTGTGGCGTATATTTAATGTGTATAATTTAATATTATTTTAATATATAGTATAAAGTATATATATATACATATATAAATTTAATATTAACAAATTATAAAGTTTGAAATATTTACAAGTGTGCCACTCGAGCTTCTTCTTCCTCCCGACCGTACCCCATCACCGTCCGCCGCTGCTACTGCCAATTCCTTGCCGTTGGTGTGCCGTCCGGCGTGCCACCTCCTTCCCCAGCCTCTCCCGCCGCCTGTTGCAGCCGTTTTCGGCGTCTGGAAGCCATTTTTGGCCGGATAAGCCGAAAGTTAGAGCAACGTCGTTCACGACGATTCCGACCACCGTTTTTGACACCGTCAGTCTCTTTCTTCTCCTTGAGCTCCGGTGAGTGTGATTCCAAGCTTTGTTTCACTTAAAATGGTCTTGATTTGCTTAGGTTTTGATTTCGGCCTATTAGGGTTCTTGATTTTTTTGAACTTCAATTTGATTGATTCATGAAAAATTCCTTCACAAATATTGATCCTAGTAGCTTAATATTTATGTGTGAATTTTTGTAGAATTTTTGGAGATTATTTTGATTTTTGGGTATTTTTGAATATTTTAATATTATTTTCTAATTTTCGGAAATTAATTAATTAAATTATGAAATTGTATTTTATGATAAATATAGGTGTTGAAATAAATTATAGAAATTTATTTGGAATTTTTATGAATTTTTATGTATTTATTTTGAATTATTTAGGTTTATGTAATTTTTGGAAAATAGGGTTAATTGTGTTTTTAATTGAATTTAATTGGTTAATTGAGTTTAATTATTGATATTATTGATAAAAATGTTGAGAAAATTAATTTTGGATAATTATACTATTTTTGGTGAATTTTTGAATGAATTTTAGTATATTTATATATATAGGGGTATTTTGGTAATTTTATACAAAATTGGCTAAAAATGTAATTAAATTGGTTTTAATAGTTATTTAAGGTATAAAAATAATTTCTACAAATTATTTAGTATTTTTAACTAATTAAAACTATTTTTCATGAATTATTTTCAATTATATATATAATATACGATTTTTCTAAATAAAATGAGTTTTATTGGTTTTTACTGTGTTTTAAGGTTAATTATGTAATTTTTACTTATTAAATGTATTTCTGTGATATAAGGGTATTTTCGGTATTTTTATATTATTCTGTGATTGTGGACCCCGGTCGGTAGACTGTAGTTTGGAGTCCGACCGAGGGGTGGTGGATGTAATTCTGTGTCTATTTTTTGAAGTGTGTTTCTTTGCAGAGCCGGCTCTACTCTTTGAGTAAAGAGATGTCCGTTTTATAGGGGAGGTTCTGTCAAATTTTTGGTAGAATTCTCGTAAAACGTGATGTCCGATCGAACCCTAATTTTGATTCTATGTCCAATATTCTAGATCAAGTTTCTAGGATTTTCTATTAGGTTTATCCTGATGTCTGTTATTTTTGTTTGTTTAGTTGCGCCGAGACCGAGGCCTAGTGGACCAGGCTCGTCGGACCCATCTCGTGGAGCGCACTAAGTGTGAGTTACTATTTTATATATATATGTTTAGGGTGCATAATTTAGAAATGTATGTTTTATTTTGATTAAATATGCATAAATGGTTTGATTATTATTTAAGTTTATTTTAGGTTTATTTTTGGTATATTGTAAATTATTTGCATGCTTTATTTAACATTTATACTTAAAATGTTTTTAAATATGTTTCTAGTTTATTTTGCAAATATATTGGATTTATTTGAAGTATATATACTCGAAATATACCTGGTTTACTTTTGGTATATTTCTAGTATATATATGGTTTATGTTGCTGTTTATTTCAAATTCATGCATCATGTATTTTATGAATGTATGTTTTAATGAAGGATATCAATAGAACGTGCTACCTAGTGGGCAGCACTAGGACCGAGTACGTACCAGTGCACTTATAGCATTTAGGCTATATTACTAACTATTTGTGGATATTGATTGGATATGATTATTTGATGTGTGAGATATGGTTTGGAGGTGTGATTGCTGGAGCTCGGTTGACCAAGTGTCTCGAGGCCAATCACACTGACAGTTAGACTGCTAGAGCTCGGTTGACTTAGTGTCTCGGGGTCAGTCTACTGTCTAAATGGAATAAGTGAATATTTTGGAATAAGTGAGCCTTGATGGCTAGAGTGTTGTCTAACACTATTTTGAGGTTGCGATATTATAGGGTTCTATTTGATCCTTCATGAACTGTGATTTCCAATAAAAATATATAAAAATGATTTTATTGCATCTGTGTGTATTTGCCTGTATATATACATATTAAATATATGCTGATGATTGTATGCATTGTCATTTAGTATGCATGTATATATATTATAGTAGTTCACTCAATGAGATCTAACTCCCTTTCGTTGACTATTTTTCAGGAGAGTCATCTTCCTCAGACCTCAGTAGCAGGCCTGTACGCCGGATTTCTTCCGCCCCGGCTTCTTTGTGTAAACTGCTTATCTGAGTATTGAGTTTTATTTTATGATCTAGACACTACAGTAGTTATGGTTGTTTCGGAGATGTGGTGTATTGTATTTATATGAGATATGTATTTTAAGAATTTGAACTGAAACTTGTATTAAAGAGTATATTATATATATGTGATGAGAATTTGATTTAAATTCCCTAGTGGTGGATTATTATTTTTATATTAATGATTTTATTTCTGTTGCATTAAAAGTTGTTGTTATTATTATTGTATGTTTATTTTTATTTTTAGGCTTGCTACGGGTTCCGGATTCAAAAGAATTCCCGTTCCCTAGCGCCGGTCATGGCCCTTGTTTTGAGTCGTGATAGTTTTCTAGTGCATTAGGTTAGGCAATTACGCTACCCCTTATTTATGATAAATTTTGATATCTCTATGTTGTGATAGCTTCTTGATATCTCTTTGTTTTGATAGTGATTATACCAGTGTTGTCGAGGTGCTTCTGATCATTGATGTATCAATATGCACTGACTAACAAAGGATTATTGCAGATGTTTCTACTCAATTGGGCTTCAACTTGCATCACAATCTAGTCTCAATCTCATAAAGACTTTGCAAAAATGTTATGATGGAAAGAGATCTCAGTTCCCGGAGGATGATTATTGATGTCCGGAAGTCAATCTCTTTCTCCTTTCTCTACTTGTTGTTGTTTCATCAATGTTTGGACATTGTCATATTGTCTAGTCAAGAACACTCAGAGCTCAAATCAATCTAACATTGTCATGACCTGTAATATCCCGTGTTTTTAAAATATTTTTACACAGTACCGGGATATGCAGAGTTAATGATTTCTGTATTTTATATGATATTTTTACGAGTTGATATGTATTTTAGACCTATTTTAATTAATGTGTTTTATATACAGTGTTTTACGTAAAATTTTCCCGGGACTTGCATTTTCGGGGAAATTTTCACGTAAACAATGTATTATTAATTATTTTAAAGGTATTTACGGACTTGCATGAACTCATACATATTTTTAAATTATTAAATAAAGTCGGTGTGTGTATATTTATTTAATTAGGGTTTATTAATTCCCTAATATTTTATTAAGTATTTAATTGTTTTAATTGTTATTTAATTAATTTTATTTGGTATAAATTATTAAAATATTAATATTTTAATGTGTGTGGTGTATATTTGATGTGTGTAATTTAATATTATTTTAATATAAAGTATAAAGTATATATATATACATATATACATTAAAAATCAAAAGAATTTGCAAAATTACCATTTTGCCCCCGACAGTTTCTTCTTCTTCTTCTTCTTCTCCGATCGTTCCCTCACCATTTTCGGTCGCTGCCGTGCCGTTCCTTCACCGTGGGTGTGCCACCATCTTCCCCGACCAGTTTCGCCGCCTGTGGAGGCCGTTTCCGGCGTCGGGAGAGTGATTTTGACCGGAGAAGCCGAAAATCAACTCACCGTCGATCACGTCGATTCCGGCCACCGTTTTTGACATCGCCGGTCTCTTTCTTCTCCTTGAGCTCCGGTGAGTGTTATTCTAGCTTTGGTTTGAGCTAAAATGGTCTAGAATTGCTTAGGTTTCGATTTGTAAATTTCGGCCTATTAGGGTTTTCGATTTTTTTGAGCTTCGAATTGGATGATTCATGGAAACTTCCTTAACAAATATTGTTCCTAGTAGTTTAATCTACGTGTATGAATTTTTGTAGAATTTTTGGAGATTTTTTGGATTTTTGGGTATTTTTGAATATTTTAATATTATTTTCTAATTTTCGGAAATTAATTATTTAAATTATGAAATTGGAGTTTATGGTTAAATTGGGTGTTGAAATGAATTATAGTAATTTATTTGGAATTTTTATGAATTTCTAAGTATTTATTTTTAATTATTGAAGTTTAGGTGATTTTGGAAAATTAGGTTAATTGTGTTTTTATTTGAATTTAATTGGTTAATTGAGTTTAAATATTGATATTATTGATAAATATGTTGAGAAAATTAATTTTGGGTAATTTTATGATTTTTGGTGAATTTTTGAAGTAATTTAAGTATATTTATATATATAGGGGTATTTTGGTAATTTTACCCTAAATTGTCTAAAAATGTTATTTAATTGGTTTTAATATTTATTTAAGGTATAAAAATGATTTCTACAAAATATTTAGTATTTTTAACTAATTAAAACTATTTTTCGTGAATTATTTTCAATTATATATATAATATACGGTTTTTCTAATAAAATGAGTTTTAATCGGTTTTTATAGTGTTTCAAGGTCAATTATGTAATTTTTTATTTATAAAATGTATTTCTGTGATTTAAGGATATTTTCGGTATATCTGGAATATTATTCTGTGTTTGTGGACCCCGGTCGGTGGACTGTAGTTTGGAGTCCGATCGTGGGATTTTGATTGTGTTGAGCTCATTTTTCGAAGTGTGTTTCTTTGCAGGGTCGGCTCTACTCTTTTGAGTAGAGAGATATCCGTTTTACAGGGGAGGTTCTGCCGGATTTTCGGTAGAATTCTCGTAAAACGTGATATCCAGTCGAACCCTAATTCTGTTTCCGTATTTTAATACTCTAGATTGAATTCTAGGATTTCTGTTAGGTTTATTCTAATGTCGGTTATTTATTGCTTGTTTAGTTGCGCCGAGACCGAGGGCTAGTGGACCAGGCCCGTCGGACCTGTCTCGTGGAGCGCATTAGGTGAGTTACTATATTATATATATATGCTTAGGATGCATGATTTAGAAAATGCATGTTTTATTTTGACTGAATATGCATAAATAATGTGATTTATATTCAAGTATATTTTTGGTATATAATAAATTATATACATGTTTTGTAAATAAAATATATTTAAAATGTTTTTAAATATATTTTACTTTAATTCATGATTTGATTGGATTTATTTGACATATATATACTCAAAATATACCTGGTTTATGTTTGGTATATTTCCAGTATATATATGGTTTATATTGTTGATTTATTTAAATTCATGCATCATGTATTTGTGAATGAATGTTTTATTATTTATTAATGAAGGATATCAATAGAACGTGCTACCTAGTGGGCGGCACTAGGACCGAGTACGTACCGGTACGCCTATAGCTTTAGGCTATATTACTAACTTATTTGTGGATATTGATTTGATTATGATTATTGATATGTGAGATGTGGTTTGGGGTGTGATTGCTGGAGCTCGGTTGACCAAGTGTCTCGGGGCCAATCACACTGGCAGTCAGACTGCTGGAGCTCGGTTGACTTAGTGTCTCGGGGCCAGTCTACTGTCCAAATGGATTAAGTGGATATATTTGGAATAAGTGAGCCTGTATGGCCAGAGTGTTGTTTAACACTATTTTCTGAGGTTGCGATATTCTAAGGTTCTATGTGATCCTTCATAAATTGGGATTTTTCAGTAAAATATATAAAAATGATTTTTCTGCATTTGTGTGTATTTGCCTATATATATATTAGATATATATATACTGTTGACTGTATGCATTATCACTTAGTGTGTATGTATATATATTATAGTAATTCACTCAGTGAGGTCTGACTCCCCTCCGTTGACTATTTTTCAGGAGAGTCAACTTCCTCAGACCTCAGTAGCAGGTCGATACGCCGGATTTCTTTCGCCCCGGCTTCTTTATGTAAATTGTCTACTTGAGTCTTATTTATTTTATCTAGACACTGCAGTAGTTGTAAATTAAAGTATTGGATTTCATGTATTTTGTTTTAAAGGAGATATATTATGTTGAAACTGGATTGTATTAAAGAGATTTTATGTATGGGATGAGATTTTTATTTAAATCCAGTTGATATGGATAATATAATGATATTATGATTTTTATTTCCGCTGCATATTATATTTTTATTGTTATTGTGGCATGCTTTATTTTATTTTTTTAGGCTTGCTACGGGTTCCAGATTCGAAAGAATTCCCGTTCCCTAGCGCCGGTCATGGCCCCTGTTTTGGGTCGTGACAAAGTTGGTATCAGAGCGAAGTTCGTATCAGAGTGGAGTTCTGTGTCAGGGCTTAGTTATGTGAGTTGTGGCCCTAGTTTTAAAGTTGTGTTTTCTGTTGGACTACTGCAGTGTATTAGGTTCGAGTATGTCTTGATGAGTATTCCTTGCTGTAGTTTTCAGCGTTATTCCTCCGTTGTCTGTTTTGTCTGAATCTTTCCGTTTGTCTTTTCAGAATGAGGAGGCGAGCGCGTGTCGCTCCACCGGTCGTTGAGGTCGAGGATGATGAGTCTTTTCAGGATGAGGTTTTACCTCCTGAGCCGCCAGTTAGACGTAGAGGTCGTGGCAGGGGTAGACCTCGAGGAGCGGCAGGTCGCTGTAGGCAGAGAGAGTTACAGGACGAGGAGCCTGTTGAGCCTGAGTTTGATGTTCCTGTTCCTCCAGTTGTTCAGCCTGTTCAGCCTGCCTATCAGCAGGGTATGTCTGACCCTGAGGCAGCTTTGTTCTATGCCAGAGTTGGCAGGATTGCTTTTGATGGTACTTCTGATCCTTTAGATTTTCTGCATGCGATTGAGACTAGGACTCGGACTGCTCATACCGAGTACCAGAGGATCATGATTGTTGAGTTGTCTGTCGAGGGACCAGCCTTGGATTGGTTTATTCAGATGATCCAGCCTTATATGATGACGATGACATGGGCTCAGTTTCGAGAGCGATTCATGAGGAGATTTTGTCCAGAGCCTCTTCGTTTGAGCTATCGTCTTCGATTGACCATTATTTCTCGTGGAGATCGATCTGTAGAGGAGTATACCCGAGAGTTTCTTCGTCTGGGTAGATATGCTGAGGATCTGATGCGAGATCAGTATTTCGCTATTACTACGTATGTTACTGGTTTGGGTTCAGCTTTTGCTGGTATGCCTACAGCAGGTCTTACTCTGGAGTCTGTGATTGAGCTAGCTAAGGAGATTGAGCTGAGATTAGTTAGGCAGGGAGCGATGCCTGATTATTACCAGTTGGGAGTTCAGTCGAGTGGATTGCAGGCTACTCCATATTCGAGTTTTCATGTTGGTTTGAGTAGTCAGCAGCGAGGTTCGACTCAGCAGAGTCAGAGACAGCAGCAGCGAGTGCATCGAAGCAGTAGACATGGCCGTGGAGGTCAGCGTAGATCGTTCAGATTTGGATCAGGTGCTTCGAGCAGCAGCAGTGGTCGTAGTTCTGGATCAGCGGCCAGTGTTTGTCAGACTTGTGGTAGAGTCCATCAGGGACCGTGTTATCTGACACCACTGACATGCTTCAGATGCGGACAGACAGGACATTTTGCCAGATCGTGTCCTTATTCTGGGTATCAGTAGCAGCAGATTCCGCGATTCCCACAGCAGTCGATTGCTAGTGCAGCGCCCGTGCCATTTCAGTTACCACCAGCCCAACATCAGAGTTCTACTCAGTTTGTTCCACAGCAGAGTCGTGGTAGAGGTACTAGAGGAGGTGCCAGAGGTGTTGGCCAGGCTTCTACCAGTCAGCAGGGAGGTCGAGGTCAGGCCAGAGTCTTCCATCTGACTCAGCAGGATGCTCAGGCATCTAATGCAGTCATGGCAGGTATTCTTTCTGTTTGTTACCTGGATGCTTTGGTTTTGTTTGATCCGGGTGCCACGCATTCGTTTGTTTCTCCTATTTTTGCTTCTAAATCTTGTTAGCAAGCTTCGAGGATGGCTTTTCCTTTGTCTGTTGCCACTCCTCTGAGCGATTCCTTGGACGCCGATATTGTTCTTTCTGGTTGTCCAGTTCTCGTGGGAGATAGAGAATTACCCGCTGATTTGATTTTGTTGGATGTGATGGAGTTTGATGTTATTTTGGGAATGGATTAGTTGTCTCAGCACTTTGCCGTGGTAGATTGCAGGAATAAGGAGGTGATTTTTAGAATTCCTGGTGAAGTAGAATTTAAGTTTGTTGGTGATAGGAGTTCAGCACCTCAGAATCTTATTTCTGCTATATCAGCTAGGAAGTTGTTGAGGAAAGGTTGTCAGGGGTATTTGGCATTGGTCAGGGATACGTCAGTGGAGAAGTTGTCACTCACAGATGTTCCTGTTGCTTGTGAGTTTCCTGATGTTTTTCCCGAGGAGTTGCCAGGTTTACCACCTCATAGAGAGATTGAGTTCTGTATAGATGTGGTTCCAGGTACTACTCCTATATCTATGCCACCTTATCGTATGGCTCCTGCAGAGTTGAGAGAGTTAAAGGAGCAATTGTAAGAGTTGTTGGATAAAGGTTTTATCAGACCTAGTGTTTCCCCTTGGGGTGCACCAGTCTTGTTTGTGAAGAAGAAGGATGGTACCCTGAGACTGTGCATTGACTATAGAGAGCTGAATAAGGTGACAGTGAAGAACAAGTATCCTCTCCCGAGGATTGATGATTTATTTGATCAGTTACAAGGTGCACAGTTCTTTTCTAAGGTCGACTTGAGGTCGGGTTATCATCAGCTGCGGATTAGTGAAGCTGATATTCCTAAGACAGCATTCCGCACTCGATATGGCCATTATGAGTTTCTGGTGATGTCTTTTGGTTTGACTAATGCACCAGCAGCTTTTATGGATCTGATGAACAGAGTATTCAGACCGTATGTGGATCAGTTTGTAGTAGTCTTCATTGATGATATACTAGTATATTCGAGGAGTATGGAAGAGCATGTATATCACTTGAGGATTGTACTACAGACACTGAGAGATCATCAGCTTTATGCTAAATTCTCGAAGTGTGATTTCTGGATGGAGAGTGTTTCTTTTCTTGGACACGTAGTGTCTAAAGAAGGTATTCAGGTTGATCCACAGAAGATTGAGGCAGTATCTGAGTGGCCTAGACCTACTTCAGTTACTGAGATTCGGAGTTTTCTGGGTTTAGCCGGGTATTATAGGCGGTTTGTGCAGGATTTTTCCAGGATTGCAGCCCCTATGACTCGCTTGACTCAGAAGAATGTTAGATTTGAGTGGTCAGAAGCTTGTGAGAATAGTTTTCAGTTGTTGAAGGAGAAGTTGACCACAGCGCCAGTATTAGCTTTGCCTAATAGTGTGGATAAGTTCACAGTTTACTGTGATGCCTCTAGAATTGGTCTTGGTTGTGTGTTGATGCAGAATGGAAGGGTGATAGCCTATGCTTCGAGGCAGTTGAAGAAGCATGAGCAGAACTATCCCACACATGATCTGGAGATGGCTGCAGTGATCTTTGCTTTGAAGATTTGGAGACATTATCTGTACGGGGTGACTTGTGAGATATTTACTGATCACAAGAGCCTTAAGTACATTTTCCAGCAGCGAGATCTGAATCTGAGGCAGAGAAGATGGTTGGAACTGTTGAAGGATTATGATTGCGAGATTCTTTACCATCCGGGTAAAGCTAATGTGGTAGCAGATGCCTTGAGTAGGAAGTCCTCAGGTAGTCTTGCTCACATCAGTGTTGAGAGGAGACCATTGATCCAGGAATTGCATCTGATAGTGGATCAAGGTCTGATGATGAAGATCAGTAGATCAGGTGGACTGTTAGCTCAGTTTAAAGTACGATCTGTACTGACGGATAGGATTAAAGCAGCTCAGAGCTGAGATCCTATTCTAGAAGAGCTTGCAGAGAATGTCAGAGCAGGGAAGTTCACTGATTTCACACTCGATGATGATGGTGTGTTGTGGATCAGTGGTAGATTGTGTGTTCCTGATGTGGATGACTTGAGAGAGGAGATTTTAGAGGAAGCACATTCTACAGCCTACAGCGTTCATCCAGGTGTTACTAAGATGTACCACAGTATCAGAGATTTATACTGGTGGGATGGATTGAAGAAGGATGTCGCTGATTATGTTGCTAAGTGCTTGACGTGTCAACAAGTGAAAGCCGAACATCAGAAGCCTTCTGGGAAGCTTCAGCCTCTTCCTATTCCCGAGTGGAAGTGGGAAAGGATAGCTATGGATTTTGTGGTCGGTTTACCTCGTTCGAAGGATGGATACGATTCCATCTGGGTGATTGTAGACAGATTGACGAAGTCTGCACATTTCTTGCCTGTGAAAGCCACATATTCAGTTGCTAGATTGGCGAAGTTGTATGTGAAGCATATTGTGTGCCTTCATGGAGTACCTGTGTCCATTGTGTCAGATAGAGGTTCGGTGTTTACTTCTTATTTTTGGCAGAAGTTGCAGGAAGCGATGGGCACTAGGTTGGATTTCAGTACTGCTTTTCATCCTCAGACAGATGGTCAGTCTGAGAGGACGATCCAGACACTGGAAGATATGTTGAGGATGTGTGTCTTGGATTTGGGAGGTAGCTGGGATGATCATTTGTCGCTTGTTGAGTTTGCATATAATAACAGCTACCATAGCAGTATTGGCATGGCACCATATGAGGCGTTGTATGGAAGGAAGTGTAGATCCCCGTTGAGTTGGGATGAGATTGGTGAGAGAGCTTTGACTGGACCAGAGATGGTTCAGGATGCTGCAGAGAAAGTCACCGTGATCAAGCGTAGATTAGAGACCGCAGTTAGTAGACAGAAGAGTTATGCGGATCCTAAGCGCAGAGATGTGGAGTTTCAGGTTGGAGATTTCATTTTTCTGAAAGTATCTCCGATGAAGGGTGTGATGAGATTTGGCAGGAAGGGTAAGTTAACACCGAGATATATTGGACCGTTTGAGATTCTGGAGAGAATTGGCACTGTTGCATATCGGTTGGATTTGCCTCCGAGTATGTCACAGGTGCATCCAGTATTTCATATCTCGATGTTGAGGAAGTATATCTCAGATCCTTCACACGTGTTGCAGCCCGACAGTGTAGAAGTGAGTGAAAATTTGACGTTTGTGGAAGAACCTGTGGCGATCGTAGATTTTCAAGTTCGACAGTTGAGATCGAAGCAGATTCCGATGGTCAAGGTTTTGTGGCGTAGTGACAGAGTTGAAGAGCATACGTGGGAGACTGAAGCTGAGATGCGAGCTTCTTACCCGTATCTCTTTCCTTCTTGATCTTTTCTTTTTAGAATTCGGGGACGAATTCTTGTAAGGGGGGAAGACTGTAATATCCCGTGTTTTTAAAATATTTTTACACAGTACCGGGATATGCAGAGTTAATGATTTCTGTATTTTATATGATATTTTTACGAGTTGATATGTATTTTAGACCTATTTTAATTAATGTGTTTTATATACAGTGTTTTACGTAAAATTTTCCCGGGACTTGCATTTTCGGGGAAATTTTCACGTAAACAATGTATTATTAATTATTTTAAAGGTATTTACGGACTTGCATGAACTCATACATATTTTTAAATTATTAAATAAAGTCGGTGTGTGTATATTTATTTAATTAGGGTTTATTAATTCCCTAATATTTTATTAAGTATTTAATTGTTTTAATTGTTATTTAATTAATTTTATTTGGTATAAATTATTAAAATATTAATATTTTAATGTGTGTGGTGTATATTTGATGTGTGTAATTTAATATTATTTTAATATAAAGTATAAAGTATATATATATACATATATACATTAAAAATCAAAAGAATTTGCAAAATTACCATTTTGCCCCCGACAGTTTCTTCTTCTTCTTCTTCTTCTCCGATCGTTCCCTCACCATTTCCGGTCGCTGTCGTGCCGTTCCTTCACCGTGGGTGTGCCACCATCTTCCCCGACCAGTTTCGCCGCCTGTGGAGGCCGTTTCCGGCGTCGGGAGAGTGATTTTGGCCGGAGAAGCCGAAAATCAACTCACCGTCGATCACGTCGATTCCGGCCACCGTTTTTGACACCGCCGGTCTCTTTCTTCTCCTTGAGCTCCGGTGAGTGTTATTCTAGCTTTGGTTTGAGCTAAAATGGTCTAGAATTGCTTAGGTTTCGATTTGTAAATTTCGGCCTATTAGGGTTTTCGATTTTTTTGAGCTTCGAATTGGATGATTCATGGAAACTTCCTTAACAAATATTGTTCCTAGTAGTTTAATCTACGTGTATGAATTTTTGTAGAATTTTTGGAGATTTTTTGGATTTTTGGGTATTTTTGAATATTTTAATATTATTTTCTAATTTTCGGAAATTAATTATTTAAATTATGAAATTGGAGTTTATGGTTAAATTGGGTGTTGAAATGAATTATAGTAATTTATTTGGAATTTTTATGAATTTCTAAGTATTTATTTTTAATTATTGAAGTTTAGGTGATTTTGGAAAATTAGGTTAATTGTGTTTTTATTTGAATTTAATTGGTTAATTGAGTTTAAATATTGATATTATTGATAAATATGTTGAGAAAATTAATTTTGGGTAATTTTATGATTTTTGGTGAATTTTTGAAGTAATTTAAGTATATTTATATATATAGGGGTATTTTGGTAATTTTACCCTAAATTGTCTAAAAATGTTATTTAATTGGTTTTAATATTTATTTAAGGTATAAAAATGATTTCTACAAAATATTTAGTATTTTTAACTAATTAAAACTATTTTTCGTGAATTATTTTCAATTATATATATAATATACGGTTTTTCTAATAAAATGAGTTTTAATCGGTTTTTATAGTGTTTCAAGGTCAATTATGTAATTTTTTATTTATAAAATGTATTTCTGTGATTTAAGGATATTTTCGGTATATCTGGAATATTATTCTGTGTTTGTGGACCCCGGTCGGTGGACTGTAGTTTGGAGTCCGATCGTGGGATTTTGATTGTGTTGAGCTCATTTTTCGAAGTGTGTTTCTTTGCAGGGTCGGCTCTACTCTTTTGAGTAGAGAGATATCCGTTTTACAGGGGAGGTTCTGCCGGATTTTCGGTAGAATTCTCGTAAAACGTGATATCCAGTCGAACCCTAATTCTGTTTCCGTATTTTAATACTCTAGATTGAATTCTAGGATTTCTGTTAGGTTTATTCTAATGTCGGTTATTTATTGCTTGTTTAGTTGCGCCGAGACCGAGGGCTAGTGGACCAGGCCCGTCGGACCTGTCTCGTGGAGCGCATTAGGTGAGTTACTATATTATATATATATGCTTAGGATGCATGATTTAGAAAATGCATGTTTTATTTTGACTGAATATGCATAAATAATGTGATTTATATTCAAGTATATTTTTGGTATATTTTTGGTATATAATAAATTATATACATGTTTTGTAAATAAAATATATTTAAAATGTTTTTAAATATATTTTACTTTAATTCATGATTTGATTGGATTTATTTGACATATATATACTCAAAATATACCTGGTTTATGTTTGGTATATTTCCAGTATATATATGGTTTATATTGTTGATTTATTTAAATTCATGCATCATGTATTTGTGAATGAATGTTTTATTATTTATTAATGAAGGATATCAATAGAACGTGCTACCTAGTGGGCGGCACTAGGACCGAGTACGTACCGGTACGCCTATAGCTTTAGGCTATATTACTAACTTATTTGTGGATATTGATTTGATTATGATTATTGATATGTGAGATGTGGTTTGGGGTGTGATTGCTGGAGCTCGGTTGACCAAGTGTCTCGGGGCCAATCACACTGGCAGTCAGACTGCTGGAGCTCGGTTGACTTAGTGTCTCGGGGCCAGTCTACTGTCCAAATGGATTAAGTGGATATATTTGGAATAAGTGAGCCTGTATGGCCAGAGTGTTGTTTAACACTATTTTCTGAGGTTGCGATATTCTAAGGTTCTATGTGATCCTTCATAAATTGGGATTTTTCAGTAAAATATATAAAAATGATTTTTCTGCATTTGTGTGTATTTGCCTATATATATATTAGATATATATATACTGTTGACTGTATGCATTATCACTTAGTGTGTATGTATATATATTATAGTAATTCACTCAGTGAGGTCTGACTCCCCTCCGTTGACTATTTTTCAGGAGAGTCAACTTCCTCAGACCTCAGTAGCAGGTCGATACGCCGGATTTCTTTCGCCCCGGCTTCTTTATGTAAATTGTCTACTTGAGTCTTATTTATTTTATCTAGACACTGCAGTAGTTGTAAATTAAAGTATTGGATTTCATGTATTTTGTTTTAAAGGAGATATATTATGTTGAAACTGGATTGTATTAAAGAGATTTTATGTATGGGATGAGATTTTTATTTAAATCCAGTTGATATGGATAATATAATGATATTATGATTTTTATTTCCGCTGCATATTATATTTTTATTGTTATTGTGGCATGCTTTATTTTATTTTTTTAGGCTTGCTACGGGTTCCAGATTCGAAAGAATTCCCGTTCCCTAGCGCCGGTCATGGCCCCTGTTTTGGGTCGTGACAAAGTTGGTATCAGAGCGAAGTTCGTATCAGAGTGGAGTTCTGTGTCAGGGCTTAGTTATGTGAGTTGTGGCCCTAGTTTTAAAGTTGTGTTTTCTGTTGGACTACTGCAGTGTATTAGGTTCGAGTATGTCTTGATGAGTATTCCTTGCTGTAGTTTTCAGCGTTATTCCTCCGTTGTCTGTTTTGTCTGAATCTTTCCGTTTGTCTTTTCAGAATGAGGAGGCGAGCGCGTGTCGCTCCACCGGTCGTTGAGGTCGAGGATGATGAGTCTTTTCAGGACGAGGTTATACCTCCTGAGCCGCCAGTTAGACGTAGAGGTCGTGGCAGGGGTAGACCTCGAGGAGCGACAGGTCGCTGTAGGCAGAGAGAGTTACAGGACGAGGAGCCTGTTGAGCCTGAGTTTGATATTCCTGTTCCTCCAGTTGTTCAGCCTGTTCAGCCTGCCTATCAGCAGGGTATGTCTGACCCTGAGGCAGCTTTGTTCTATGCCAGAGTTGGCAGGATTGCTTTTGATGGTACTTCTGATCCTTTAGATTTTCTGCATGCGATTGAGACTAGGACTCGGACTGCTCATACCGAGTACCAGAGGATCATGATTGTTGAGTTGTCTGTCGAGGGACCAGCCTTGGATTGGTTTATTCAGATGATCCAGCCTTATATGATGACGATGACATGGGCTCAGTTTCGAGAGCGATTCATGAGGAGATTTTGTCCAGAGCCTCTTCGTTTGAGCTATCATCTTCGATTGACCATTATTTCTCGTGGAGATCGATCTGTAGAGGAGTATACCCGAGAGTTTCTTCGTCTGGGTAGATATGCTGAGGATCTGATGCGAGATCAATATTTCGCTATTACTACGTATGTTACTGGTTTGGGTTCAGCTTTTGCTGGTATGCCTACAGCAGGTCTTACTCTGGAGTCTGTGATTGAGCTAGCTAAGGAGATTGAGCTGAGATTAGTTAGGCAGGGAGCGATGCCTGATTATTACCAGTTGGGAGTTCAGTCGAGTGGATTGCAGGCTACTCCATATTCGAGTTTTCATGTTGGTTTGAGTAGTCAGCAGCGAGGTTCGACTCAGCAGAGTCAGAGACAGCAGCAGCGAGTGCATCGAAGCAGTAGACATGGCCGTGGAGGTCAGCGTAGATCGTTCAGATTTGGATCAGGTGCTTCGAGCAGCAGCAGTGGTCGTAGTTCTGGATCAGCGGCCAGTGTTTGTCAGACTTGTGGTAGAGTCCATCAGGGACCGTGTTATCTGACACCACTGACATGCTTCAGATGCGGACAGACAGGACATTTTGCCAAATCGTGTCCTTATTCTGGGTATCAGTAGCAGCAGATTCCGCGATTCCCACAGCAGTCGATTGCTAGTGCAGCGCCCGTGCCATTTCAGTTACCACCAGCCCAGCATCAGAGTTCTACTCAGTTTGTTCCACAGCAGAGTCGTGGTAGAGGTACTAGAGGAGGTGCCAGAGGTGTTGGCCAGGCTTCTACCAGTCAGCAGGGAGGTCGAGGTCAGGCCAGAGTCTTCCATCTGACTCAGCAGGATGCTCAGGCATCTAATGCAGTCGTGGCAGGTATTCTTTCTGTTTGTTACCTGGATGCTTTGGTTTTGTTTGATCCGGGTGCCACGCATTCGTTTGTTTCTCCTATTTTTGCTTCTAAATCTTGTTAGCAAGCTTCGAGGATGGCTTTTCCTTTGTCTGTTGCCACTCCTCTGAGCGATTCCTTGGACGCCGATATTGTTCTTTCTGGTTGTCCAGTTCTCGTGGGAGATAGAGAATTACCCGCTGATTTGATTTTGTTGGATGTGATGGAGTTTGATGTTATTTTGGGAATGGATTAGTTGTCTCAGCACTTTGCCGTGGTAGATTGCAGGAATAAGGAGGTGATTTTTAGAATTCCTGGTGAAGTAGAATTTAAGTTTGTTGGTGATAGGAGTTCAGCACCTCAGAATCTTATTTCTGCTATATCAGCTAGGAAGTTGTTGAGGAAAGGTTGTCAGGGGTATTTGGCATTGGTCAGGGATACGTCAGTGGAGAAGTTGTCACTCACAGATGTTCCTGTTGCTTGTGAGTTTCCTGATGTTTTTCCCGAGGAGTTGCCAGGTTTACCACCTCATAGAGAGATTGAGTTCTGTATAGATGTGGTTCCAGGTACTACTCCTATATCTATGCCACCTTATCGTATGGCTCCTGCAGAGTTGAGAGAGTTAAAGGAGCAATTGTAAGAGTTGTTGGATAAAGGTTTTATCAGACCTAGTGTTTCCCCTTGGGGTGCACCAGTCTTGTTTGTGAAGAAGAAGGATGGTACCCTGAGACTGTGCATTGACTATAGAGAGCTGAATAAGGTGACAGTGAAGAACAAGTATCCTCTCCCGAGGATTGATGATTTATTTGATCAGTTACAAGGTGCACAGTTCTTTTCTAAGGTCGACTTGAGGTCGGGTTATCATCAGCTGCGGATTAGTGAAGCTGATATTCCTAAGACAGCATTCCGCACTCGATATGGCCATTATGAGTTTCTGGTGATGTCTTTTGGTTTGACTAATGCACCAGCAGCTTTTATGGATCTGATGAACAGAGTATTCAGACCGTATGTGGATCAGTTTGTAGTAGTCTTCATTGATGATATACTAGTATATTCGAGGAGTATGGAAGAGCATGTATATCACTTGAGGATTGTACTACAGACACTGAGAGATCATCAGCTTTATGCTAAATTCTCGAAGTGTGATTTCTGGATGGAGAGTGTTTCTTTTCTTGGACACGTAGTGTCTAAAGAAGGTATTCAGGTTGATCCACAGAAGATTGAGGCAGTATCTGAGTGGCCTAGACCTACTTCAGTTACTGAGATTCGGAGTTTTCTGGGTTTAGCCGGGTATTATAGGCGGTTTGTGCAGGATTTTTCCAGGATTGCAGCCCCTATGACTCGCTTGACTCAGAAGAATGTTAGATTTGAGTGGTCAGAAGCTTGTGAGAATAGTTTTCAGTTGTTGAAGGAGAAGTTGACCACAGCGCCAGTATTAGCTTTGCCTAATAGTGTGGATAAGTTCACAGTTTACTGTGATGCCTCTAGAATTGGTCTTGGTTGTGTGTTGATGCAGAATGGAAGGGTGATAGCCTATGCTTCGAGGCAGTTGAAGAAGCATGAGCAGAACTATCCCACACATGATCTGGAGATGGCTGCAGTGATCTTTGCTTTGAAGATTTGGAGACATTATCTGTACGGGGTGACTTGTGAGATATTTACTGATCACAAGAGCCTTAAGTACATTTTCCAGCAGCGAGATCTGAATCTGAGGCAGAGAAGATGGTTGGAACTGTTGAAGGATTATGATTGCGAGATTCTTTACCATCCGGGTAAAGCTAATGTGGTAGCAGATGCCTTGAGTAGGAAGTCCTCAGGTAGTCTTGCTCACATCAGTGTTGAGAGGAGACCATTGATCCAGGAATTGCATCTGATAGTGGATCAAGGTCTGATGATGAAGATCAGTAGATCAGGTGGACTGTTAGCTCAGTTTAAAGTACGATCTGTACTGACGGATAGGATTAAAGCAGCTCAGAGCTGAGATCCTATTCTAGAAGAGCTTGCAGAGAATGTCAGAGCAGGGAAGTTCACTGATTTCACACTCGATGATGATGGTGTGTTGTGGATCAGTGGTAGATTGTGTGTTCCTGATGTGGATGACTTGAGAGAGGAGATTTTAGAGGAAGCACATTCTACAGCCTACAGCGTTCATCCAGGTGTTACTAAGATGTACCACAGTATCAGAGATTTATACTGGTGGGATGGATTGAAGAAGGATGTCGCTGATTATGTTGCTAAGTGCTTGACGTGTCAACAAGTGAAAGCCGAACATCAGAAGCCTTCTGGGAAGCTTCAGCCTCTTCCTATTCCCGAGTGGAAGTGGGAAAGGATAGCTATGGATTTTGTGGTCGGTTTACCTCGTTCGAAGGATGGATACGATTCCATCTGGGTGATTGTAGACAGATTGACGAAGTCTGCACATTTCTTGCCTGTGAAAGCCACATATTCAGTTGCTAGATTGGCGAAGTTGTATGTGAAGCATATTGTGTGCCTTCATGGAGTACCTGTGTCCATTGTGTCAGATAGAGGTTCGGTGTTTACTTCTTATTTTTGGCAGAAGTTGCAGGAAGCGATGGGCACTAGGTTGGATTTCAGTACTGCTTTTCATCCTCAGACAGATGGTCAGTCTGAGAGGACGATCCAGACACTGGAAGATATGTTGAGGATGTGTGTCTTGGATTTGGGAGGTAGCTGGGATGATCATTTGTCGCTTGTTGAGTTTGCATATAATAACAGCTACCATAGCAGTATTGGCATGGCACCATATGAGGCGTTGTATGGAAGGAAGTGTAGATCCCCGTTGAGTTGGGATGAGATTGGTGAGAGAGCTTTGACTGGACCAGAGATGGTTCAGGATGCTGCAGAGAAAGTCACCGTGATCAAGCGTAGATTAGAGACCGCAGTTAGTAGACAGAAGAGTTATGCGGATCCTAAGCGCAGAGATGTGGAGTTTCAGGTTGGAGATTTCATTTTTCTGAAAGTATCTCCGATGAAGGGTGTGATGAGATTTGGCAGGAAGGGTAAGTTAACACCGAGATATATTGGACCGTTTGAGATTCTGGAGAGAATTGGCACTGTTGCATATCGGTTGGATTTGCCTCCGAGTATGTCACAGGTGCATCCAGTATTTCATATCTCGATGTTGAGGAAGTATATCTCAGATCCTTCACACGTGTTGCAGCCCGACAGTGTAGAAGTGAGTGAAAATTTGACGTTTGTGGAAGAACCTGTGGCGATCGTAGATTTTCAAGTTCGACAGTTGAGATCGAAGCAGATTCCGATGGTCAAGGTTTTGTGGCGTAGTGACAGAGTTGAAGAGCATACGTGGGAGACTGAAGCTGAGATGCGAGCTTCTTACCCGTATCTCTTTCCTTCTTGATCTTTTCTTTTTAGAATTCGGGGACGAATTCTTGTAAGGGGGGAAGACTGTAATATCCCGTGTTTTTAAAATATTTTTACACAGTACCGGGATATGCAGAGTTAATGATTTCTGTATTTTATATGATATTTTTACGAGTTGATATGTATTTTAGACCTATTTTAATTAATGTGTTTTATATACAGTGTTTTACGTAAAATTTTCCCGGGACTTGCATTTTCGGGGAAATTTTCACGTAAACAATGTATTATTAATTATTTTAAAGGTATTTACGGACTTGCATGAACTCATACATATTTTTAAATTATTAAATAAAGTCGGTGTGTGTATATTTATTTAATTAGGGTTTATTAATTCCCTAATATTTTATTAAGTATTTAATTGTTTTAATTGTTATTTAATTAATTTTATTTGGTATAAATTATTAAAATATTAATATTTTAATGTGTGTGGTGTATATTTGATGTGTGTAATTTAATATTATTTTAATATAAAGTATAAAGTATATATATATACATATATACATTAAAAATCAAAAGAATTTGCAAAATTACCATTTTGCCCCCGACAGTTTCTTCTTCTTCTTCTTCTTCTCCGATCGTTCCCTCACCATTTCCGGTCGCTGCCGTGCCGTTCCTTCACCGTGGGTGTGCCACCATCTTCCCCGACCAGTTTCGCCGCCTGTGGAGGCCGTTTCCGGCGTCGGGAGAGTGATTTTGGCCGGAGAAGCCGAAAATCAACTCACCGTCGATCACGTCGATTCCGGCCACCGTTTTTGACACCGCCGGTCTCTTTCTTCTCCTTGAGCTCCGGTGAGTGTTATTATAGCTTTGGTTTGAGCTAAAATGGTCTAGAATTGCTTAGGTTTCGATTTGTAAATTTCGGCCTATTAGGGTTTTCGATTTTTTTGAGCTTCGAATTGGATGATTCATGGAAACTTCCTTAACAAATATTGTTCCTAGTAGTTTAATCTACGTGTATGAATTTTTGTAGAATTTTTGGAGATTGTTTGGATTTTTGGGTATTTTTGAATATTTTAATATTATTTTCTAATTTTCGGAAATTAATTATTTAAATTATGAAATTGGAGTTTATGGTTAAATTGGGTGTTGAAATGAATTATAGTAATTTATTTGGAATTTTTATGAATTTCTAAGTATTTATTTTTAATTATTGAAGTTTAGGTGATTTTGGAAAATTAGGTTAATTGTGTTTTTATTTGAATTTAATTGGTTAATTGAGTTTAAATATTGATATTATTGATAAATATGTTGAGAAAATTAATTTTGGGTAATTTTATGATTTTTGGTGAATTTTTGAAGTAATTTAAGTATATTTATATATATAGGGGTATTTTGGTAATTTTACCCTAAATTGTCTAAAAATGTTATTTAATTGGTTTTAATATTTATTTAAGGTATAAAAATGATTTCTACAAAATATTTAGTATTTTTAACTAATTAAAACTATTTTTCGTGAATTATTTTCAATTATATATATAATATACGGTTTTTCTAATAAAATGAGTTTTAATCGGTTTTTATAGTGTTTCAAGGTCAATTATGTAATTTTTTATTTATAAAATGTATTTCTGTGATTTAAGGATATTTTCGGTATATCTGGAATATTATTCTGTGTTTGTGGACCCCCGGTCGGTGGACTGTAGTTTGGAGTCCGATCGTGGGATTTTGATTGTGTTGAGCTCATTTTTCGAAGTGTGTTTCTTTGCAGGGTCGGCTCTACTCTTTTGAGTAGAGAGATATCCGTTTTACAGGGGAGGTTCTGCCGGATTTTTGATAGAATTTTCGTAAAACGTGATATCCAGTCGAACCCTAATTCTGTTTCCGTATTTTAATACTCTAGATTGAATTCTAGGATTTCTGTTAGGTTTATTCTAATGTCGGTTATTTATTGCTTGTTTAGTTGCGCCGAGACCGAGGGCTAGTGGACCAGGCCCGTCGGACCTGTCTCGTGGAGCGCATTAGGTGAGTTACTATATTATATATATATGCTTAGGATGCATGATTTAGAAAATGCATGTTTTATTTTGACTGAATATGCATAAATAATGTGATTTATATTCAAGTATATTTTTGGTATATTTTTGGTATATAATAAATTATATACATGTTTTGTAAATAAAATATATTTAAAATGTTTTTAAATATATTTTACTTTAATTCATGATTTGATTGGATTTATTTGACATATATATACTCAAAATATACCTGGTTTATGTTTGGTATATTTCCAGTATATATATGGTTTATATTGTTGATTTATTTAAATTCATGCATCATGTATTTGTGAATGAATGTTTTATTATTTATTAATGAAGGATATCAATAGAACGTGCTACCTAGTGGGCGGCACTAGGACCGAGTACGTACCGGTACGCCTATAGCTTTAGGCTATATTACTAACTTATTTGTGGATATTGATTTGATTATGATTATTGATATGTGAGATGTGGTTTGGGGTGTGATTGCTGGAGCTCGGTTGACCAAGTGTCTCGGGGCCAATCACACTGGCAGTCAGACTGCTGGAGCTCGGTTGACTTAGTGTCTCGGGGCCAGTCTACTGTCCAAATGGATTAAGTGGATATATTTGGAATAAGTGAGCCTGTATGGCCAGAGTGTTGTTTAACACTATTTTCTGAGGTTGCGATATTCTAGGGTTCTATGTGATCCTTCATAAATTGGGATTTTTCAGTAAAATATATAAAAATGATTTTTCTGCATTTGTGTGTATTTGCCTATATATATATTAGATATATATATACTGTTGACTGTATGCATTATCACTTAGTGTGTATGTATATATATTATAGTAATTCACTCAGTGAGGTCTGACTCCCCTCCGTTGACTATTTTTCAGGAGAGTCAACTTCCTCAGACCTCAGTAGCAGGTCGATACGCCGGATTTCTTCCGCCCCGGCTTCTTTATGTAAATTGTCTACTTGAGTCTTATTTATTTTATCTAGACACTGCAGTAGTTGTAAATTAAAGTATTGGATTTCATGTATTTTGTTTTAAAGGAGATATATTATGTTGAAACTGGATTGTATTAAAGAGATTTTATGTATGGGATGAGATTTTTATTTAAATCCAGTTGATATGGATAATATAATGATATTATGATTTTTATTTCCGCTGCATATTATATTTTTATTGTTATTGTGACATGCTTTATTTTATTTTTTTAGGCTTGCTACGGGTTCCGGATTCGAAAGAATTCCCGTTCCCTAGCGCCGGTCATGGCCCCTGTTTTGGGTCGTGACATGACCCAAAACAAGGGGCCATGACCAGTGTTAGGGAACGAAAATTCTTTCGAATCCAGAACCCGTAGCAAGCCTTAAAAATAAAAGCATGCAATATAATAAAATAAATAAAATATTTGTGCAACGGAAATTAAATCTCGAATATAAAATAATAATTTCTCAACTCACTTTAACAACATAATTCACATCTTATATATAAATAGAAATCTTTTGTACAAATCTTTTAGAGTAACACTCTGAATTCAAAATCTCATACATGCATAAATATAAATACAGCTCATAACAAATTAAAGTACAACCACTACTACAGTGTTTATAATACAAAATAAAACTTAAGTAAGTGATTTACATAACAAAGTCAGAACAGAAAAATCCGGTGGACAAGTCTACTACTGAGTTTTGAAGAAAAAGACTCTTTTGAAAAATATCAACAGAGGGGAGTCAGACCTCACTGAGTGAATTATTATAATATATATACATGCATAATCAAATGTCAAATGCAAACACTCAATAGTATATATAATAAATATATATACATGCAAATACACACAGATGCAGTAAAAATCATTTTATAATGAGAATCATCGATTTATGAAGGATCAGATAAAACCTTATATTTTCGCAACCTTAAATATCAATAGAACTCACTTAAGCCATACAAGCCCACTTAGTTCCAAAATAAGTCACTTAGTTCAATTGGACAATAGACTGGCCTTGAGACACTAAGTCAACCGAGCTTCAGCAGTTTGACTGTCAGTGTGATTGGCCTCGAGACACTTGGTCAACCGAGCTCCAACAATCACACTCTCAATCGCATCTCATATCAAATCAATATCAATCAACAAGTCATATCCACCAATAGGTTAGTAATATAACCTAAAATCTACTGTCATACTGGTACGTACTCGGTCATAATGCTGCCCACTAGGAAGCACGTTCTATCGATATCCTTTATTTTAATATAAAACATACATTTCATAAAATAAATGATGCATAGTGATATTTAAAATAAATAAATACACCATATATATACCAGAAATATACCTAAAATAAACTAAGTATATTTCAGGTATAGATACATATAATCAACTTAAATAAATCACAAAACATTTTAAATTCAATCAATAATATATTTATAAACAAGCCATATTTAATTGGAAAATGAAACATGCATCTATTTCATAATATACCAAAAATATACTAAAAGTATACCTAAATATACTTAAATATTCAAATAATCAATTATAAAATTATATTTAAAACATAGAATTTTAAACATGCACCCTAAGCAATGCATATACATTATAATAACTCACAGTTGTGCGTTCCTCGAGACTGATCCGACAGGCTTGGTTCACTAGGCCTTGGTCTCGGCACAACTACTAAATAAATAAATAACATGAAGATCAATATAAATCTAACTTAATTTCTAGAAACTCAATCTAGAATTATAGACACAGACAAGAATAGGAATTAGACCCGATGTCACGTTTTACGAAAATTCTACCAAACATTCGACAGAACCTTCTCTGTAAAACGGACATCTCTCTACTTAAAAAATAGAGCCGATCCTACAAGAAAACACACTTCAAATACAAAATATGTTCACAACCCTCGATTGGAATCTCAAACTGCAAATTCCACCGACCAAGATCTACAATTCACAAAATATGTTAAAATTTCATAAATACCAAAAATACCTTTTTAATACCAAAATATAACAATTTATATATTTAAACATTAAAAATAATTATTTAATTAACAATTACTTAAAAACTCTAATATTAATATAATATTATTAAAAATTGATAATCTCGATAAATACACCAATATTAATAGAAATTCATTTTATAAATTCAAATTACTCAATTAGTCCAAAAACATACTAAAAATTACTAAAAACCCATTTATTTACAAAAATAGTTTATTATATATAATTTGAAAATAATTTTTGAAAAATAGTTTTAATTAGTTAAAAATAGAAAATAATTTATAAAAATCATTTTTTATTCTTCAAATAATTATTAAAACCAATTAAACTTAATATTCAACTAAAATTACTACCAAATTACCAAAATACCCCTAGTATATAAAAATTAATATACTATAATTACTCAAAAATTCAATAAAATTATATAATTACTCTAAAATTATTTTATCAACATATTATTTAATAAAATCAATAATTATACACAATTAACCAATTAATTTTAACAAAACACATATAAAACCTATATTTTCAAAATTTACATAAACTAAATAAAATTATATTAATTACAAAAAAATCACAAAAATTATAAATTAAATTCTAAAATTAATTTCAACCACAATAAACACTAAAAATCACAATTTCACAATTTATTTAATTAATTTACGAAAATTAGAAAATAATAATAAAATAATCAAAAATTCACAAAAATCAAAATAAATTCCAAAAATTCCAAAAAAAATTCAGAGTGTAGATTAAGCTAAAGGAAACATATTTTGTGAAGGAACTAAGTTTGAATCTTAAAGATCAAAGTTCAAAAAAATCGAGAAGCAAAAAGGGCCAAAAATGAAATCAAGCTCAAATCTTTACCAAATCAAAATTTCAAGCTACAAGAAGCTTAGAAATGGCTTCTATGGAGTTCTAGGAGCTCAACAGCACAAGAATCATCGGATTTGGTGGCCAAAAAGTCGATGAATGGAGGAGAGTTGATTTTCGGCAATTCCGGCTTTCACAGGTGTAAACGGCGCCAGAGAAGATGGTGGGAGGTGGCGGAGCAGCTGGAGAGGGAGGCGGCACTCCGGGAGGCACATCGATGGTCTATGATCAGCGTTGTAGCGTGAGGTGAGGGGGAGGAAATGACGTCGGGGGTGAAGGAGATGAGTTTCTCTTTTATATATATATATATATATATATATACACACACACACAAAATAATGATAATGCATGAAACAATATAATTTGTTAAAATAAAATAACATTAAACACTAAAATATTATTTAAATATTATGTTCTAAAATAATGGGTTTCAGAATAATTTTTATATAAAAAAATTATAAATAAACATAAAAAACATTAATTATTCATAAAATAATTAAATAATTAAATATATATTTTTAAAATTTATTAATACTGCATATTCCGTTTTAATATAAAAATATTTAAAAATTCAGGCCATAATAAACATGAACTCGTGCGTTTTTAAATTGTAGTTGTTGCGATGTCGCTACTGTTTAGCTACTGCCAGTAACTATTTATCTTCCTTCTAGGGTTACATCCCTAACAATTGTAATTGAACTTAACTCTCTAAATTTCCCATTAAATTGTGAAGTCTTGGATATATGGAAGCCTTTTAAATTTGTGCTGGCCCAACCTTATGTACTATTTGCTTATTAATCTATCATACCCTTTATTTGGTTGATAAATATATATATATATATATATATATGTTAGTTTTAGAAAGGAGCCTCTTATGCCATATTCTTGGAACATTGCTTGTCTAAACAAAAATACCCACCAAATATTATGGGAGATGAGAAAAGTTGTTGGGGAGATGGAGTTGTGGTGTGGTCCTTGAAACTTTTGTTAATTGGTCCAAATCCATTCCAACCGAAGTATCTCAAGGCCAACTGCCCTAGAAGTGGACACCCTAAGGCAAGCCTCATCTAAATTGTCCCCAATGGAAAAAGGTTGAAGTTCCTTCAAAAGGCAGTATTTTCCCTAGGTTATGTCCTAATTTGGAGTTGGAGAAGTGTTATTAATGGAGGATTAATCAACACACAATAATTGACCAACATTACCCAACACAATAATTGACCCAAAAATATTTGAAGAACACTTTCTTTTATTGATTATGATTTATGTATTTATGTGCAATTCTCGAGGGAGAATATAGGGAGGTTGTGGGTCATAGATACTGACCAATACTAATTTTCTGCATCATGTGTACATCTACCACATGTCATAATTTATTATGTTGACATATATATATATACCCATTCGTACAAGCAATTTCTTTTATTTTAAAATTATCATATTCTAAACATTTATTTTTTTTAAAGTTATATATTAACTTGTAATAATTATCAATATATCCATCCTTATAATAATTTTTTCAACTACTTATTAACTTTATATAGTTTCAAAAGAAGTATATCTATTCAATTAATTATTCTATTTAAATAAAAATAGTGTAGAAAAAAATAGTTAAAATGTATTAGTAAACTGAAAAAGTTAAACAAATCGAAATAAAAATTTTATCCTAAAACGTCAATTAAATTGGAACAGAGGGAGTATTACCTAAGAAAATTAATCTAATTGTTAAAAAATTAAATCTTTTGTTAGTCAAAATTAAATTTTCCTATTCTAACAATAATTATTTTCGTTTAAGCAATGTGTTGAATTCGAGCGGTATCAAAAAAAAATTATCATTTTTATTGTCTTGTCTTGATTGAATTGTGGTCATGCTCAAATCAAATTAAATTAAGTAGAGTTCAGTAAATTTTAAATACTGGTAATTTAGACAAAAAATTTATTTTTTATAAAGTAATATAAAAATATATTTGATCAACATAAAAAATAATATATATTTTAAAATTATCAAAAAAGTATAAATAAGCTAGAGATTATCTTTTCTTTTTGCAAATTGCGACTATGCTTAAGTTTAACACAACATTGCCTAATTGTTTTTTGTATTAGAATGATTAGCAACTCTTTTGAGGTGCAAATAATTAATACATTCTTTAAAAAAGGAAAAACCTTTGATTCTCTTTTTTTTTTTTTTTCAATTTTTGCCTTTCAAATTTTCTTTTGCCAAGAATGCAAGAAATAAAAAAAAAAGCATCTAACTCAAAAATTTTCATACTCAAAAAGACTAAAGCATGAAGTTCAAAAAGCATTGGTATTTGGTTGCCAACCAAAGACCATTAATGAGAGTAATTTACTATTTAGTAACATTGCATTTTCTTACCAATAATATTTGAAATTAAAAAGCCAATAACTAAACCAACAATTATTGAAATCATCATATAAAAAACTGTTTTCACTTAAACGATTTCTCTCTAAACATTAATTATTACGTTGATTTTATTTTATTTTATTATAATTTTACTATAGTAAATTACCAATCCCATCTAATTTTATTTACAACTATAGTAAATAATTTTATTCAAAATATTTACTACTATACTATAGGTCAACTTGGGCTATCACAATCAAAGTTAAAAAAAAAAAAATTCAAAAATGAAAGGTGGAGAATACCAAGTAGACCAAGCCAATCCAACCCAGATCCCAATCCCAACCCTTTCTAATTTATATATATTTTTTTAAAAAAAATTCCATTTTCTAACCCCAAAACGACACAAGAGAGCCTGCGGATTTTAATCCCTGACTTCGGCCTGACAATGCAGCAAGTAACCAAGGCAAGACAACAGCAACAACCTCTCCACATAATACCCTACAAACACTCTTTCCTTTGATAAAATCCAAACGAAACCTCTTTTATTGCCAATCCCATCTAATTTAATTTTTTAAAATTGTGTAGAAGTTGAAAGATCCAATTTTAAATTTTTTCACTGTTGTAAATTATTCTTATTATTTTGGTAAAAGTAATTTACACAGATAGAAAGTACTATGTTATGAATTATGTCTAGATAATTCAGATAAATACTACTAAGCAAAATATCCAACCATCATACCATAAAACTTACTTCCTGTCATTAAAAGATCATAGATTTATTAATATAATTATTTTAATATTCAGAATTCATAAAATTTTAACTAATTTAGATCGAATAAAATGCACATTTGATTATATGTAATATAATCTTAAATGAATATTTGATTATGTTTAATATATTTTTAAAAGGAAGTGAATATTAAATTATTTATTTAATAATAAAAAATTAAAATATAAAAATAGACAATAAACATAAGATAGTTGGATTTAAACTCTATATTTAAAGATATTTTTAGAAAGAAACTATGGTTTGACATTTTTTTCAATAAAGAAAAATTAAATTAAAAAAAAAAAGAAAAATAATTTAAAAATAGTGAATGTTAGGGGAGAGAAAGAGAAAAGTTTAAGGAGGGAAATGAGAATGCAAAGACAAAGTTTTGCTCCATTTGAAAGCTTTTCCTTGTTGTTACGTATCTCCTACCCTATTTACCAGTCAATACCATATCATTTAATAACCACTACTATACTCAATACTGCTCAATTTTCTTATTTTTTTCAGCTCTCTCTCTTTCATTCTTTCTCTTACTTGTCTAAGTCTTTAGTTTCAAGAATTTAAAGCAGAGAAAGTGCCCACATAATTAACCATAACAGCAAAGAAAACACATATGCTTAGTAGCTGAACAGACATACACAGATACATACATATAATTGTTAATACTGTTCTTAATTGTCTCTTAAAGTTCTTTCACTTGCACAAGATTTCAGTTTTTTGAGTGCTCAGTTCATTTTTCCAAGAACTGGGTTCAGGTACTTCAAGCTCTTTCTGTTTTCTATCTTGCTACCTACTTGTTTCTGTTTATGTCGAGTGTAAAGATGTAAAGATTCAAGAGAAATGTTTTTAGTTTTCAATTCTTGTGAAAAAAGAAGGAAAAAAAAAAAAAGACAATAAAGAATTGGTCAAGTGGCTTTGAGCATTCGCTGGATAGTCCATTTTGCTTTTTGTAAAGTTTTGTTTTTTCTTGCTTTAAATCATTTTCATTGTCTCTTGGTTTTCTAGTTTATTGTGCAATGTTTGCCACACAAAGGGAGGAAGGTTATTGCTTTGAAGTCCCAAAAGAGGAAAAGAAAAGAGTTTCATTTCTTTGAATTCCTCTTCTTCTTTTCCTAAATTTTTGTATGAAATATTCAAAACTGAATTTGAGGAGGATTCTCTATCAAGAAATGATGATTTCTTGATTTGGGTCAATAGAATTATGGTATATAGTGAATAATCTTCAAAGAAAATTGTTGTTAGTGTTAAGATTTTGGTTTCTTTATCTATGCAGAAACATTGCTGAGATTTTAATTTGATTCATTTTTTCAGGCAGCACATATTGTTATTGATCTGCCATGGGAAAGAGATCACCTCATCAGAGCTATATGACCAAGACGTCTATACCAAAGAGCCCCGTGCAAAAGAGTCCCATGGTGAAGACTTCTGTGTCTAGAAGCTCCCTGTCTCTGCCAAGGAGTCCTGTATCAAAGAGTCCAATGCCGAAGAGCCCCATGCCAAGGAGCCCTATGCCAAATAGTCCTATTCCAAAGAGCCCTGTGGTCTATGAAAAATACAAATCAAGATGTGCATATGGTTTAATCAGCATCTTTAATTTTCGGCGTCGGAATTCAAAGAAACTGATATCTGATACTGATAGAAGAAGATTAAGCAGACATGCACATGCTATTGGTAAGAGTTCTTGACTTTGTTTTTTTATTTTCTGAAGGCTGTTCAATCTTTTAGCAAACTGTAGCTTTTATCATAAAGAAAGTGGAATTGTTAGCACACAGTCTTAATTGCATTATTGCTGTCCAATAAATGCAATCTTCAGTCATAGGTATAGACATATTGTATATGCTTTGAAGCAAGTCTCTTGTGGTCCTCTAAGAGTCATGTTTTACTAGCCAAAGGTATAAGCCTGTAATATTTGGCCCTTCAGATATAATTTCAAAATGAAATTTGATGTGCCTTTTCTTCCTCACGCGCAGGTGATGGATACATACAGAATAGGCTTGATTTACATCCAGATCAACACATTAATGTAAGTGTAGACAACTGTAATCTGTAGTGAAATTTATGTAAATTTTTTCGTTCCAAGTAATACGCACACCTGGTCAATGTCACTTGGACGAGTCTCAGTTTCACTGATTAGAGACCCTACTTATTCAGGAGGAAGTACATGATCAGACCGCAGTTGCTGATTCTGCTGATTTACAAGCAAATAAAGTCAAAGGAGAAAATGGGTCCATCGAGGAGCAGACGAGGAAGAAGATTGCAACATCTAGAGTGGGAAATGTGCAGTCCAATTCTGAAGTTGTTCATGACCTCTCAAGGAACCAAAGAAAAGCAACCAAGACTGCTTCGAGGGCTCGTCGTTTACCTATTTATGGTTGTTATGATGTGTCAACTGTGCGGAATGCAGATCCCACTCATCAAAATTTGGCCGACAGATCTTCAAAATCAATAGACTCTGCAGTGACAGCAGAGAAGCTCCCCAACCAAGTGTGTCTTGAAAATGGAGATAGGAATTGTAGCGATACTGATTGTGTGCAATATGATGGACTCACTGAGATAAATCTTCAAGTTAACATGAGTGAAGCGACTGAGGCATTTATAAACCAGAAGTTGATCGATGGAAAACAACTTTGTGGTGATGGGGTGTCTCATCAGTCTAAACACTTCTTGGACGCATTGAAGATACTAAATTCCAACAAGGACCTGTTCGTAAAACTTCTGCAGGACCCCAATTCCTTGTTGGTGAAACACATCGAAGACTTGAGAGACTGTCAGGCAAACGAACAGCAGACTAGGCCATTGATCAAAGCCGTACCAGAACATGAGATAGGTAATGCAAGTGACCGTAACTTGTCAAAGTCCGAGGACACCGGTGATCATCAGCCCTTGGAGAATATAGTAGTTTTGAGGCCGAATAGAAGTAGTCAGGACTCCCTGCAGATTAATTATGGACTAAGGAATGTACAGCAGAGTGTTAGACCTGCATTTTTTCCCTTTGAAAAAATGAAAAGAAAGTTGATGCAAACCATGAGGATTCACAGAAAAGAGAAGCAGTTTATGCTGACTGAGGAAGCAGCGCATCACAGGTCTACTCATGACTCCAAGGGCATTGAAGGATGTGGGGAGAGAACAGTTCCTGACAGAGCCACATCTCATTTTGGAGGAACGACTCTATCTTCCATAGGTATCAAGAAGGAGGACAAGATGGATAAGGTTAATGAATTTGATCCAGGTATTACAGAAGAAGCTGCTGAAAGTGGTTGTGAAAATTCATGTTCGACAACCTCCAGGTCTCCAAAGAGAAACAAACTTGTTGCAGATGTTGAACCTAGGATAAATATCTTTGAAGATGGAAACTCAAATCTTTTGAGAAAGCAGAGAGCAAAAACTTGGGATGGCATAAGCTTATTTCCTGAATGCGACTTCCTTCCTGTGGTCAGCCCCAGAGGGACAACAGAACACGCCTCCGTCTCCCCACAGATGAGATTCTCTGCCTACAGCAATCACCAAATGGGAAGTGATAGCTATTGGAAGAGTCAGAAAGAAAAGAAAAAGAGTTGCTTAAGTCCACAGAGGCAGAATTTAGAGGACCCACCATGGGTTGTTAACAAGAAACAACTGCATATGCATGAGAAAGTCTCAGACAACCTTTTTCCTGATGCACTGGAGCACAAAAGCATTTCCTCTTTGAATAATGATTTGGGTCAATTAGGTAAATGCCTTTTCTTCCTTTTTTTGGTTTAATCTTGATTTTTATTGTTTTTAATACAAGTAGTTTATAATTCTTATAGAATATCCATGACTATTGTAGAAACAAAGTGCATTGAGAATTCAGAAGAAAGTAGTTCTTCAGAAGTACCTTCAAAACCAGAGAGTTCACATAGTGAAGAAGTTAAACAAAGCACAGAGGCAGTAGATACATGTGAGGAAGATGGATCTATGGATTTTTCGAGAATGGTAAATTTCGCTATCTATCTAGTTGCTTAGAGAGCTCCCCTGTGTTGCTTGTTGTCCTTGCTTTTCTTCTTGAATTGTTGGTCTTTTATGTGCCTGTTTGCATTGTCCCTTGACACCAGATTTTCTCTTGTCAGGATTCACCTGTGGAGAATCAGACATCAACAACATCTTCAGTGGATGATTACTCAACAAGCCCTTTAAACAGTCGGAACATTGGAGAATTTGACAGGATTAAAGACAACTCGGAGCAGCCAAGTCCTGTATCAGTGCTTGACCAGTTTTTCACAGAAGATGTTAAAGGCCGTTTGAGCAGTGAAACCCAACCTGGTAAGACAGCTATATGTAAATTAGCATTCATTTCAATATGCCATTTGAGTTTAAACAACTAAAAGTTATGCAGCTCTACCATCAATTCGGCGGCTTCAAATTGGTAGTGAAGAATGCTGCATACCTGCTTCTCAATCCCCTTTGGAAGTGAACCTCAATTTAAGCACTTCTACAGAGGAGTATGGATCCATGTTCAAGTACGTAAGCACAGTGTTGGAAGCTTGCGGCTTGAATTGGGATGAACTCACATTAAAACGCCATTTCTCTGATCAACTCCTCGATGGATCGTTACTCGACAGCATAGAAGTGTGGCCCAAATCTTGTGGAGATCGCAGCCTCCTCTTTGACTACATTAACGAAGTTGTTGCAGATATATGCCAATGCTATCCAAGATGCTCACCATGGTTGTCATTTATCAAACCAAGAACTCTATCAACTATGATCACAGGAAGTGTACTGCACGAAGTGATGAAAAATGTTGATTGGAGCCTCCTCTCAGCATCCCCATTGCAGACACTTGAGAAAATTGCTGAAAAGGACATGCATAGATCAGGAACATGGATCAACATCCGAATTGATGCTGAAGATGTTGTTAGTGAGCTAGTAGATAATCTTGTGGAAGAGTTGACGACAGAAGTTGCATTTGAGTAAGAAAAATGATCAGAAACATTAGGCTGTTGCTCATATGTATTCCCTCTAAATGATTTCTTTATATGCGGTAGAAAGCAGGTGGAGTAGCAGAGTTGATACAAAGTGATTTTTGACAATTTTTTTTTGTCTCAACCACCGGTATTGAGAGCTCACTGCACTCTAACAAAGTGATTTTTGACATTTTATGTTAACATGTGAATATATTTTTGCTCATGGTTTGGAAGAGTTTATCAGTTACATATCAACACTGCCATTACACTTGTGCCTGAGGTGAGATTCATTTTTTTAAAATATATTATAAAAATGAATGATATTTTAAATCAATTTTTTATTAGTTAAAAGTAAATTTATTTAGTAATTATATAGAAATTTTTAAAAAATATCTATAAATCTAATACATGTGGAATTTTCTAAATTTGAATTTTTTTTAAAAATTCTTCCTTATGAATCTATAAATATATTATTTAAACATTTTAACTTGTTAAAATTAAAATTTATTTACATTTTTAATACTATTTATAAGAGATTAAATAATATTTTTATAAATTAGATACAAAAATAGTAAATTAAAATATTAAAATGATCAGTTTGTAAAATTAAAGATTAACAAGAACATGTCAATATACCAAAACAAAATATATAATTTTAACTTTAATCATTAAAATATTACTAAAATTTCAATTAACGCGTTTGATTGGCAATTGGCATGACATTACGGAACTTAAGATTATGTATTTGATGGATTTGATTACAATAATTAACTTCAATTTTTTAGGAATTGAACCAATCGAAATTTAAATAGACATATTTTCCACTAATATATATATATATATAATTTTAAAAATTTACCAATTTTTTTTTTTTAACAACTTAAACTGCAAATATATTGATGCAAACACTGCAAGAGCTGGATTACAAAAATTACGGGGCAGAAAATAAGAAGACATGATAAACTTTTGAGCACTATAATTGTCAATAATTTACCTCTATACAGTTCTAAGAGTAGAATTAAAAACCATGATAAGAACAAAACTAAAAAATAAGAAAGAAAAGTTTTAGATTTAAATAAAAAATCTAAAAATTCTAATATCAAGAGGCTAAAAAATAACAATTTTCTTACTCCTTGCTCTTTGATATCATTGAAGTTTTTTCTGGATTCATAACACAATAAAATCTTATAATTTATATAGATATGGAAACACGAATAAAGCAAAATAATATAAATCTATTAAATAAAACTTATTTATAAACATAAGGAAAGGAAGATGAGAAAAAAATTTCTCTATCTAAAAAAAATTACAAATCAAACTCAACCAAAATTATCGTTTTAATTTTATTTCAAGAAAATATATATATTATTTTTAATAATTCGAATTTCCGTTCGTCTTGGCTCAGTTATTGCTCAACCCTAGTAGCTGGTGGAATATATTTTAATCACAAATAACGGATATACCTGAACACGACCACTTCCCGCCAATCCCCTAAAAAGCCACTCTCCCCGTTCTTAAACCCTAATTTCCCTAAAACAAAAACCCTAGCCACCACCATAAAGCTCTAAACTTTTTACGAAATATCCACTGCCACCACTATCACCATGGATCCAAAAGCAGTGAAATCGGACCTTGTTCTCATCCTTGATTTTGGTTCTCAATACACACATCTCATCACTCGTCGAATTCGCTCTCTCAATGTGTTCTCTCTGTGCATTTCTGGCACTTCTCCTTTGGTAGCTGTCACTTCTCTGAACCCAAAAGTTGTAATCCTCTCTGGAGGACCTCACTCTGTCCATTGGGCTGATTCACCCACTTTTCCATCTGGATTCATTGAGTGGGCGCTGTCCAATGGGTGTTTCGTGCTCGGAATTTGTTATGGGTTTCACTTGATTGTGCAAAGAATGGGAGGGGACGTTAGGGTTGGAGAGAAGCAGGAGTATGGGAGGATGGAAATTGAAGTGGAGAAGAATTTTGGTATTTTTGGGAATAAAAGTGTTGGTGATGAGCAGGTGGTGTGGATGAGCCATGGTGATGAGGCTGCGCAATTGCCTGAGGGATTTGAAGTGGTGGCTAGGAGCCAACAAGGGTCTGTTGCTGCTGTTGAGAATCAGGAAAAGAGGTTTTATGGGTTGCAATATCACCCTGAGGTAATTGGGTTTGTTTTGAATTTTGAGTTTTTTTTGTCGATTTTATTTTTTTGGGTATTATTATGGTAGACATTAGTAATCTACAGGGTTGCGGATTTTGTTTAAGTTAATGCAGAGTATTAGCTTGAAACAGTAATATTATATTAACCTGTGCTGTTATAAGATAAACATTGAAAAAGTTGGAACTTTTTTTTTAGGTGACTCATTCACCGGAGGGTATGGACACGCTACGCTATTTTCTCTTTGACGTTTGTGGAGTATGTGCAAATTGGAGCATGGAAAATGTGGTGGATGAAGAAATTAAAATTGTCAAAGGCACAGTGGGGCCTGAAGATCACGTCATATGTGCCTTGTCAGGGGGTGTGGATTCCACAGTTGCTGCAACTCTTGTTCATAAGGCAATTGGGGATAGATTGCATTGTGTTTTTGTTGACAATGGTTTGTTAAGGTGGGTGAATGAGCACACATTTCTCATAAACTTGAAAGTACACTGATTGTTATCTCTGGCCTAAGAATTTTGTTAAATTATCTGTCATGTTTTTATTTCACGCAGGTATAAGGAGAGAGAGCGTGTGATGGAAACTTTTGAAAGGGATTTGCATCTTTCTGTTACATGTGTGGATGCTTCAGAACAATTTCTTAGTAAGTTGAAAGGTGTGGTAGATCCTGAGGTGAAAAGGAAAATAATTGGAAAAGAGTTCATTAGCATTTTTGATGCTTTTGCCCATGAATTGGAGAAAAAATTGGGAAAGAAACCTGGTTACCTGGTCCAAGGAACTTTGTATCCAGATGTGATTGAGTCTTGTCCGCCTCCTGGATCTGGAAGAACCCATTCACACACTATTAAAAGCCATCATAATGTCGGAGGTCTTCCAAAGGACATGAAACTGAAGCTCATTGAACCACTTAAACTTCTATTTAAGGATGAGGTATTGAATCTCTCTCTCCCCATTTCAGACACTCACACTCAGCCACACATATTTTGAAGTATCTTTATGTTTCATTGTGGTTTATGCCTTTTTTTTTTTCGCATCTATAAAGGTTCGCCAGCTGGGAAAGATCTTAAATGTTCCTGAAGGATTTTTGAAGCGCCATCCGTTCCCTGGGCCTGGCCTTGCAGTACGAGTATTGGGTGATGTAACTGAAGGCAATGCTTTGGATATCCTCCGACAGGTATTGATGTTTGCGAATCTTGGGTCTTAAATATTGGCTATGTACCATGATGACCCTTATGAGCAGAAATAAGGGGTATTGATTAAATCCTGGCTGTGTTTAGACTCTTTTCTTAAATCCTGTGTGTGATGTCTGTGAGCTCTATCAGCCTAACTTGATACAGGCCAGTGGTCAGAATAGCCATTACTAGTTTCCTTTGCAGAGGGGGTGGGTGGTAGGTGAAGGGGGTACCTGGAATGCCCTTCTGTTCTTTTCTTTTTTGCTTTTCTTGTTTTAAAACCTTACACTCTGATGGGAAACAGTGAATGCGAGTCAGCTTGCTAAATTCCAGGAAAAGGAAAAATTAGCTGCAACTGCTAAATTTTGGCTGCTACACCCAAAAAGCCACCCTGAAATTGCTATTTAAAACATACCTAAAACCTAATATGTCCTTTTCTTTTTTTTCTCAGCCTTCTGAAACTTATTTCTTTTTGATTGCCTTTTCAGGTTGATGAGATATTTATCCAGTCCATCAAGGATGCTGGGCTTTATGACATAATATGGCAAGCTTTTGCAGTGTTTTTGCCCATAAGATCAGTTGGAGTTCAAGGTGATCAAAGGACACATTCCCATGTTGTTGCTTTAAGAGCTGTAACAAGTCAAGATGGAATGACTGCAGATTGGTGAGCCTTTGTTTATACTATTGTTTTGTACCTTGTTTACCTTCTCACTGTCTTTTCTTATGTACATTTTTATGTGACTCATAAGAATTTTAACTTTCAACTGGGAGTAGATAGCTGTACATTTAGGATAATTACACAGTTATTTTTCTTGAGGCATACAACTTGGTCCCTTTCTATTAGCCACTAGGAAATTGCTCTCAGGAAGCTTGTTGGTGTGTCTTCATTGAATTTTGGCATCTTCTGCGATAATGTTCCTTGCATTCTTGATACATGGAGGTTTCTTCGCATGTTAACTATATCTGTGTCTCTGGGAGTTTCCAACTTGTGTTACACATAGAAAGTTCTTCTTTTGTTTTTATACGTGATTCCAAATTATATGCATAAAATTATTGCAAAACCATAGGGTTTGAGTTGTACAATGGTGTCAATTTTAATGGGTTATCTTTTTTTTCGTTGTGAATCGTGATTGTATATATGTCTAATCTATGGGATAGAGATATCTAGAGTTGTGTTATGTAAGAAAATTTTTTTTATTGGTGGCTGTAGTTTCAAGTTGAATTTCTTATCTTCATATCCCTTAGTTTGCTTTGAAGCCATAGCAAAGCCACCAAATGGAAATTTTATATTAATTTCTGTTTTAATATTACACCTCAAGCTTAATGCTTTTATGATGAAAGAAAGGCTAGAATGAATGCAAGGTGAGTCACATGACAGTATTTTGCCTTGCCTTGCATAATTACTGATTAAGTGATCATTCTTTCTGCATTACTGTATTGTTGCTGTCCTGCCAACTTCTGTAGCTTTAACCTAATTTTGCTTTATAACTGCAATTGTAAGTAATCTTGTGCCTTTCTCAAATTTTGAAATTCCAGGTACTATTTTGAACACAAGTTCCTTGATGATGTGGCTCGAAAAATTTGTAATAGTGTGAGGGGTGTGAACCGAGTTGTTCAAGACATCACATCAAAGCCTCCATCAACTATTGAATGGGAATGATGTCATTTTGGGTGCTCAGGACTCTGTAGAGAGCAAGTAGAACAGCCATGGTTTTGTAGAGTCAAGATTGTTTATACATCTATTCATTACTAGTTCCCCACCCTATATTTAGTGAGCTCGACAGAAAGGAAAGAGTTGAGTTGGTCTGTAATCAAATGTCTGATGTGATATTTTGTGAGTTGAGTTGAGTTGATTTGGAGAGAGTTCCCCACCCTATATTTGATGTGATATTTTGTGACGCTTGATATCTACACTGGAATCTACATTACCTAGTTCTAGCAAGTTAATATTTTTTGAGGTTTACTATCATGTCAGCAGCCCATGAGAACATAACAATGATGAAATTTGTATACAATTTTTACTGCAGTAATGGTTCCTTGTTCGTTTCTATGTTACTTAGTGCTTTTTAATTTGGAAGTTTATAATAACTCTTTTCATATCATATGGGAGAATCAATTTGGAAACTTAAGTTTGTAGCTATTAATCATTCATTCATTTGCTGAAAAGAATCCCCCGTTTCCTGCCATCAAATATCTATTCTTTTTGACCCCAATCATTATATGTCAAATCCAAATTACATTTGTTGGCCCCAATTTCTACTTTTATATGTTTCAGTACACGGTCAAATTCCTTTAACATGTCTTCGATAGGTGAAATGTGCTTCTTTGTGTATATGCTTGTGTGCATGTGTGTTTTGCTGATAGGTTGGTTTTCCTTATATGTAACTTGAACATTAGAATCTCAGCGTCTACTGTGCCACATCCATTTGTTATTTCTGGAGTCTGCTCAAATTTTACTTTTTTTTTTGGCTTTTCTGTTTCTGGTGTTTTACCTGATAATGGAAATACATTACTGTAATTGTTAAACATTTGTTGTCTTTATTATCACTTGCTGCTGCAGTAATAGTAGCATTGCAGCAAAGATAGTATGGTGATAATGGTCTGTGGCCTCCACCATCTCTGTCTCTAAAAGCTGTGATTTGGATAACCACAACATTATCTGTGCCTACATCTTTATTCCTGACCAATGGAATTCATCAGTGTGGATCTTCATCTTTGCTAGAATGCACATTATTCTAATACTTAGTGGTGGCAAAATGATTAGGGGCCATTAAGTACCTTTATACTGTTTGATTATGGTAAAAATAATCAAAATGTTGCTTTGCCAAATTGAAGTGCTATATGATATTCTGCTGTAGCCCGTACCTAGGTTTAGCCTATCCCTAGCCTAGTGCTTCAGTTCAACAGAATAAAACTGTTTGTGTTTGTCCTCTATAATAATGTCTGAACTCCATATATCTAATGAGCTTCCAGTGTTAGATTTGTCTCAACCTGTTAATATTTCTTCCCTTTATCAAGCCTGTCAAGAGTGGGGCTTCTTTTATGTCACCAACCATGGTATCTCAAAGAACTTGTTCGATCAAGTTTGTTCACTCTCAAAGCAAATATTTGGCCTTCCTTTGGGTTCCAAACTCAAGCTTGGTCCATCATCGTGCTTGAAAACCTACACTCCTCATTTTATAGCCTCTCCTTATTTTGAAAGCCTGAGAGTGTCTGGACCCGATTTCTTTGCTTCTGCTAAGAGTTCTGCTGATGAACTCTTCAGTCAGCAAAATTTTGAATTTAGGTGAAATTCCTTTTGATCACTATCATTATTATTTGTTTTACTTCAGTTTTGATGTTTGTTTACATGCCTTACTTGTATTATTGTCATTCCTTTCTTCCCTTGCATAGTGAGATTGTACAGCAGTATGGAGAAAAGATGATGGAATTATCAGAGAGGATTGTAAATATCGTGTTAACGAGTTTGGGAGATGGCTTTGGCAGGAAGTTTTATGAATCAGAATTTGGTAATTGTCATGGTTATTTCAGGATTGTAAATTATTCACCGCCAAAGAGTGTGGAGGAAAAGGAGGTTGAAGGACTTGGAATGCACACAGACATGAGCTGCATAACGATACTTTATCAGGATGAAATTGGGGGACTGCAAATGAGATCTAAGCAAGGTGAATGGATAGATATACACCCATGTGAGGATGCTCTTGTAGTTAATGTTGGAGATTTGATGCAGGCTTGGAGTAATGGGCAGTTAAGGTCGTCCGAACATCGAGTTATTTTGAAGCGATTTACAAATCGCCTCTCTCTTGCTTTCTTTTTCTGCTTTGAGGATGAGAAGGTGATCTTAGCACCAGATGACATCGTAGGAGAAGGAAACTTGAGGATGTATAAGCCATTTGTATGCTTGGATTACTTGAAATTTAGAGAGAATAATGAGGAAGGCAATTTTGATAAAATTGGTTATACGGTAAATGATTTTGCAGGGCTCAAACATCAAATGCAAGGCTATTAGGTCAGAAATTTGAACACTGTAAACTGTTCTAGGTGACGTAAATTTCATTTCTTTACACTGGTTAAGCATGAAATTTTAGGATTTTCTACTTTGTGCTTGAAAGTTTAACAGGTAAAAGGGTTTAGAATTGATAAACTGTGAAAAGAAAACGCTGCCATTTTTTTCCTTGATCTTTTTTAGGTCTCTGTTATGTGGGTTTGCTCTACACAACAGATGCTGCTTTAGTGATTGTTGAGTAGCTGAGGTTCTTGTATTTTTAAGAGCAGCATGTATCTTCTTCTTGATCATGAAAACAATGTTTGATTGCTAGGTTTCTGTGTTGTCCATGAATCATATAGTACTATTTGAAAATTCAATATTTTCTGCTGTGGGGCTGGATTTGGTGGCCCTTTATTTATTTATTTATTTTCTTGTTTCCGTGTCTATAATTACTAATTATTTGCTTTATTTATTTAATTATTTTAACTATGAGATTGATTTGTGGCACTCCATTTAAATATCAGAGAAAATGATATTAATTTTATTGAGGTTAAACCTAATTTATATTTTAAAATTTTTTATTTCAAAATCGAATATTAATCTTCCTACAGTTTTAAAGTTGAACACTTAAAGATTTTTGTTGAATTTTTTACAAAAATGACCATTATATCATTGTTTTTGTAAAAATAAATGATATTAACCTCTCTAAAATTATACGTAATTGACATTTCAAATCTTTTATTTTAAAATTGAATATTAACCTCCATATAGTTTTAAAATCAAACACTTAAAGATTTATATTAATTTTTTTTACAAAAAATGACCATTATACGTTTATTTTAACATATATCTTCTCTAATTTCATTACATATAATCCATAACATTTACCCCAAAGTTTATGTTTGAATAACAATGAAATTTATGAAATTACTTTTAAAATATACATTTAAAATTTTTTTAGTTTATAAAAATCATTTATTAATATTTCTTAAAAAATTTTAAAATAATTTTTATGGATCTAAAAATTTTACAATCAATCCATATACATTTAATAAAAAAAAAAAATAATTTTCTACAAAAAAATTTTATTTTAAAAATTAAAAGTTAAAAAAATTTTAGGTTTACAAAAATTAAAAGGAATTAATAATTAATAATTTTTAAATCTATAAATAAAATTTTAACTTTTTAAAAAAAATATAAAAATTAGAGAAAGGTAAATGTTAAGAATTTTATGTAATAAGGTTAGAAAAAACATACTATAGATTATATGTAATGAGATTAGAGAAGACATATGCTAAAATAAGGTCTAATGGTCATTTTTTTTATAAAAAAAGTCAACAAGAGTTCTTAAGTGTTTGATTTTGAAATTATATATAGGTTAATATTCGATTTTGAAATAAGAGATTTTGAAATGTCAAATTAGGCTTAATTTTAGGGAGGTTAATATCATTTGCTCTTATAAAATACAAGGGTATAATGGTAATTTTTTACAAAAAAATCAACAAAAATTCTTAAGTGTTTGATTTTGAAACTGTAATGAAGTGAATATTTGATTTTGAAATAGGATATTTTAAAATATAAATTAGGTCTAACCTCATAGAGATTAATGTCATTTTCTCTTAAAACTAAGTTAAGACTTTTCTATTAAGTGATGTAATGAGCCAGAAGCTAGTTTTTTTCTTATTTTTAAGAAGAAAGATGATAAATTTTTATTAATATTATAAAATGTAAATTTTAATTTTTAAAAAAAATATTAATTAGATCATCTTTAATTAGCAATTCACTTAATTTATAAGGATCATAAAAATAATTGAAACTTTTTAAATTTTTATTATTTGTTTATGTTATTATGTAATTATTTTAAAAGATGATAAAGAATTTACTCTAATTTTTTTCAAAAATAAAATTCCTTTTTAGTAAAATTATAAGAAGTTTTCACATCATATTAGGTAGGAAAATAATCTTCATTTGTATTTTGTAGTTAACATTAACTCAAGAGAATTTAACCTAATAAAAATATGAAATTTTGTACTACAAAATATTTTCACACCACTAAGTTAGCTTTCTAGACCACTAAATTAGCTTTTCAGGTTAAAATTCAGTTTCAACAGTATACACTTTAAAGGAAAATAACAGTGAAGTAATCATTCTTGAATTCTTCCAGAGGAGATACATTTCAAAGAAAATAAAGTTATATAATTTTTTACCGGCTCACTCCATCAAATCTTGTAGCAATTGGTTTTGCGAAAGAGATGGAAAATGTCTCTCCACGTAACTTGCAGACTTGAGGAGTTGTGGGCCAATTTTGAATTCTTGCCCAAATGGGCATTAGATGTCTGCTGCACCTACCAATATCTCACTCTTTTCTTTTGGACAGATTTTGACTTACCCCTTTTTTGCCATTCTCCCTTCCATCCATGCAACAGGGGAACTCTGGTGTAGAGTGCCCTGCTCTAAAATTCTAATTTAATATTTAACATTTCAAAGTCAACACTTTCAATATTTATGTATCAACATATCTAACTTGGTTGGTATATTCACATTGTGGTTAGTGTGGGATGGGAACATGCATCTCCATCAACAATATTTGGTGAAATCTATCACTTTTAAGATTAGAAATGTTGATCGTAACTCTTAGATTTTCATCAATCTAATTTCTAAAATGAGTTGGAATGGAATTTAAATTTTATTATTTATTACATAGTTGAAGTAGATATAAAATATTTGCCGACTGCTTTTAAAAATATTAAAACCTTGCCATGTAAAACGAAACAGCATGCACATTCATCATCCAACATTAGCTAAATTAAGTACATTTTCATTTGTACAACACTTATTGCAAGAAATAATGGAAGAAGGGTGTTTTGTTCTTTACATCTTTATGACATATAGAACAAATTAAGTTCACTTCCATTAGGTCCTACTCATGCACCAAGATATTCAATCTTCAATCAATTTCAAGGTGGGGTTACCATTCCGTAAGGAGCATCGATTGCTTGCTTGTTCAAAAACTGTGTCAATCCTCCATTTTCATGATGATAATAATATATTAAATAGTACAATTTTTTCTTGTATATATATGTGATTTCAAGAACCGACAGGTCATGGTTTCTTCATGGTATATTTTTCTACGTTTTGCTTTGAAAAATTATTCTTTTTTCATCCACACTTCTTTTGACAATTCAAAGCGGTTTGTTGCTATGTTGGAATACTCCCTATAGATACTATTTAAATTTCAAGTTTCACGTGGATGAATATGTAAATAATTATCATTATTAGCAAAAAGTTAAAGTGGTGGGACAAGTTGTATTCTTTTTAATATGTATATGCATAGGAATTTATCATTGAAGATCATAATTTTTAATAATTTTACATTACTTTTTATGTATTAAAAGAATTCAGATATAAAATATTAGTATAACAGTAAAGAAACAATATTGATCAGATTTAGCTATCGGAGTAAACTAGCGCAAGGGTCACCATCGTTTTATCTAACATATTCTGATGCAATATCTAACCCATAACTTCATAATTTTACAATTTTTTTTAATAAAATCAGCACTCTTAAAAATTTTTATTCTAAAACCACCTGTAAACTCTACATTACCATGTGCTACAATTTTATATTCTAAATCGGTTATGTTCTCAACCAAAGGAGTGTGCTAGTCTTCTGTCGAGCTTATGGATATGCAAAATGCAAGATTAGGCAGACTCTCATTTTCTTTGTGAAAGAATCTTTGGTTCCCCGTAATGTTGTGATGCCTAATTCTGATCATATCCTAAGTTGATTCTACAAGTACATTTTTTCTGGCTGAAGTCAGAATTGCACGCACCAGTACACGGAAGAAAGTTACAAAAATTCAAGAACGAGTTTATTTGAGCTCATTACTCATTGGCCTACTCTGAAAGGAGGAACAGTCCCTTGTTTTATAAGCATGATCTACAAAACAACCTAAAATTTTACAACTGAAATAATGAAATTCTGAAAATGGAAAAAAAAAAAAAAACATCGATTCAAGATTCCCCCAGAAACTCCTTTTCACACTTTCTTGAAGGTGCATCAACATCTTCCAGCAACTCTTTCAATGGCTTTCTTGATTGCCCCAGCTGACATTGCTGCATATCCTTTCTGTTGCAAGTAAAACATGAACAACATCACTTCAAAAATGCCATTTTATCATTTCATCTTATATAAAACAATCATGGTTCTGAAGCAGGTGCATTCTTGTAAGCTCATACCTTAGATTTGATAGTCAAAGAAAGAATCCCATCAATCGTTGATGATTGAACCGAGATAGAATCGAGTTTCAGATGGCCTGCTGCATCGATGATTTCGAGCAATAATCCTTCCCTCCAAGGGCACTTGATATCAATTACTACATCCTTGTCATTTATACTTACAATTATGTTATCTGCTGAACCTTCTTTTGATATGTTATAGTCTTCCGGTTCATCGATGTCACAAGCCTTTCTCTTGTTTATTGGTGACTTCTGTTTGTTGCCACCAATTCTGTTACTACCATAATTATCAGATGTCCTCTCCATAGCATCTTGAGGTTTCCTTCTTGTTCTTGCCTCACATTCTGTGAACTCTCTACATGATTCCAATTCTTCAACCCTTTTTTCAAGCTTTTGCAAGTATTCTATGGTGTCATCTAGGATAGATACTTCATCAACCTGCAGAAACATACACAAAACTATAATCTGTGACTTTCTTGTTTATGACCAAATGACGCTCTCAGGAACAGAGTTTTAATCCACTTTCAACTACCTTACTGATTGAAGGGACAATTGATTTGAGCATCATTAATCTTTCGCTTAGTTTTTGTTTTTGTTTACTGTCTAATGGTTCATGGCTTGCACCAATATCATCCGCCTCTGGTCTCAAAACTCCAATTCTAATGTTTTTATCTTCCCGGGACTTGATCAAGCTAGTGACATGCATCCGAGGAACTTGAAACAGAATCTTCTTCAACAGGCCCTGTGAGGTTCCACCTTCTGCTTTCTGAAGATGCATCAATCCTACTTTCTTCCAACGGACGAAGCTGGAACTCTTGTTACAGTTTTGAAAATGTCGTCCTAGAATTAATGGATGAGAAGTCTTTAAAAGAGATGACAAAACTCCTTGATAATGCAAATCATCGCTTCGAAGGTCTAGTGCTGTCAGTTTAGTGTGGTTGCGGTCTTGAACATCTTGCAGATAATGCTCCCGTACTATTTCGCTCTTATGAACAGGAACAGCCTTTATTGGATCTACAATGGTCTGAGATATACAGTCACTAGAATTCAGGGAATGATGAACACAGTTACTGAAGTCATCATCTATTAATTGCCAGCTTTGTACTTGAGAAGCTCCTCCATTTGTCCCTTCAACCATAAATGAATCTTCAGCAGGCTGATGATTTAAGCTGTCATCTGGGGAAACTACATCTAGTTCTTCGCATCCTACAACTGGAATCGATTTGGATTCAAGGATCTCATGATCAAAAGCAGGACCCGCGAGTTCTTTGTCACTTCTTGTGCTGGTATTTGTGGCAGCAGCAATGGGAAGTGGTATCTCCAAGAATGAAGTTTTAACTTGCTGAATGAGATTTGAGTCCTCCAAAACCTTGAATAAACCAATCACAACAATATCAAAACATGACACAAATCAGGGTTCAGGTTGTACGGATAACAAATCTACCATGAGCAGTAATCTGATGAAAGACATACCAGCTCGGTCACACCCAGCTCAACCACACCTCTCAGGAATGGGAAGCATACTACAGTCTGAAAAAACCCAGAAATCATATGCTATCATTAGTATTCTTCCCAGAAATTCCAAGTTTGCTAATTTTACAATCTGCATAAGAGGGTACCTGAATAGATGCACTCTGAGTGTCATGGATTCCACGAATAAACCAATGCAAGAACCAAAGAAACATTAGTTTCTTCCATTATAAGTAGCACATCATAAATGAAATGGGGTTTGAAGAAAAAAACACCAACTACCTTAGCCAGCAGAGAGCGACTGAATATTTTGCTATCAGCATAATGAGCATTGCACAACCAAATAGGCTGGCCAGTTGCTAAGGTTCTTCCTGGCAAGCTATGAACAATTCAGAGGAAGAATTAACCAAAACTGAGCATTGAAAACATTGACAAATAAGAGAAACTTCAGTTAAATATAAAAAAAAAAATTAATTAGTTACCCTTGGCCAATGTTGAACACAAAAGACATGCAAACCAAGTAATACCACTCTGTATCAGTAAGATCTTCAGGAGACAATGCAGCTGTAGGTCTCCTAGCTTGTGGATTGGCTTCACCTATGGAAAGAGAATCGTAAAGTTCTCTCAATTGTTCACTTCTTTGTAAACCCAATTGGTCTGCATTAAGCTCTACGGATTGAACTGTTTTTCTTGTCTTAATATCACCATTATAGTACCCATCGCCCCACTCCAATACCCTAAAGAATTCACATTTTTCACCAGTAAGAAGATAAGCACTTGAACATGCAGGTCATTTATTAGAATTAATAGCACAAAAACAAACAATATGTCAAAATCAGTAACACCCAAGATTCCACAGGATCAGAATATTAATTAAGAGTTCTACTAAAAAAGTTCACTAGCAGCTCTCAATCTCAACACGTGCCTGGTTAATACAAACAGAACATAGACTCTACTACACCGCAGGCATAACAATCAGAGAGAGTGACAGAAACTAAGAATTCTATATCAAGATTCTTAAACAACACTTGTTCGAAGCACAAAAGATCAAATCTTTAAAAATAACAGATACCACAAAAAAAAAATGGCAATAACAACAAAAGGTAGAGAAGAGGTTGAAAGGCTAGTACACACCCTGGTTGTTTGGATGAAATGGACCAGAAAATTGCATAACTCCATTGAATGCTTCTTACAGCAAGAGCAAGCTGTTTCTTGAGATTTTCTGGCACTATTTCTTGAGCCATATCTTGAGCTCAAAAGCAATAACAAAACTTTCTACCTAATCAAATCAGATCCATTTCTTCAAAAACCATAAAGTATTTTTAGGTACCTTTACAGTAATGACATGCTTAGCAGTTAGCAGAGAATCTTGAACCTTGTATTGCATATGAATAAACTATATAAATACTGAACTCTTTACACATATATAAAAAACAAAAGATTATGGAAAGTAAAGAGAATCTTGCTATAAAAAGGCTATAAAAACTAAAACCAAGTAGAACTAAATTGGTGGTTTTTGGGTTAAAATGAAGATTCAAACGGCTTATGAATTTAGTCCAAAACCAAAGAATCCTCCACTGGAACCGGACCAGTGGCATTTAGTCTTCTGTTATGCATTAAAAAAGCCAAAAACACAGACTTTGATGAAGAAAGAAGAGAAATGGACCCAATAAACAGTTAGGAGACTTCTTGGTTTCCACTTTCCAATCCAAACTTAAACTATATATTATAAATGATGAATTAATTTATCACTGGAAAAGCTTCAGACCCCTATCAGAAAAAAATAAAATATATCTATAAATATACTATATATATTATTAAATCAAGGCCTAAACAAGCAAAGCAAAGATACAAACATTAGGAGCTTGGAGAGCATTAGGAAACATACAAACATTTAAAAGACTTCTGTTTTATTTTTCTTGAGTTCTAGCTCTTAAACACAAGAAGTACTTAAAAGATCTGGGTTTTTACTATTGACCCAGAAAATGGAGACACCAGAAGCCTACACTACTAGCATAGCAGCAAGCTAAGCAACCTTAGCCAAGAAAAAAAAAAAAAAAACAGAAACCAGCTCGAGAAACTCAATCTGTAATGGACAAAAAAAGAAGAAGAAACAGAGAGGAAACAGTAAGAGTTGAAAGCAAAAAGAAGAGCTTCAAGAATCAAGAATATTGTTACATATCATTTCTGCACATTAATCATTTTCTTGATGGGGTGTTTTGAGCTTGAAAAAGAACAGTAAATGAAAAAAAAAAAGGACAAAAAGATTCTCTTCTATACACAATAGATTCTTTACATTACAAAGTTCTTTTCTTTTGTTTGTTTGTTTGTCTGTTTTTATTCACAGAGCAGGCAAGTGAAGAAAAAAATGGAGATTGTGAAGAAGAAGAAGAAGTAGAAGGAACGTATTATGTAAACAGTGGTGGAAGAAGTATATGAGCAATTAATTAATTTTAACGAATATGATTATAATAAATGTAAGATATGATCCTTGGAGTAGAGGATTTGGTGAGAAACAAAAAATAAGGAAGAACATGTTCAAAAAAATAATAATAAGGAAGAAAAAACCAAAAATAATTATTACACATTTCTTCAGCTTTGACATACTTCTACTCCTGTCTATACTTAACATCGATCTATATCTTCTATCTCCACTCCTTTTTCTACTTATTTCTATTTTTTTAAAATTATATCCTATTTAATCCAATTTAATTTGACTAAAATTAAAAAAAAATTATACAAATTTTCTAACAATTAAATTAATATAATTATATATATTATAATTCGAATTTAAAATTTTATTTAAACAAGAATAATCTTTATATGATGCCATTCATTATTTATGTTATGCTTTAGAGTAAAATCAATAATGCTAACAAATTTTGTGTTTGCATGCTAAAGATGATATTTATGTACTCTATATTGGGTAGTGATACCAAACACAAAATTTCAATTCATTTTAATATATATATATATATATATATATATATATATATTGATTTTTTTAAGAATTAAATACTATTTGTATAAATTAAATTATAAGTGAACTCTTAAAGGTAAATAACTAAAAGAAAAACTGCATGAAAAGAATAATAATCCAATAAAGTAGGGAAAAAAAAGTGTGCTAGTGCATATGGCTGTCAGACACCTAGAGAGTGCAAGTAGCAAAAATTGGAGTGGATTTGAAAAGGGTTGAATTGACCGGCAGTTGGGTTTCATTTTATTTGTTAGCATTATTGATCATAAGTTTATAAATACAAAACATATTGATGTTGTCATGTACAAACTTTTGCATTCCCAATTTGCCCTTTTTTTACGTTTTAAAAAACACAAATAAAATTCTACTGTTCTGTAATTTCTTATAGTATAGATAAGGATTTGTCCATTTCTAAGAATATGCAATGAAAATGTTTCACTGCATCTAACTCGCCCAGAATGGCTTACGCCCGTTGTCCATGGATTCCGATAGCATAAATTTCTGTTTATATTGTAATATGAATTACGATCTTTTTTTTCACCGTTAAACGTTTCTTTTTTTATGTTAAATTTTACTTTAGTTAGTTAACTTATTTTTATACTCGTAAAAATTAATATGTTAATTGATCAAAATTATAAGTTTTATTAATTTTCATTTATTTGTTTTTAAGAATCAATGAATCTATAAGTCAAAATCAATGAGTTTGTTGCAGATTCATTGACTGTTACCTGTAGGTTTAATGAATATACATATAAATATCAATAAATTTGTAGGAGGATCACTGATCTTCACTTGCATTTTCTTTAAACTTCACCTACAAATTCATTGATCTGTTCATATTCAATTTAATTTTTATTTAATAACACATGAACCTTCAATTAATAATACATAAATCTCTACGTAGCAACTAATGAATTTATATGTACAAACTAAACAAATATAACAAAATCAGTAAAAATTCAATCTAAAAAATATAAAAAGAAGAAGAAGGAGCAGTTGTTAAACATATATGTATTTTTTGCAAATCCACATTTTCTGGCTCAAATTATAATTTTAAGTTTTGAAACACTTGAGAGAAATTCCAAAAAAAAGAAGCAACCACTAATCTAAAAATCAAAGTGCAAAAAAAAAAATAAAATGCAAAAAAGAGGGTAGAGATCATGATCGAAGAAAAGAAAAAAGAAAAGAAAAAGAGAGGGATTGTGACAAAAAAAAAAGGAAAAGGAAATGAAAGAGGAGAGAGATCGTGACTGGAGAAAAAGAAAAGGAAGAGTAGAAAAGCAGAAAAAAAAAATGAAGCGTTAAAAAAAATTAAATAAAAAAACTCACATGTGTAATAGAATTTCGGTCCATATTGCAATATGGACAAAGGTGCGAGATATATTTTGAAGTTGTTAATATATTAGTAGAGATTATGAATTCAATTTTTCACTTCTCATTATCTTCTTTTAAAAGACTTAGGCAACATTCATTTTTAATCCCTTAAACTATAGTGATTTTTTTTATTGAGCCCATATTCTTTTATTGCATTGCACTGAACCCCAAAACTATTATTTAAGTAGCTATTGAGCCCCAATTTGATAAATTTCATAAATATAATTTTCATACTATCGGGGTATAAGGATTCAATGCAATGAAATAAAATAATAGAGACTTAATAGAAAATTTCACTATAATTCAAGGGCTTAAAAATGGTTTTTTGCCAAAATATTACTATAAGAACAAAGTTAATATATATGTATGTGTGTGTGCGCGTGCACATGCACGCACGTGTGTGTCACAACTACTAGCCATGTATTTCACTACTACTACCCATCACCATATATTTCGAACACAATAATTTAACATAGAAAACTCCTAAATGGAGAAAAAATACAGTCGTTGTCAAAACACAAACAAGAGAAAAATATTTACTATGTGAAAATTTATTATAATCATACTACAAAATATTTAATTTTCACATATACTCAAAAGCTCAAGTATACCCAAGAGAATTTCGCTTTAAATTTTTTATTAGTATAGCTAATAGTTTTCAATGGTATACCAAACAAAAATGGTGATTGATATATTTAACAAAAGAAGTACATAGTTTATTTTATAACCAACTAACCACCTTCTTCCTTCTCTTCTTTTCAATGTAGGATTCCTACTGCCATCCTTTTTTTTTTAATCATATTTCAATAATCTTTATTATGATTAAAAAAAAAATAAAAGAACAACAGCTACCTCAATAATACCATCAGTTATGATAGTCATAATTCTAAAAAATAAGAATTGTCATACTCCACTATAAAAGTATACACACTTGGAATTCACCAACTCTAAGAATTTTTACCTTGGCCAGTTCATGTCGAAAAAATTACTAATAAGTTATGGTGTAACTTCCAATGTTGACTTTATAGGAAATTCATTAGCTATCAACATTAATTTCACCACACACCTTGCATCAACTGTCAACCAATGCCCGCGACTATGAACATGCTACCTTCATACATCCTCTTCCATGGCAACTCAGTTGGTAGCTATCATGCCATTAGGATGTATGTCTTTCTCTATACAGAAAGCTCATTATCTTATTTTTCAAAGACGACCATATTAGTAACATTATTTTTAGAGCCATTAGCCGAATTAGCTCCATCATTTTTACAAGCCTTCCTTACATGTCCAAGTTGCCTACATCCCTAACAGATAATTTTTTTTAGAGTCTTTGTTCGTCTTTCCATTTTCACAAACTGACAATGTCTTACTTTCAGATGACTTGTTCTCTTCATTTTTTAGTCTTCTTTCTTCAGAAATTAGCTTACATATTACTTCTGAAAAAATCACATTCTCTTTCCCATACATTAAAATAGTTTGCATATGTTGATAGAAAGGTGTAAAAGACCATATAAGTCTCAACGCCTTATCTTCATCATCAATTTTCACTTTAATAGATTCCAGTTTATAAACAATCCTGTTGAGTGCACTAAAGTGGTAAAAAAAATTTGTACCTTCTTCCATTTATAATTTGTAAAATTGCTCCTTTAAATATAACCTATTTGAAAGACTTTTAACCTGATACATTTCCTCAAGCTTTTCCTAAAGCTCCTTTGTTGATAACCATCTAATAACATTAGCAAGAACATTTTTGACTTTGTTTAAACAGAGACGAATTTCACTTATTGCTCTCATGTCTGGCTCCTTCAATTTTTCTTCACTCATCTTGGATTTTCCTTTGTCTTTACTACTGTCACTGGATTTATCTGGATGCTTTCCATTGGATAAAGAGGTTGGTTTTCTTTTTAAGGCCTTTTACAATCAAAACTGGATTAGTATATTCTTGACTTGTAATTGGCATAACCCAAAATTCATTCTCTCATTAAATTTCTCAATATCAAATATGAAGCTCATTTTTGCTCAATAATGTATAGTACCTCCGTATACTTCAACAGTACTTTCCACTATAGTGACCTCATACGTAATTAATGAGTGAATAATTGTGTCTATAAAATATACTAAAAAAGTTTTCAGGAGATTGGGAGGACATAAATGGTACCACTTACGTCTCAAATTGCTTATAGTCTTTGTGATAAAACTTTATTGTTTATACTTACTTACACAATACCACACTCAATAAACACAATATCGTATTTAAAGGACCTTTAGTTTGATCACAACAATTTCTAAAAAAAAAAAATGATACGGAATGCCAATTAGCCTAAAGAAATTTTTTCTGATGTGAAAGATCACGACGTAAGCTGCAACTACAAAGCATACTAAAATAAATCAAGAGCTCTTATACCAATTGTTAGAGAAAATGAGCCTTTTACAATCCAACAAGTATCTTTACCTTTTTAGATCACAACTTGAACAAAAATACATGAAAAATAAAAAAGAGAAACACACAAAATTTTAACGTGGAAAACTCCCAAATAGAGAAAACATATGAGCATTGTCAAAAGACAAACATGAAAAAATATTCATTATGTGAAAAATTATTACAACCACACTACACAATATTTAACTCTCACGCATACACAAAAGCTCAAGAACATCGAAGAGAATTTTCCTTTAAATTCTCTACTAAAATAGCTAATAACTTTCAATTATACACCAAACAAAAATGGTGATTGACACACTTAACAAAAGAATGAAGGAGTTTATTTTATAACCAACTAACCCTCTCTTTCCATTTCCTTTTTTCATCGTGGAATTCCCACATTCATCCTTTAAATTTTTTTATCATATTTCAATATTTTCAACCTTACAGTATCATTAAATTAATTAGTTATTAATATTTTTATAAATTATTTTTGTGGTCAGTCACTATAAAGTGAATTCTCACACAATGATACAAGATACAATATTATTGGAATGGAACCGTTACTTTAAACTGAAATTTTACATATCGTGATGCATAACTTAGTATCATTAAAAAAAATGAAATAAAATATTAAATGCAATTTTGTATTTTTAAAAATTATTTTTACAAGTTTTCAATTAAAATGGAATTATATACATCTAAATGTGAAAGGAAAATTAAATTCAATATTTCTAAAAGTATATGCTATTACCACTTAAATTACACCTCAAATGTGCTCAGTCACCATATTTGTGTTTATATATATGGTTTATAAAAAGAAACAACCCTATAATGATGAAATATATATGCTAAAATAATGTGAATAGCATAAAGATGTTGAAAACTGATAACTGGTTTCCGGGACTCCTGAGCTAAGCGTCCTGCAAAACACTGAATAGAGGGTAAGGTGAGAGGTGGGGGGAATCCCCATAAATACTCTGATGCCTAAGTTAGAGAATAGAAAATGGGTGGCTGAAAGATAGCTTGAGTATGTGTGAATGAGATGAGATGTCCTCTAATGAGGGGTATATGGTATTATATATAGTGATACTTAAACCTGGGAGGAATAGGAATCCTTGTGGGAGAGTGTTCCTACTTCAGTTAGGATTCCTCTTTGAGGTAGTTCCTTTGACGAATCTGTCTTCTCCTTTGTCCATGTGTTCTTATTTAGGGGGGTGGATGACCCCTAATTAGGTGAGAACATTCTAGATGGTATCAAGAGTCCCCCCCTGGAGTATGCGGATATTTATGTCCGTCGCGTCCGAGTAAGATGTAGTGGTGCCTCTATACGGGTGATAAGATGCAAGTAAGCTGAGATGGCCAACCTTCTTCGCAATAAGCAGAGCTTGGTGCCGAGTATTTTTGGTTGATTTGTCCTCGAATCGTAATCTGCAGAACTAAGGTACATACTTGGATCCTCAGTACTACAAAAGCGACATGAGGGTGCCAGCTTCAGTCACTGGACTATGTGAGCATCTTCAATGCTCGGCACAGGGGCGCGAGGCTTACATGCTCGGATCCTCAGTACTACAGAAGCGACCTGAGGGCGCCAGCTTCAGTCACTGGACTTTATGTGAGCGAGACTTAGATGCTCGGCACATGGGTGCGAGGCTTACATGCTCGGATCCTCAGTACTACAGAAGCGACCTGAGGGTGCCAACTTCAGTCACTGGACTTCATGTGAGCGAGACTTAGATGCTCGGCACAGGGGCGCGAGGCTTACATGCTCGGATCCTCAGTACTACGAAAGCAACCTGAGGGTGCCAGCTTCAGTCACTGGACTTTATGTGAGCGAGACTTAGATGCTCGGCACAAAGGCGCGAGGCTTACATGCTCTGATCCTTAGTACTACGGAAGCGACCTGAGGGTGCCAGCTTCAGTTACTGGACTTTATATGGAATGGTCTGGGAGTGATGCTTGGAGCGTTTCCCGATTCGCTTGATGGAGCGGCCCATTCGAAAATGTGAGTGGGCCAATCACAGGGTGACTTCATTTCAACTCTGATTGATCCATCATTTTATGTGTCAATGATCGAAATGCTCGTACAGCCGTCATCACGACTCTTCACCTAATGGGTTTTTTTATGCCCAATAGGCCCTTGGTAGTCTAGGGAGGAGCGCAGTAATAATGGGGGTAGTTAATGACGTGCTTCCATGTCCTTCCATGTCTCTATAAATATTGTTGCGTTTGCTAACTGGCACATTTTGCTTTCTTTCGCTCTTTCATTCTGTTTTTGCTGCGTTTCCACTGCATCCACCATTTTTATTCCTTCCTGCCATAACTCTCACTTGAGGTTGCCAGGTGATTCTTTCATCATTTCTTCCTTCTCTTTTTTGCCCCTCTCCTTTTTTGTCATTAGGTTTTCGTTCCCTTCTTTGCTATGGCTCCTCGGGAAGAGATTAGCTCTGACCTTTTTGTGTCCAATGTAGATAGTGAATTGCTAGGGTGGTACCAGCGGCGGTTTTGCATCCCCGTCGATTACGCCCTCCATACCGTAGATAGAAGGTTTAGGGCCCATACTCCTATATCGGGGCTAAGTAGATTAATGGTATATTTCGACCAATTAGAGGGGGGTCTGAAATTTCCTTTGGATCCTTTTATCAAGGATTTCCTTAATAGAAATAACATAGCGCCCGGTCAGCTTCATCTGAATAGTTATCGGATACTGACTGGGTTCATCCAGCTGATGCATGAGGAGGGTAGGATTCCAGATCTAGACGTCCTCCGATATTTGTACAGGCTGACTAGGAAGAAGGGAGAGCTGATGTTCTCCCTTTCGACCGTACCCAACCATTCCCTTTTTGTTAAACTGTCGGATCTTCACAAGAAGTGGAGATACCATTTTTTTATCATGGAGCATCAATCGGACTTCCTGGATATCCAGAGGATGTGGTCGGATGAGTGTCACAAAGTGACCCATCCAGCGAAACTTTTCGATCTGGATACGGAATTGGTTTTACGACTACATCTAGACGAACTCGCTGAAGCTCGATCCGCAGAGGATGCATCCCGGAGATATCTGTGGAGAGTCTGTCCAAGTCGCGACCATTGCTTTGGTATGAATTTTGTTTTGAGTTTTGTTTTGTCTAACTAGTCTTATCTTTCCGTCTGTAGATGGCTGACTTTTTTAATTTTACGGGCGGGATTTCCTTAGTAGATGAGCCAACTATAGTGGAGGAGTGTCGGGATTATCCTTCCCCCCAAGCTGAGGCTCCCGCTGCTTTGGAGGCTGTTCCTGTCGATCCAAAGGGCAAAGCAACAATGGAAGGTGAGCGGTCGAAGCGGATCGGATGAGGGAAAAGGTGGTTGATCGATGCAGAGTCAGATGTGGAGGGCTGGACGAAGAGATTTATGTCCAACGACCCTGATTATCTGGTTGTCCGGATATGCGAGGCTGGATATTGAAAAAGATGAAGCCCCCGAGCATCTCCAACAGTCAAGTATGGGACCAATACGTCGAGTCGCTGTGGTTACTCGGAGACATGTAGCGTTGGTCGAACGAGGAACTAGACGGATTGCTCAGTTCTATGATTGGTCAGTCACTAGAGGTAATGGAGTTTCTGGTATTTGATATAACTGTTTGTGGTGGGATTTTGGCTAAATTGTTTAGTTGTTTTTGGCAGATGACTCAGGCCTTGCTGCTGGCTAAGGATCAGTACTTCTATTTGAAGAGCCAGTACAGCTTGAAGGAAATTGAGGTAGGGACGATTGCCATAGATTTTGAGAAAAAACTGGATAGCGCTAAAGTGGCTCTGGAGCACTGCCAGACAAGCTACGCGGGGGCTAAATCTGACACAGAGGTGAATCAGAAGAAGGTTTTCGAGCTGGAACATAGCCAGGCTCAGCTGACAAGGAGGATCGAGGACCAGGATCTTCAGATTGCTGGACTTCATGAGAGGCTAACTAAGCTTGAGAAATCTCGTGCCAATGATAAGAAGGCATATCGGAACATGGTAGGGGGGTTTCTCAAAGCGTACCGGGTAGAATGCAAAAGGATCCTGCTTTCTCAAGACTCAGGATTGGATCTGGGGGCTTTAGATCGGATAGCCCCAGCCGATCTGGCAAGGCTTGATGTAGAGGATGACGCCCGTTGAAAGGTCGGTTCCTTTTCTGTAAGGGAGTCTGAAGAGGTTATATTGTGACAGCTGGGTCTGGTGAGCATCCAGAGGCTGCTAATGATGCTTCCCCCTCAGTTTTCGGGTCGGGGGGTCCGGGTGTAGAGATACTATAGTAGATAGGTTTTATGTATCTCTTTTTTTTTTTTTAACAATCAGCTGTAAAGATATTCTTGATCAATAAAGATAGTTTTCATTGAATCAAATTATGTGCTCGAATACAAGATTACTGATAATATTTTCTGAGGGAGTCTGAGTTCCAGAACCTTGGTAGTTCTTTGCCTCCTCTCTCTCTTAGTTTATACGCTCCCTTTATTGTACATTCTGAGATCTGATATGGACCTTCCTAATTAGGGCCTAACTTGCCAGTACCGGAGGTGCCTTTACCTATATCTGCTCTTCTGAGTACCCAGTCACCTGTCTTGAAATTCTTTGTTGCTTTACGCAGATGGTGGTACCGAGTTATCTTTTACCGATGTGCCTCAGCTGTTGCTGTCGCTTGTTCTCTTCATTCTTCTAGTATGTCAAGGCATATTCATGCGTTGACGTTATTGATGGCGTGGTCGAGGTCTTGGCTTACTCAGTAACTTGGGGATCCCACCTCTACTAGAATTACTGCATCCATACCGTAAGTTAGTCTGAACAACGTTTCTCCAGTGGATGATCGGGGTGTGGTTCTGTATGCCTAGATTACATTGTTCAGCTCTTCGACCCAGTTCCCTTTCTTGTCATCAAGTCTTTTCTTCAACCCTTGCATAAGGATTCTGTTTGTGACCTTAGTTTGTTCGTTCGTCTGCGGGTGAGCTACTGAGGTGAAGCGCAATTTTATGCCAAGGTCTGAGCAAAAACTTCTGAATTTGTGGTTGTCGAACTGTTTGCCATTGTTTGTAATTAAGGTGTAGGGGATGCCGAATCTGCAGATGATTTCTTTCCAGAAAAAGTGCTGTATCCGGGCTTTTGTGATGGTTGGGACTGCTTCTGCTTCTACCCATTTCATGAAATGGTCAATGGCCACGATTAAGAACTTTTTCTATGAGGTAGATAGAGGAAAAGGACCCAAGATGTCCATCCCCCACATGGCGAAAGGCCATGGGCTGCCAATGGGATGCAGAGGCCGAGAAGATTTATGGCTAAGCCGAGAGTGATGCTGGCATTGGTGACACGATTGTGTTAGCTGTTGGGCATCCTTGGACATGGTGGGCCAGTAATATCCCTGGAGCAGGGCCTTTCTAGTGAGCGAATAGTAGGACTTGTGTGCACCATAGATTCCTTCATGGATTTCTCTTAGTATTTAATTTTCCTCCTCTGGGGAAACACATTTCGACCAAGGGTGTGAGAGGGATTTTTGGTAGAGCTCCCCTCGGTGGACGAAATAGTGTGTTGCTTTGGCTTTGAGTTTTTGAGCTTGCAGCTTATCTTCCGGAAGTACATGTTCAAGATATTGGATGATGGGCTGTATCCATTTCGAGACAGCTTGTGTTTTAAAAATTTCATTATCCTCTGTGCTGGGATTGGTGAGTGATTCAGTGAAATTCATATCCCTAAATGCTTGACTGTTCTCAGCTATAGATTTAGCAAGGTAATCGGCCTCATGGTTGTCTTCTCTGGGAATCTGAACGATATTCCATTGGCCTCCGTCTTGCTCGATGTGTTGCAAAAGTCGCCTGGCTTTATCTACGTACTTGGCGATGCAGGCATCTTTGACTTAAAATGCTCCGCTGACTTGGTTAACTACTAATTGGGAATTCGAGTGTATAATGAGGTGTTCGACCCTGACTTTCGCTGCTAGCTTCAACCCTGTAATGAGTGCTTTGTATTCAGCCGCATTGTTGGTGGCATTATACTCTATGCGGACTGCATACTGAATATGAACTTTATATGGTCCCTTGAGGATTATTCCTACTCCGGAGCCGTGAGCTGAGGATGCTCCATCGACATAGAGCTTCCATTCTGGCATTTTGGTCAAGGTTATATCTTCCAGAGCCATTTCTTATACAAAATCCGCTAAGGCCTGTGCCTTCATCTGCTGTCGAGGTTCGTAATCAATATTGAACTCGCTGAGTAAGACCGACCATTGCACTAGCTTGCCTGAAGTCTCTGGTCTCTGTAATATTTTGTGCAGTGGAAAATGGGACCGGACCACGATATGATGAGCTTGGAAGTAGTGATGAAGCTTTCGAGAAGTATGAAGCACAACTAAGGCTAACTTGTCTAGCATGGGGTATCGGACTTCAGGTCCTCGGAGCATCTTACTGACATAGTAGATAGGGCTTTGCTGGCTTCCCTCTTCCCTTATCAATACTAAAGCGATGCATTCTCGGCCAACGGACAGGTATAAGTATAAGGTCTCGTTCGGTATTGGACGACTGATTAATGGTGGGGAAGATAAGAATCTTTTAATGTCTTCAAATGCTGTTTGGCAATCAGCAGACCACTGAAACTTGCCGAAACTTTTGAGAGCTCGGAATAATGGTAGACATCGCCTAGCTGAGCAAGAAATAAAGCGCCCCAGTGCGGTTATTCTTCCATTTAGCTTTTGTATATCCCGGATGCTCTTTGGTGCAGCCATGTTGAGTATGGCTTCCATTTTTTCTGGGTTGGCTTTAATGCCTCGGTGGGAAATCATGAACCCTAGGAATTTACCGGCTTGAACTCCGAAGACGCATTTATTAGGATTCAACTTGATCCTAGATTGGCTTAGTAACTGGAGGACTTGATCCACGTCCGCTGAGTGGTCCTCAGAGTGTTTGCTTTTGATGATGATGTCATCCACATATACCTCCATGCTGGTCCCAATCTGGCTCTGAAGGACTTGGTTCATCATTCTTTGGTATGTGGCTCTGGTATTTTTCAGTCCGAAGAGCATCACCTTGTAGCAGTACAGCCCTTCGTGTGTGATGAAGGACATTTTCCCCTGGTCTTCTTTCTTCATAGGGATCTGGTGATAACCTTGGGCTGCGTCCACAAAGATATACAGGCCATGGCCAGCTGTGGAATCGACGAGCTGATCAATTGTTGGTAACGAGTAGCTGTCTTTGGGGCATGCCTGGTTGAGGTCGGTGTAGTCTATACACATTCTGTACTTTCCATTTGCTTTCTTGATGAGTACTATATTTGCTACCCAGTCCGGGTGAGTAACCTCTCTAATGAATCTGGTTGTTAAAAGCTTCGTTGTTTCCTCGACAATGATCTTTTATCTTTCATAGGCGAAAGTTCTTTTCTTCTGTGCTACTGGCTTGGCCCCTAGTTTGATGTTTAGGCAGTGACAGGCAACCCACGGGTCCACGCCGATGATCTCGAAAGCTTGAGAAGCAAAATCTTCTGAGTGTCTAATAAGGACATTCCTTAATGTGTCTTTGATGTCTTAATTAAGGGCATTACCAATTTTCACGGATTTTCCTCCCTTGATTTACAATGTCTCCGTGTCTTCCACCGGTTGTGGATTAGCGCCTTGCTTCTCAACTTCCCATGCTTCCAAATGAAAAGCTTTCGCTAGAGATTTCATGGTCATCTGATAGCATTATCTGGCCATCTGCTGATCTCCCCTGATAGTAAGGGTCCCCATTCTGACTGGGATTTTCATGGTTTATTATCGGATGCTGGTGACTGCATCTGCTTCGTAAAGTGTCGGTCGCCCTATTATCCCATTATAGGCTAGTGGTATGTCCACCACGTTGAATGGGGTCCGGTCAATTTTTGTTTCCTCATCCTTTTGGTTTTCGAATTCTAGATCCAGATTGACAGTCCCCATTGGTTGCATTGTTCCTCCATAAAAACTAGTGATGGGGTTCTAAATGGCCATTAAGTTGGTGATGGAGCCACCCATAGCTTTGTACACATTCCAAGATAAAACATTAATAGCACTCCCGTTATCGACCAATAGCCTTTTGACTCGATACTTATTTATGCATACGGTTATCACCAGGGCATCACTGTGAGGGTGATGTATAGGTGAATTGTCTTCTGAGCTAAGAATGTTGTTGCTTTTACCGGGTATCATTTTTCCTCTACTGCGTTTTAATCATTTTCTGGTGTTTTCTCCTCCCACAATCATGTTGATCGTTTCGATCGGTTCTTTCCTAGCTTTCTTTGCCTCGGCTTTGTCATGGTTTTCCATGTTTCCGCGTCTCCTCGGTGCATCAGTGAAATTATCAAGCTTTCCCCGCTGCACTAATTTTTCTATAGCACTCTTCAGTTCTCTGCAGCCTTCTGTGTTATGGCCATATTCCCTGTGGTACTCGCAGTACTGGCTTCTATCACGAGTAAATCTCTGGCTTGGGCTAATTCTTTTGGCTAGCGTAATTTCCACTCCATTCTGCCTGACCCACATGAAGATCCTTGATCGAGAAGTGTTCAGGGGTGTATATCTATCTGTTTCCCTATCAAATCTGTATGCCGAAACTCTGAAATTTTTTTTTGGGAAGCTTACTCGTCTCTGCTTTGGCCATTCATCTCTAGTTGGTGGCCTATCTTCTTCCCGACGCATCCTCCTGTCCTCGTCCATCTTTATCATCCGAACCGCTATCGCCATTGCTTCGGTAAAGGTACTTGGTTCTTTAGTCATTAATTTATCGTTTAGCTTGCCGAGTCTAGTGCCATTTTTTAAAGCTTCTATGGCGACTTCATCAACGAGGTGCTCAATCTGCATGGCTATTTTATTGAAACGATCGAGGTAACTCCGTAGAGACTCGTCAGCTTCCTGTCGGCACACTCGGAGGTCGTTGATGTTTTTTGTAGGAGGGATATTGGTGATAAATCTGATACGAAACTACTCGGCTAAGTCTTCAAAAGAAGTGACAGTATTCTTCGGGAGCCGATGAAACCATTTTTGGGCGCTTTTTGTGAGTGTACTTGGGAAGACTTTGCACATGATTCCATCGTTCACATTCTGGAGCAGCATCTTTGTTCGAAAAGCAGATATATGACTAATAGGGTCTCTTGTCCCATCGTACTGATCGAGCTGTGGGATTCTGAACTTACTAGGAATCTTCGTTTGAATTATTATGTTGACAAACGGAGTTCTGCTATCCATCACCCATTCTTCTTCCTTTCTAAGTTTAGTCCGGGCCTTGTTCATTACTTTCTCAACCTTTTGTGCTAATTTTGAATCATCGAGAGCTGGGATGGACGAACTACACGCCCCTTCCAGTGCTTTACCCTTCCCTGTGCTTGTCCCTGGAGCCTGTCGTGGTGCTGCATTATCATTATTTGGAGCTAGTTCAGTATGCTCGCTCTGTATTATAGCGCTTAGCTATTGTTGCATCAGGGTAATTTATGCCTGAATATTTTTTATCATGGCATCTTTGCTTGCTTGGTCAAGGCCGAGTGTTTGGGTTACTGTGTTTAGGTTTGGAGTGGTTATTGTTGGCGTTTCTAGTAGGCTTGGAAAAGGTATTGAGGGTATTGATCGATGGTGTTGCAGCGGAGCATAATGTGGGAGATCTGTTCCCAAGGATGGGTATCTCGGAGTGTTTTTCGGAGGTAAAGATGTATGGCCGGATGTGGCCCCAACAAGCTGCAAGGTGGGTGGTGGTATTATTACTAGGAAAGGGCTTGAAGGGTCAGTCGAAAGGATGGGTGCGGAAGGATTAGTGTCGTCCTCAGGAATTTGGGCCGGAGGTGGACTAGAAGTCATAGTGAAAGTGTCTTTAGCTTAGCAAGTGAATGAATGGCTTTTCCCAAGGAGTTTCCCACAGACGGCGCCACTTGATAACTGGTTTCCGGGACTCCTGGGCTGAGCGTCCTGCAAAGCACTGAACAGAGGGTAAGGTGAGAGGTGGGGGGAATCCCCACAAACACTCTGATGCCTAAGTTAGAGAATAGAAAACGGGTGGCTGAAAGATAGCTTGAGTATGTGTGAATGACATGAGATGTCCTCTAATGAGGGGTATATGGTGTTATATATAGTGATACTCAAACCTGGGAGGAATAGGAATCCTTGTGGGAGAGTGTTCCTACTTCAGTTAGGATTCCTCTTTGAGGTAGTTCCTTTGACGAATTTATCTTCTCCTTTGTCCATGTGTTCCTATTTAGGGGGATAGATGACCCCTAATTAAGTGGGAACATTCTAAATGGTATCAAAAACATCTACAGATGGAGAACAACGGGTAACGAAATCCAATCCAAAAACTTCATGCCAACGAAGTTTACATCATGCTTTGCCATTGCCACTGTGCAAGCAAGTAGAAGATTTCGATTACTGATTTTTTTGTTGGATTTTTTTTTAATAGTTTATTTAGAGAGAAATTATAGCTATTAATTATTAATTTTAAAAAATAATTTTGTAATGCAGTAGAAATTATTTTTTAGAGACTTCAATAGAAGTAAAAAAAATGGAACAATCTCACCATACGACTCTCAATTTTCAAATTCATTTGGTGAAAAATAATTTTCAATTCTTTAAATTAACAAAATATAAAGTGAAGTGTAAATTTTTTTAGAGTGAACAATAAAGATGTATTTAATAATTTTCTTAACTCGGAGAAATACTTATTAGTGGTGATTGTATATAGTAGCTTTTTATGATACAGCAATTTAGAAATTGAAGTTATAATAATATAATTAATATAACAAATTTTTGTTGTATAATATTTATGAAAAATGTTAGCATTTTTATGATTTTACTAGTAAAATAAAGAAAATTAATATATTCTTAAATTACAATTATTCAAAGTCGAAATAAAGGAAACAGATACAAAATGATATATGAAAAATATATAAAGGTTAAAAAAATAAATGAAAATAATATATATGATTTATTTAGAGAGAGAAATAACACAACCCTAAGAGAAAAAGAAAGAAAAGAAAAAAGTACAATAAAAAAAAAAAAAACAAATGACGCCTCCACTATTTGACGCTCGTGCCTTTAATTCTGTGGGACTTCATTTGATGGTCATTCACCATCTCAATTTTAATGATGTTATTATTATTATTATTATTATATGAATGATTTATTTAGAAAGAGAACGCAAAAAAAAAATTATTTACTCTTTTTTTATCTAATATTTACAAAATTCAAATTGAAAACTTTACTTAAAAAAATTTAAATTATTTCTTTTCGTACCAAAATTTTAAATTTAAATTGCATCATGTACCAACAAATGTTAATATTTATTTTAAATATATTATATTAAATAATTAAATTTATAATATATATAGATATATATCTCATTTTAATTAAAAAAAATTTAAAAATTTTTAATTTAAATTAATTTTATAAATTTATATTTAATAATTTTATGAAATTATTTAATACTAAGTTACATTTTCAAAAGTTTTAAATCAATTCATTTTATAAAATTTTAAATCAAAAATATTTTTTTAATTAATTGTTTTAATAACAGTTTTTTAAATTTTATAAATTTCTTCGTAATTTGTACTATATAAGAGTTAAATTCGGTCGTTGTTTCCGCCAACAAGGGTACGAATTCAATGAGTTTTAATTTTAAAAAACATAAGTACAACCACGTAAAATTATGTTAAAAAAAAACACCAACATATAAAAGAGAATATATATTTATATATTGTACTTTTAAAATATGGCCAATCACAACCATTTGCTTGTGAGGCTGCGAAAATGTTGCTGAGTTCACATTTTGACATTAGTCCCATCGATCAAGTACCTCGGAGATTCTCCTCTCTATGTCCATGCCAAAATAATTGAAAAGATGGCAATTTTTTTTTAAATTATTGATTTTTAAAGTTGATTATATTTTAATTAATTTAATTTAATTAGGATAAGATCAAAGAATATTAAATTATTTTTAATAATTATTGATTTAACTTGATAGAACTATAAGGGTAGTAAAAATTTCAAATAATAAATTATATTAAGATTTAACTTTAAAATTTATTTTAAGTGATAATAGTTTCCTACTAGTGTAACGGATCCTAATAGTTATTAGTATATAAAAATATTATTTTTGAATATATTTAAAATCTATAAAATTCTAACTAATTCCTTTTGATTTAAATATAATTATGAGATGATAAAAGTTTTTCAACAATTAATGTAACACATTCACTAAATAGTTTTAAGAAAAAACATTTGTAACCACTACTTATGGATAAAATGATTAAAAGTTGGCCAAATTAAAAAATATTTATAAGTTTTGGTATTTGTAAATTCGATGCATGTTTTTAATTTTAGCAATATTATTTATTAATTTTTTTATTTTTACAATTTCATATATCGGTTGAAAATTCAATAAAATTTTGTTGACGTGATCACTAAAAAATTTGAGTCAATTACGTAAGCGCCACTTTAAAATGCAGCATTTTTTACAAAAATATACACAACTTTTGACTTTTTTTTTACAATTTAATCACGACCTATTATTTTTAACAAATTAAAAATATAACTTTTTATTTTGTTTATTTAATTAATGTTTTCAATTGATACAATACAAGAAATATTTAAATAATGAGAATTCAAAATTAATTTTTTAAATTAACAAAATATAAATATTATTACTTATTTTTATATAATGAACATTTAGTTGATAAATATTGAGTAACTTTAGGTTAAATTATTATTTTGAAATATTTAAATTATTTAACTATTTTTAAAATAATAATCTAACTCAAAGTACATATCTAATTTAATCAATTGATATTTTACTATTTCAATTAACTTACATATTAAGTAAATTTTCTAATTGAACTATACATGAATTAATTAATGATTGATAAGTTTTTAATGAAATTAAATCTTACTTTTTTTTATATATGATTTTATAGTAATTAATTAATTTTTATTTTTGATTAATAATTGTATTATTATATTTTTTATGAATAGATAGTAAACTTTTTTAAAGATATTTTTTATTTGCATTTTTATATATAATATAAATATTTAAATTAAATTATTAAATATCTAAATTTTTCTTTTGCATATTTGATTAAATAAAATTGTTTTCAAAATAATAATTTAACCCAAATTAACAAAAATAAGTACATGTCAATTTGAATGTATTAATTAAATTTTCATTACTTAAAAATAAGTAATAAAAATAATAATTTAATTTAATCAGAAAGATTAATTTTAAATTCTTGTTGCTCATATATTTGTATTATATGCATCAATTGAAAAATATAAATTAAATAAAAATAAAAGAATATGTATTAATTTATCAAAATTAATAGATCGTGATTAAATTACAAAATAATATTAAACGTGGTATATTTATTTGCAAGTAATTAAAACAATGCGTTTCGACCTAACTTTTATTTGGATTTACTTACAAGATTTTTAACCGGCATAGGGAATCATAAAATTTTAAAAAATAATAATAAATCACATTGCTAAACTAAATTAAATATATATATATATATGTGTGTGTTAAATTTGTAAAAAGAAACATTAAAGTTCATGAATTTTTTTAATTTGCCGTTAAAGGCACTAATTAAAGCTCATTAAAGAGTTTTTAATTTTGTGAAAACAAGCATTCATCACTAAAACAGAACAAATTCAATCATATGCCAACAATATCTTAGATCTACTCTGATTCGATCTAATTTCATGTTCTAAACAGTACACTTTCTATTTTTTTTCCGATCGTTGTTTGTCTGAGCCTCACATAGAAATTAGCAAATGTTGCAATATGGTTACTTCTAAATGAAGATATATATATTTATATCATTGCTATAAAAGAAAAAAAATATATGTAATATCTAGAAAATGGAATTAAAGTCGAGACAAAAAAAATCAGGACAAAACTAAACGTACGATAAAATTTCTTTAATAAGGTTTGACCTTATGTTAATTAATGCTTGCTTGAAAATTTATACAATTGTTCTATTTTCATAAAATATATATATATTATTAGTCTTCTACTTGACGAGTGGGTTAGTTTAAAAATCTTGAACAAACTTAGGATTTATATTATTATTACTTTTACTTTTGACACAACCCTTTTGTTTTTCTTTTTATGTATGCAGATTCAATTTCTTATGCTACAAGTAAGATTGCAATTGGCTCTGTTAATTAAGGGATTTAGCCTCTCCATGTTGACTAATTAATATGCATGCATCATGGGGTAAAGAAAACCTGCAACCGAAATTAATTTGTTTTGGAAAATATTGACGACCTTATAATTAAGTGTGCCAATAATATGTTAAAAAAAAGTGTGCCAATAAAACAAATTATATATATTTATTAACATAAGACAATTATATAGTGTATGTATAAAAATATTAATTAGCGAAAATGACAACAAACCAAATCCACATCTTTCATCCAACGTTTTAGCAATAAATTTAACAAACAACCATTTCTCTCTCTCTCTATATATATATTTAAATTGAGTTGAGTCAAATTTAAACACTATAAACTTTATCTTGATTTAATTTTTAAATTTGAAGCTCAAATTTTAATTTAAATTCAATCAAAATTTGTTAAAATTTGAACTCGATTTAATTAAATAATTTTTATATTCAATCTCCACTTAACTAAACTCAATTAATTATATAAACTTTTAAAATTTAACTCAATTCAATATATTATTTTTATAATTATATTAAAATAATAATTCTATTTAACTTCTATTAAAATTACACATAAATCAAGTCAAATATTAAAGTAATCAAATTTCACTCATTACCCAGCTCAAAAAGAACAACTCGAATACAACAAACTCAACTTAATAATTGATAGAATCAATTTTGATTTTTTTTTTTTTTTTTTTTAAAAAGTGGTATCGAATAACCCAACCATGCTCAATTTGTTGTCATGTCACCATTTACAATTTTCCGCCCTTTCCATAAGTTAGGCAAATGTTGACATTACTTGCTCAAAATTATGATCATAAGAGGCGTATACAACCAGTGTTGGATTCTCAATCATTATATCAAAATCAATGCATTTTCATTTTCAGTGCATCTTTGATGGTATGGGAAGTTAACGATAACACATACATTCATCGTTAATTTTTTTTTTTTAAATATATATCGTTATTCTTAATATTAGATTATAAATGAATTTTATAAAAGTGAATTATTTTTTTCTTATATTATACATAAATTTTTATTTCTCAAAAATTTAATGCATGGACTATGTAATTAAGATTTAATAATAGTTTTTTTGTTGTAAATTATTAGCCATATAAATATATATATATATATATATATATATATAAAATAATTAACTTTAACCAAATGGTTCTAGTTTTTGTTTTATGGCCTTCTTGTTATTTATCAGAGATAAAACAAGAATCAATATTTTATAGAATCTACACAGGTCATGTGATCAAATAATTAATTCTTCAGATTATAGCTATGGAATGAAATTTATTAATTATTCAATTAATACATATAATTTTTTTTTCTCTTATACACATTTAATGTACGTATATGTCACATGACTTCGGAGAGGTCAATTGCTGTAGATATTGCCCCAAAAGAAAAACAACCCTAATATGTTGCATTTCCCATCATTTTGGAACTCACTTGGGCTTATGTGTGGGACAATTGGAGCACGCATGTGTCCTGCTCCTCAAAAAAGGGTTTATGTGTTTTAAAGAGAAAAATCAAAAGCACCAATTTTTAAGGTTTTTTTTTGGTTGGGGGCTAAGAAAACGTCCTCATAATTATTCCAGGAAAATGTATAAATCTGTCTCTTTTTTCTTTTTTTGGTTTTGGACCACTATTGATAATATCTTGTTTCTTTTTGTCTGTTTATAATTATTGTAATCATAGTATCCAAGAATTCTCATCACAAAAAAAGATAAAGAAAGATAATAGCAGCATAGTAATATTTGTTCAATATTTTCAATAAAATTCGACTATTTTATTATATTAGTAAGTAAATTCATGGTAATTAAATATGAATTATATTTATTAAAACAGCCATGGCTAAATTCTGTCAAAAATATGTAAGAAAAAATATATAGAGAGAGAGGGAGAGCAATGTGAGGCTCTAGTGTTTGGTGGTCCTCAATTTCTTCTTTAATTGTAATGTAAATTTCAAATTGATTTCACCAATATAAGTGTTAATAGCGATAGTTGGATACAAATAACAACTATGAAAATGATGGAGATTCCATAAAACAATTCTAAATAAAAATTTACATAAAGCAATGATACCCCTATACATATTTTTATTCTATTAAAGGTTTATTTTTCATATAGGAGTTACTTAAAGATAAAAAATGTCCAAACCAGATAGGAGAAGGATTCCCAATTAAGAAGAAACTTTCAGACAGAAAGAAATACTCTCTAAATAGGCATAGGACTTTCATCAAAGAGAAATACTATTTCTGTTAAGTTTGAGCATCACTATCCCTAAAAATAGAACCACATATCCTTTATTGTCATTCATTATATTCTCTCATATTATTTACTCTCTTTACCTCTCTGAACTCTCTCTCCATATTATCTGACTTAGACATCGAAGGATTTATAGGGATTCTCTCCACCTCTCACCTTGCCCTTCTTTGATTCCTTATAGGGCTTAAACTCGAAAGCAAGTTATCGAGTGGCGCCGTTTGTGAGGATCTCTTGAGTTAAAAGCCATTAAGCATCTACTAAATAAGACATTAGCATCATTACTTCCAATCCACCACCAATCTCAACACTATATATGCAAATTAATCCATCAACCCTTGTTCTACCAATCAATCTGTCAATACCCATTCAACAGACTCATACCCTCCATACCTTTTCTAAGCTTGCCAGAAACCCCTGCCATAAAAACACTAAATATAAACATAATAACCTAGACACTCAACCTACCTCTATTAAGTAAATAAGCAATGATTCAAAATATCTAAACCCAGATGCTCCTAATGTAACAACGGTTGAATGCCTTGATTCAAAGCAGTAATCGTAGAATAATTCATCAAAAGAATGTAGCAACACTAGTAGCAACTTAAAATGTGTCTGGTGAAAATAGAGAAAGTCATAAAGCTCTAGAAGGAGAATCTAGCACAATAATCTCGGCCTTAGATGACTTAAAAATAGCTTAAAAAGTTAAAAAAAATCATGCATAAAGCTCATATTGGACCGAGGAAAGAAGATGAATGCATTCTAGAAGGAAAGACACCCTTTATAAGTAGAATAATTAGGACAGAGATCCTAACCAAGTTCACAATGCCTCAGGTAGATCACTTTGATGGGATCGAGGATCCGATCAACCACATATCCTCGTTCAGTACCAAGATGTTGCTTCAAAATGTAAATAAGGGAATCATGTGTATAGTCTTTCTTAGTACACTCACCAAGAATGCTTATAAGTGGTTTCATAGGTTTCTTAAGAATTCTATCTCATCCATTAAGGAATTAGATGAGATATTCTATACTCGATTTATCACCAATGTTCCTGCTGCCAAAAACAACAATAATCTTCAAATGTGTAGACAAGAGGCTATATAGTCATTGAGAAGCTATTTGGATAGATTTAATAAGGTATCTATGCAGATAAAAAAACTTAATTGATGAAGTATCCATAGAGGCCTTGAAGAATAGGACTTGGTTGGGGAAACTTAAAGACAAAATCATAACCAAAGAACCTAGCACTTTTGCTGAGGTAATGGCTATGACAATAAAAATGGAAGAAGATAGGAGGATGCATCGGGATGACGAGAAAACACCTATAAAAAAAAGATGAAAGGTCAGAACTAAGAAGGCCAAAATTCTAGTGAACAAACTTCAGAAACTCGGTGGAAGGATTTGAAAAATTGGTAAAGAAGTACACATTACTAAACACCTCCAGATCTATAATCCTCATATAGATCAGACAGAGTGGCTTAGGCATAACTCCAACTAGAAGGCTGAGTCTAACCAAGAGGGTCTTGCAAGATAGGAGGTGCTATTATCAATACCACCGGGACTATGGGCACAAGACTGAGGCATGCTAAGAATTAAAGAATGTTATAGAAAAATTAATATAGAATGGTAAGCTCGACAACTTTATTGACATGACTAGAAAAAATAGAGAATCGAATGATCAAGACAGAGATAAGCCAAAGCAAAAGAAAGCTTATAATGAAGTAGCTAAAGTTATCAATAGGATTATCAAAGGAGAAGCGACTGAAAGAAAGCCTAAAACAACTCAGAAGGAAGAAGGCCCTACTTCTGAAACCATCATATTTAATTTGAAAGATGGGAAACACATTCAACATCCTCACAATGATGCTTTAGTGGTGAGTGCTTTCATTAATAATTACTTAGTAAAAACATTACTAATTTATGATGGAAGTGTTGTCAACGCACTCTCTTAGAATGCTTATAAGGCGATAGGAGGTTCTATCACTGATTTTTAAGCTATTTAGAATCCCATTACAAGCATTTACGGTGGAACCACGCAACCAATAGGACTAGTAGAGTTAATGTTTAATTCATCAACTGAGATACTAAGGAGGTGAAAATTGTTAAAGCTTTATTCAATATGGTAGATCTTCCTATCACATACAATGGCATCATAAGTCAACTAATCCTCTATGAAATTGATACGGCCACAAGTATCAAGCGTCTAACCATGATGATTCCTCTTAAAGGCTGGGTCATAATAATCCATGAAGATCAATATATGGCCAAACAATGCTATCAGCTGGCTATCAAGCCCTATATGGAAGCATTCCCTCTAGATACCTTAGAAACTGAGAAATAAAGAGCCAATCCCAAGCTGATTGATCAGGTCCAGACCTTACAAATCACTGAAATGAAGATAGTCAGAATTAGTAATGAGCTTAATGATGAAGTTAAACATGGAATAAGTAAGGTCCTTATCAAATATTTAGGCAGCTTTGCCTCTAAAGAATCTGAGATCATTAGGGTAGATCCTCGAATTTCTTTGTATAGTCTAAACACCAAGCTAAGGGTTAAACCTGTTGTTCAGAAAAAGAGGAACTTTGCATATGAGAGACAGAAAGTGATCATCGAAGAAATAAAGAAATTGCTAGAAGCCGGATTCATTAGAGAAGTAACATACCTAGAATAGGTAGCTAATGTGGTGCTAATGAAAAAGTCAAATGGGAAGTATAGAATGTGTGTGGACTATACTAATTTCAATAAAATATACCCAAAAAATAGCTATTCATTACCAACAATAGATCAACTAGTAGACTTGAGTAGCTATCACAGCTTTTATAGCTTTGTAAATGCTGCTCAGGGGTAACATAAGATCCCAATGAAGAAGGAGGATAAGGAGAAAACATCATTTATCACTTATGAAAGCCTTTATTGCTATAAAGTTATGCCTTTTGGACTAAAGAATGTCGAAGTAACATACCAAAGGCTGATGAATTATGTGTTCTAAGATTAAATTAGGAAAAACATAAACATATATGTGGATGACATTATTATCAAGAGTCAGTATGCAGAGTAGCACTCTGAGCATTTTAATCAAATCCTTTGAACAGTAGACTAATGCCAGATCAAGCTTAATCTAGAAAAGTGTGTTTTTGGGGTGAAAGCAAGCAAATTCTTGGGATTCATGATATCTCATAGAGGAATTAAAGCTAATCCAGAAAAGATAGAAGTCATATTCAAAATGAAAGCTTTGACATCGTTGAACAAGCTCTAGAAGCTAAATGGCAGAATAAAAGCTTTGGGGCATTTCATCTCTTGTTTAGCCCAATGGTGTTTACCACGCCTTAGAAAACTCCAAGAAGTTTGAATGGAATGAATAATGTCAGGCTACCTTAAAAGATATCAAGAAGTTCCTATCCTCATCCTGTCACGACCCAAAACAGAGGCCATGACCGGCGCTAAGGAACGGGAATTCTTTCAAATCCAGAACCCGTAGCAAGCCTTAAAATAAAGTAAAACATACAATAATAACAATAATAACATAATTAAAATATTTTCCAATGAAAATGAAATCATAAATAAGATAAAGTAAATATCCACTAATGGATTTAAATAACAACTCATCTCATATAAATGATATCTTTTAAATACAAATCTCAGTTCAAATATTTATAATACATAAACCCCATAACTATTTACAACTACTGCAGTGTCCAGATTATAAAATAAAACTCAGGTAAGCAGTTTACATAGTGAAGTCGGGGCAGAATAAATCCGGCGTATGGGTCTGCTATTAAGGTCTGAAGATGATGACTCTCCTGAAAAAAAAAATCAACGGAGGGGAGTCAGACCTCACTAAGTGAATTGTTATAATATATATACATGCATAGCTAAATGACAATGCTGTCACGACCCAAAATAGGGGCCATGACCGGCGCTAGGGAACGGGAATTCTTTCGAATCCGGAACCCGTAGCAAGCCTAAAAATAAAATAAAACATACAATAATAATAATAACAACACTTAATGCAGCGAAAATAAAATCATAAATATCAAAATAATATTTCCATCAAACAAAATTAAATCGAATCCCTATCTCATATATATAAATAAACTTTTAATACAAATCCAGTTCAAATATTCAAAGTACATAACTCACACAAATATAATACATAAAACCCATAATTTATTTGCAACTACTGCAGTGTCTAGATTATAAAAATAAAACTCAAGACTCAGATAAGCAGTTTACATAAAGAAGTCGGGGCGGAAGAAATCCAGTGTACAGGCCTGCTACTGAGGTCTGAAGACGATGACTCTCCTGAAAAATAGTCAACGGAGGGGAGTCAGATCTCACTGAGTGAATTACTATAATATATATACATGCATACTAAATGACAAAGCATATAGTCAATAGTACATATATAAATATATATACAGGCAAATACACACAGATGCAATAAAATAATTTTTATATATTTTGTCTGAAAACCACTGGTTATGAAGGATTAAATAGAACCCTAGAAAATCGCAACCTCAAATCAGTGTCAAACAACACTCTAGCCACACAGGCTCACTTATTCCAAAATATTCACTTATTCCATTTAGACAGTAGACTGGCCCTGAGACACTAAGTCAACCGAGCTCCAGCAGTCTGACTGTCAGTGTGATTGGCCCCGAAACACTTGGTCAACCGAGCTCTAGCAATCACACTCCTAAATCACATCACACATCAGATAAATCAATTCCAATCAATATCCTCAAACTGGTTAGTAATATAGCCTAAATGTTATAAGCGTACCGGTACGTACTCGGTCCTAGTGCTGCTCACTAGGTAGCACGTTCTATTGATATCCTTCATTAAAATATAAAGCATACATTCATAAAAGTAAATGATGCATGAATTGAATAAAATAGCAACATAAACCTTATATATACTAGAAATATATCAAAAATAAACCAGTTATATTTTGAGTATATATATGTCAAATAAATCCAATATAATTACAAAATAAGCTAGAAATATATTCAAAAACATTTTAAGCATAATTCATTAATAAGACATGCATATAGTTTAAAATAAACTAAAAATAAACTTAAGTAATAATTAAACCATTTATGCATATTTAATCAAAATAAAACATACATTTCTAAATCATGCACCCTAGAGCACATATATATAAAATAGTAACTCACACTTAGTGCGCTCCTCGAGATGGATCCAACGGGCCTGGTCCACTAGGCCTCGGTCTCGGCGCAACTAAACAAACAAACATAATAGACATCAGAATAAATTTAACAGAAAATCCTAGAAACTCGATCTAGAATATTGAACACAGAATCAGAATTAGGGTTCAATCGGACATCACGTTTTATGAGAATTCTATCGAAAATTCGACAGAACCTCCCCTGTAAAACGGACATCTCTCTACTCAAAGAGTAGAGCCGGCCCTGCAAAGAAACACACTTCAAAAAATAAACACAGAAACACATCCACAACCCCTCGGTCGGACTCCAAACTACAGTCTACCGACCGCGATCCACAATTCACAGAACAATTATAAAAATACCAAAAATACCCTTATATCATAGAAATAAATTTTATAAGTAGAAATTACATAATTAACCCTAAAACACAGTAAAAACCGATAAAAACTCATTTTATTAGAAAAATCGTATATTATATATATAATTGAAAATAATTCATGAAAAATAGTTTTATTTTGTTGAAAATACTAAATAATTTGTAGAAATCATTTTTATACCTTAAATAACTATTAAAACCAATTAATTACATTTTTAGCCAATTTAGTGTAAAATTATCAAAATACCCCTATATATATAAATATACTAAAATTACTCCAAAAATTCACCAAAAATAATATAATTGCACAAAATTAATTTTCTCAACATATTTATCAATAATATTAATAATTAAACTCAATTAACTAATTAATTTCAATTAAAAACACAATTAACCCTATTTTTCAAAAATTACATAAACTAATTAAATTCAAAATAAATACATAGAAATTCATAAAAATTCCAAATAAATTCCTATAATTCATTTTAACACCTATATTTATCATAAAACATACTTTCATAATTTAATTAATTAATTTTTGAAAATTAGAAGATAATAATAAAATATTCAAAAATACCCAAAAATCAAAATAATTCCCAAAAATTCTAAAAAAATTCACACATGTAGATCAGGCTACTAGGATCAACATTTGTTAAGGGAATTTTCATGAATCACAAAGGAAAGCTCAAAAAAAAATTCAAAAATCAATTATGGCCGAAATTGAAAAATTAAGAAAAACCATACCAAATCAAGTTTTGAGCTTAAGCAAAGCTTGGAATTGTCTTCTATGGCTTTAGGGGAGTCCAACAACACCATAATGAGGGAATTTGGTGGCCAGAATCGTGAGGTGTGAAGAAAATGAAACTTTCAGCCAAAAATGGTGGAAGACAAGCTGATCGGCGCCGGGGAAGACGACCGGAACGGTGGAGCTGCTGAAGAAGACGGTGGCACGCCAGGAGGCACTCTGACGGCCGGTGATCGAAAGTTACAGACGGTGAGGGTGAGGATTGATGGAGGGAAGTCGGGGAAGGAGAGAAAAAAAAAAGAGGAAAAAAAATGAATTATATATATATATATATTATAATATTAATAATAGTATAATAATTCATAATATAGTATATTAATATAATACTTGGAAAAATTACCCACCACACACATATAATTTAATATTTTAATAATTTATATACTAAATAAAAATAATTAAATAACAATAAAACTAATTAATAAATAGTAAAATATTAGCGTAATTAATTAAACCCTAATTAAATAAATACACATATATACGTTATTTAGTACTTTAAAAATATATATGAGTTCATGCAAGTCCGGAAATTTATTTAATATAATTAATAGTAAATTATTTACGTGAAAATTTCCCCGAAAATAGAATTATCGGGAAAATTTACGTAAAACACTTAAAATAATATACAATAATTAAAATAAGTTTTAAATACATATCAACTCGTAAAAATATCATAATTATTTAAAAAATTATTAACATTGCATATCCCGATGCAGTATAAAAATATTTAAAAACACGGGATATTACAATGTCACGACCCAAAACAGGGGCCATGACCGGCGCTAGGGAACGGGAATTCTTTCGAATCCAGAATCCGTAGCAAGCCTAAAAATAAAATAAATCATGCAATAATAACAATAACCATATTATATGCAGCGGAAATAAAATCATAAATATAATGATAACATTTTCGTCAACTGGATTTAATTTAAATCTCAAATCATCACATATATAAAATCTCTTTAATACAATCCAGTTTCAATATAATAAATCTCTTTAAATAAAATACATGAAATCCAATACTTTAATTCACAACTACTGCAGTGTCTAGATTATAAAAATAAGACTCAAGTAAATAATTTACACAAAGAAGCCGGGGCAGAAGAAATCCGGCGTATCGACCTGCTACTGAGGTCTGAAGATGTTGACTCTCCTGAAAAATAGTCAACGGAGGGGAGTCAGACCTCACTGAGTGAATTACTGTAATATATATACATACACACTAAGTGATAATGCATATAATCAACAGTATATATATAATATGTATATATACAGGCAAATATACACACAGATGCAATAAAATCATTTTATATATATTTTATTGAAAATCATCTTTTATGAAGGATCACATAGAACCCTAGAATATCGTAACCTCAGAAATAGTGTTAGACAACACTCTAGCCATATAGGCTCACTTATTCCAAAATATATCCACTTAATCCATTTAGACAGTAGACTGGCCCCGAGATACTAAGTCAACCGAGCTCCAGCAGTCTGACTACCAGTGTGATTGGCCCCGAGACACTTGGTCAACCGAACTCCAGCAATCACACCCACAAACCACATCTCACATATCGATAATCATAATCAATCAATATCCACAAATAAGTTAGTAATATAGCCTAAATACTATAGGCGTACCGGTACGTACTCGGTCCTAGTGCTGCCCACTAGGTAGCACGTTCTATCGATATCCTTCATCATTAATAATATAAAACATTCATTCACAAAAATAAATGATGCATGAATGTAAATGAAATAACAATATAAACCATATATATACCGAAAATATACCAAAAGTAAACCAGATATATTTCGAGTATATATACGTCAAATAAATCCAATCAAATTATAAATTAAACTAAAAATATATTTAAAAACATTTTAAATATATTTAATTAACAAAACATGTATATAATTTATTATATACCAAAAATAAACCAAAAATATACTTAATATAAACTTAAGAAATAATCAAATTATTTATGCATATTTAATCAACATAAAACATGCATTTCTAAATCATGCATCCTAAGCATATATATATTGTAATATCCCGTGTTTTTAAAATATTTTTACACTGTACCGGGATATGCAGTGTCAATAATTTTGAATATATATGTGATATTTTTACGAGTTAATATGTATTTAAAACCTATTTTAATTATTGTGTATTATTTTCAGTGTTTTACGTAAAATTTTCCCGGGACTTGCATTTTCGGGGAAATTTTCACGTAAACAATGTATTATTAATTATTTTAAAGGTATTTACGGACTTGCATGAACTCATACATATTTTTAAATTATTAAATAAAGTCGGTGTGTGTATATTTATTTAATTAGGGTTTATTAATTCCCTAATATTTTATTAAGTATTTAATTGTTTTAATTGTTATTTAATTAATTTTATTTGGTATAAATTATTAAAATATTAATATTTTAATGTGTGTGGTGTATATTTGATGTGTGTAATTTAATATTATTTTAATATAAAGTATAAAGTATATATATATACATATATACATTAAAAATCAAAAGAATTTACCAAATTACACATTTGCCCCCGACTCCTTCTCCTTCTTCTTTCCCACGCCCGACGCCCGACCACCATCCCTCACCGCTGCAACTGCCGTTCCTTCACCGCCGGTGTGCCTCTCGGCTTGCCACCGTCGCCTCCAGCCGTTCCCCGCCGCCAGCAGCCCCTTCCCCGACGAGTTTTGGCCGGAATTAGCTTTAGAGGCCGAAAGTCGAGCTACCGCCGTTTCTCCCTCCTCCGGCCACCGTTTTCGACACCGCCGGTCTCTTTCTTCTCCTTGAGCTCTGGTGAGTGTTATTCTAGCTTTGGTTTGAGCTAAAATGGTCTAGAATTGCTTAGGTTTCGATTTGTAAATTTCGGCCTATTAGGGTTTTCGATTTTTTTGAGCTTCGAATTGGATGATTCATTGAAACTTCCTTCACAAATGTTGTTACTAGTAGCTTAATCTACATGTATGAATTTTTGTAGAATTTTTGGAGATTTTTTGGATTTTTGGGTATTTTTGAATATTTTAATATTATTTTCTAATTTTCGGAAATTAATTATTTAAATTATGAAATTGGAGTTTATGGTTGAATTAGGTGTTGAAATGAATTATAGGAATTTATTTGGAATTTTTATGAATTTCTAAGTATTTATTTTTAATTATTGAAGTTTAGGTGATTTTGGAAAATTAGGTTAATTGTGTTTTTATTTGAATTTAATTGGTTAATTGGGTTTAATTATTAATATTATTGATAAATATGTTGAGAAAATTAATTTTGGGTAATTGTATGATTTTTGGTGAATTTTTGAAGTAATTTAAGTATATTTATATATATAGGGGTATTTTGGTAATTTTACCCTAAATTGTCTAAAAATGTAATTTAATTGGTTTTAATATTTATTTAAGGTATAAAAATGATTTCTACAAAATATTTAGTATTTTTAACTAATTAAAACTATTTTTCGTGAATTATTTTCAATTATATATATAATATACGGTTTTTCTAATAAAATGAGTTTTAATCGGTTTTTATAGTGTTTCAAGGTCAATTATGTAATTTTTATTTATAAAATGTATTTCTGTGATTTAAAGATATTTTTGTTATATCTGGAATCATTCTGTGTTTGTGGACCCCGGTCGGTGGACTGTAGTTTGGAGTCCGACCGTGGGATTTTGATTGTGTTGAGCTCGTTTTTTCGAAATGTGTTTCTTTGCAGGGTCGGCTCTACTCTTTTGAGTAGAGAGATGTCCGTTTTACAGGGGAGGTTCTGTCGGATTTTCGGTAGAATTCTCGTAAAACGTGATATCCAGTCGAACCCTAATTTTCGATTCTGTGTTTAATACTCTAGATTGAATTCTAGGATTTCTGTTAGGTTTATTTTAATGTCGGTTATTTATTGCTTGTTTAGTTGCGTCGAGACCGAGGGCTAGTGGACCAGGCCCGTCGGACCTGTCTCGTGGAGCACATTAGGTGAGTTACTATATTATATATATATGCTTAGGATGCATGATTTAGAAAAATGCATGTTTTATTTTGACTGAATATGCATAAATAATGTGATTTATATTCGAGTATATTTTTGGTATATTTTTGGTATATAATAAATTATATACATGTTTTGTTAATAAAATATATTTAAAATGTTTTTAAATATATTTTTAGTTTAATTCATGATTTGATTGGATTTATTTGACATATATATACTCCAAATATACCTGGTTTATGTTTGGTATATTTCCAGTATATATATGGTTTATATTGTTGATTTATTTAAATTCATGCACCATGTATTTGTGAATGAATGTTTTATTATTTATTAATGAAGGATATCAATAGAACGTGCTACCTAGTGGGCAGCACTAGAACCGAGTACGTACCGGTACGCCTATAGTTTTAGGCTATATTACTAACTATTTGTGGATATTGATTTAATTATGATTATTGATATGTGAGATGTGGTTTGGGTGTGATTGCTGGAGCTCGGTTGACCAAGTGTCTCGGGGCCAATCACACTGGCAGTCAGACTGCTGGAGCTCGGTTGACTTAGTGTCTCGGGGCCAGTCTACTGTCCAAATGGATTAAGTGGATATATTTGGAATAAGTGAGCCTGTATGGCCAGAGTGTTGTTTAACACTATTTTCTGAGGTTACGATATTCTAGGATTCTATGTGATCCTTCATAAATTGGGATTTTTCAGTAAAATATATAAAAATGATTTTTCTGCATTTGTGTGTATTTGCCTGTATATATATTAGATATATATATACTGTTGACTGTATGCATTATCACTTAGTGTGTATGTATATATATTATAGTAATTCACTCAGTGAGGTCTGACTCCCCTCCGTTGACTATTTTTCAGGAGAGTCAACTTCCTCAGACCTCAGTAGCAGGTCGATACGCCGGATTTCTTCCGCCCCGGCTTCTTTATGTAAATTGTCTACTTGAGTCTTATTGATTTTATCTAGACACTGCAGTAGTTGTGAATTATAGTATTGGATTTCATGTACTTTATTTTAAAGGAGATATATTATGTTAAAACTGGATTGTATTAAAAAGATTTTATGTATGAGATGAGATTTTTATTTATATCCAGTTGATATGGATAATATAATGATATTATGATTTTTATTTTCGCTGCATATTATATTTTAATTGTTATTGTGGCATGCTTTATTTTATTTTTAGGCTTGCTACGGGTTCCGGATTCGAAAGAATTCCCGTTCCCTAGCGCCGGTCATGGCCCCTGTTTTGGGTCCTGACAAAGTTGGTATCAGAGCGAAGTTCGTATCAGAGTGGAGTTCTGTGTCAGGGCTTAGTTATGTGAGTTGTGGCCCTAGTTTTAAAGTTGTGTTTTCTGTTGGACTACTGCAGTGTATTAGGTTTGAGTATGTCTTGATGAGTATTCCTTGCTGTAGTTTTCAGCGTTATTCCTCCGTTGTCTGTTTTGTCTGAATCTTTCCGTTTGTCTTTTCAGAATGAGGAGGCGAGCGCGTGTCGCTCCACCGGTCGTTGAGGCCGAGGATGATGAGTCTTTTCAGGATGAGGTTTTACCTCCTGAGCCGCCAGTTAGGCGTAGAGGTCGTGGCAGGGGTAGACCTCGAGGAGCGGCAGGTCGCCGTAGGCAGAGAGAGTTACAGGACGAGGAGCCTGTTGAGCCTGAGTTTGATGTTCCTGTTCCTCCAGTTGTTCAGCCTGTTCAGCCTGCCTATCAGCAGGGTATGTCTGACCCTGAGGCAGCTTTGTTCTATGCCAGAGTTGGCAGGATTGCTTTTGATGGTACGTCTGATCCTTTAGATTTTCTGCATGCGATTGAGACTAGGACTCAGACTGCTCATACCGAGTACCAGAGGATCATGATTGTTGAGTTGTCTGTCGAGGGACCAGCCTTGGATTGGTTTATTCAGATGATCCAGCCTTATATGATGACGATGACATGGGCTCAGTTTCGAGAGCGATTCATGAGGAGATTTTATCCAGAGCCTCTTCGTTTGAGCTATCGTCTTCGATTGACCAGTATTTCTCGTGGAGATCGATCGGTAGAGGAGTATACCCGAGAGTTTCTTCGTCTGGGTAGATATGTTGAGGATCTGATGCGAGATCAGTATTTCGCGGTTACTACCTATGTTACTGGTTTGGGTTCAGCTTTTACTGGTATGCCCACAGCAGGTCTTACTCTGGAGTCTGTGATTGAGCTAGCTAAGGAGATCGAGCTGAGATTAGTTAGGCAGGGAGCGATGCCTGATTATTACCAGTTGGGAGTTCAGTCGAGTGGATTGCAGGCTACTCCATATTCGAGTTTTCATGTTGGTTCGAGTAGTCAGCAGCGAGGTTCGACTCAGTAGAGTCAGAGACAGCAGCAGCGAGTGCATCGGAGCAGTAGACATGGCCGTAGAGGTCAGCGTAGATCGTTCAGATTTGGGTCAGGTGCTTCGAGCAACAGCAGTGGTCGTAGTTCTGGATCAGCGGCCAGTGTTTGTCAGACTTGTGGTAGAGTCCATCAGGGACCGTGTTATCTGACACCACTGACATGCTTCAGATGCGGACAGACAGGACATTTTGCCAGATCGTGTCCTTATTCTGGGTATCAGCAGCAGCAGATTCCGCGATTCCCACAGCAGTCGATTGCTAGTGCAGCACCCATGCCATTTCAGTTGCCACCAGCCCAGCATCAGAGTTCTACTCAGTTTGTTCCACAGCAGAGTCATGGTAGAGGTACTAGAGGAGGTGCTAGAGGTGTTGGCCAGGCTTCTACCAGTCAGCAGGGAGGTCGAGGTCAGGCTAGAGTCTTCCATCTGACTCAGCTGGATGCTCAGGCATCTAATGCAGTCGTGGCAGGTATTCTTTCTGTTTGTTACCTGGATGCTTTGGTTTTGTTTGATCCGGGTGCCACGCATTCGTTTGTTTCTCCTATTTCTGCTTCTAAATCTTGTTGGCAAGCTTCGAGGATGGCTTTTCCTTTGTCTGTTGCCACTCCTCTGAGCGATTCCTTGGACGCCGATATTGTTCTTTCTGGTTGTCCAGTTCTCGTGGGAGATAGAGAATTATCCACCGATTTGATTTTGTTGGATGTGATGGAGTTTGATGTTATTTTGGGAATGGATTGGTTATCTCAGCACTTTGCCGTGGTAGATTGCAGGAATAAGGAGGTGATTTTTAGAATTCCTGGTAAAGTAGAATTTAAGTTTGTTGGTGATAGGAGTTCAGCACCTCAGAATCTTATTTCTGCTATATCAGCTAGGAAGTTGTTGAGGAAAGGTTGTCAGGGGTATTTGGCATTGGTCAGGGATACGTCAGTGGAGAAGTTGTCACTCACAGATGTTCCTGTTGCTTGTGAGTTTCCTGATGTTTTTCCCGAGGAGTTGCCAGGTTTACCACCTCATAGAGAGATTGAGTTCTGTATAGATGTGGTTCCAGGTACTACTCCTATATCTATGCCACCTTATCGTATGGCTCCTGCAGAGTTGAGAGAGTTAAAGGAGCAATTGCAAGAGTTGTTGGATAAAGGTTTTATCAGACCTAGTGTTTCCCCTTGGGGTGCACCAGTCCTGTTTGTGAAGAAGAAGGATGGTACCCTGAGACTGTGCATTGACTATAGAGAGTTGAATAAGGTGACAGTGAAGAACAAGTATCCTCTCCCGAGGATAGATGATTTGTTTGATCAGCTCCAGGGTGCACAATTCTTTTCTAAGGTCGACTTGAGGTCAGGTTATCATCAGCTGCGGATTAGTGAAGCTGATATTCCTAAGACAGCGTTCCGCACTCGATATGGTCATTATGAGTTTCTGGTGATGTCTTTTGGTTTGACTAATGCACCAGCAGCTTTTATGGACCTGATGAACAGAGTATTCAGATCGTATGTGGATCAGTTTGTAGTAGTCTTCATTGATGATATACTAGTATATTCGAGGAGTATGGAAGAGCACGTATATCATTTGAGGATTGTACTACAGACACTGAGAGATCATCAGCTTTATGCTAAATTCTCGAAGTGTGATTTCTGGATGGAGAGTGTTTCTTTTCTTGGACACATAGTGTCTAAAGAAGGTATTCAGGTTGATCCACAGAAGGTTGAGGCAGTGTTTGAATGGCCTAGACCTACTTCAGTTACTGAGATTCGGAGTTTTCTGGGTTTAGCCGGGTATTATAGGCGATTTGTGCAGGATTTTTCCAGGATTGCAGCCCCTATGACTCGCTTGACTCAGAAGAATGTTAGATTTGAGTGGTCAGAAGCTTGTGAGAGTAGTTTTCAGTTGTTGAAGGAGAAGTTGACCACAGCGCCAGTATTAGCTTTGCCTAATAGTGTGGATAAGTTCACAGTTTACTGTGATGCCTCTAGAATTGGTCTTGGTTGTGTGTTGATGCAGAATGGAAGGGTGATAGCCTATGCTTCGAGGCAGTTGAAGAAGCATGAGCAGAACTATCCCACACATGATCTGGAGATGGCTGCAGTGATCTTTGCTTTGAAGATTTGGAGACATTATCTGTACGGGGTGACTTGTGAGATATTTACTGATCACAAGAGCCTTAAGTACATTTTCCAGCAGCGAGATTTGAATCTGAGGCAGAGAAGATGGTTGGAACTGTTGAAGGACTATGATTGCGAGATTCTTTACCATCCGGGTAAAGCTATTGTGGTAGCAGATGCCTTGAGTAGGAAGTCCTCAGGTAGTCTTGCTCACATCAGTGTTGAGAGGAGATCATTGATCCAGGAATTGCATCTGATGGTGGATCAAGGTCTGATGATGAAGATCAGTAGATCAGGTGGACTGTTAGCTCAGTTTAAAGTACGATCTGTACTGAGGGATAGGATTAAAGTAGCTCAGAGCCGAGATCCTATTCTAGAAGAGCTTGCAGAGAATGTCAGAGCAGGGAAGTTCACTGATTTCACACTCGATGATGATGGTGTGTTGTGGATCAGTGGTAGATTGTGTGTTCCTGATGTGGATGATTTGAGAGAAGAGATCTTAGAGGAAGCACATTCTACAGCCTACAGCGTTCATCCAGGTGTTACTAAGATGTACCACAGTATCAGAGATTTATACTGGTGGGATGGATTGAAGAAGGATGTTGCTGATTATGTTGCTAAGTGCTTGACGTGTCAGCAAGTGAAAGCCGAACATCAGAAGCCTTCTGGGAAGCTTCAACCTCTTCCTATTCCCGAGTGGAAGTGGGAAATGATAGCTATGGATTTTGTGGTCGGTTTACCTCGTTCGAAGGATGGATACGATTCCATCTGGGTGATTGTAGATAGGTTGACGAAGTCTGCACATTTCTTGCCTGTGAAAGCCACATATTCAGTTGCTAGATTGGCGAAGTTGTATGTGAAGCATATTGTGTGCCTTCATGGAGTACCTGTGTCCATTGTGTCAGATAGAGGTTCGGTGTTTACTTCTCATTTTTGGCAGAAGTTGCAGGAAGCGATGGGCACTAGGTTGGATTTCAGTACTGCTTTTCATCCTCAGACAGACGGTCAGTCTGAGAGGACGATCCAGACACTGGAAGATATGTTGAGGATGTGTGTCTTGGATTTGGGAGGTAGCTGGGATGATCATTTGTCGCTTGTTGAGTTTGCATATAATAACAGCTACCATAGCAGTATTGGCATGGCACCATATGAAGCGTTGTATGGAAGGAAGTGTAGATCCCCATTGAGTTGGGATGAGATTGGTGAGAGAGCTTTGACTGGACCAGAGATGGTTCAGGATGCTGCAGAGAAAGTCGCCGTGATCAAGCGTAGTTTAGAGACCGCAGTTAGTAGATAGAAGAGTTATGCGGATACTAGGCGTAGAGATGTGGAGTTTCAGGTTGGAGATTTCATTTTTCTGAAAGTATCTCCGATGAAGGGTGTGATGAGATTTGGCAGGAAGGGTAAGTTAGCACCGAGATATATTGGACCGTTTGAGATTCTGGAGAGAATTGGCACTGTTGCATATCGGTTGGATTTGCCTCCGAGTATGTCACAGGTGCATCCAGTATTTCATATCTCGATGTTGAGGAAGTATATCTCAGATCCTTCACACGTGTTGCAGCCCGACAGTGTAGAAGTGAGTGAAAATTTGACGTTTGTGGAAGAACCTGTGGCGATCGTAGATTTTCAAGTTCGACAGTTGAGATCGAAGCAGATTCCGATGGTCAAGGTTTTGTGGCGTAGTGACAGAGTTGAAGAGCATACGTGGGAGACTGAAGCTGAGATGCGAGCTTCTTACCCGTATCTCTTTCCTTCTTGATCTTTTCTTTTTAGAATTCGGGGATGAATTCTTGTAAGGGGGGAAGACTGTAATATCCCGTGTTTTTAAAATATTTTTACACTGTACCGGGATATGCAGTGTCAATAATTTTGAATATATATGTGATATTTTTACGAGTTAATATGTATTTAAAACCTATTTTAATTATTGTGTATTATTTTCAGTGTTTTACGTAAAATTTTCCCGGGACTTGCATTTTCGGGGAAATTTTCACGTAAACAATGTATTATTAATTATTTTAAAGGTATTTACGGACTTGCATGAACTCATACATATTTTTAAATTATTAAATAAAGTCGGTGTGTGTATATTTATTTAATTAGGGTTTATTAATTCCCTAATATTTTATTAAGTATTTAATTGTTTTAATTGTTATTTAATTAATTTTATTTGGTATAAATTATTAAAATATTAATATTTTAATGTGTGTGGTATATATTTGATGTGTGTAATTTAATATTATTTTAATATAAAGTATAAAGTATATATATATACATATATACATTAAAAATCAAAAGAATTTGCCAAATTACACATTTGCCCCCGACTCCTTCTCCTTCTTCTTCTTCTTTCCCACGCCCGACGCCCGACCACCATCCCTCACCGCTGCAACTGTCGTTCCTTCACCGCCGGTGTGCCTCTCGGCTTGCCACCGTCGCCTCCAGCCGTTCCCCGCCGCCAGCAGCCCCTTCCCCGACGAGTTTTGGCCGGAATTAGCTTTAGAGGCCGAAAGTCGAGCTACCCGCCGTTTCTCCCTCCTCCGGCCACCGTTTTCGACACCGCCAGTCTCTTTCTTCTCCTTGAGCTCTGGTGAGTGTTATTCTAGCTTTGGTTTGAGCTAAAATGGTCTAGAATTGCTTAGGTTTTGATTTGTAAATTTCAGCCTATTAAGGTTTTCGATTTTTTTGAGCTTCGAATTGGATGATTCATGGAAACTTCCTTCACAAATGTTGTTCCTAGTAGCTTAATCTACATGTATGAATTTTTGTAGAATTTTTGGAGATTGTTTGAATTTTTGGGTATTTTTGAATATTTTAATATTATTTTCTAATTTTCGGAAATTAATTATTTAAATTATGAAAATGGAGTTTATGGTTGAATTAGGTGTTTAAATGAATTATAGGAATTTATTTGGAATTTTTATGAATTTCTAAGTATTTATTTTTAATTATTGAAGTTTAGGTGATTTTGGAAAATTAGGTTAATTGTGTTTTTATTTGAATTTAATTGGTTAATTGGGTTTAATTATTAATATTATTGATAAATATGTTGAGAAAATTAATTTTGGGTAATTGTATGATTTTTGGTGAATTTTTGAAGTAATTTAAGTATATTTATATATATAGGGGTATTTTGGTAATTTTACCCTAAATTGTCTAAAAATGTAATTTAATTGGTTTTAATATTTATTTAAGGTATAAAAATGATTTCTACAAAATATTTAGTATTTTTAACTAATTAAAACTATTTTTCGTGAATTATTTTCAATTATATATATAATATACGGTTTTTCTAATAAAATGAGTTTTAATCGGTTTTTATAGTGTTTCAAGGTCAATTATGTAATTTTTATTTATAAAATGTATTTCTGTGATTTAAAGATATTTTTGTTATATCTGGAATCATTCTGTGTTTGTGGACTCCGGTTGGTGGACTGTAGTTTGGAGTCCGACCGTGGGATTTTGATTGTGTTGAGCTCGTTTTTCGAAGTGCGTTTCTTTGCAGGGTCGGCTCTACTCTTTTGAGTAGAGAGATGTCCGTTTTACAGGGGAGGTTCTGCCGGATTTTCGGTAAAATTCTCGTAAAACGTGATATCCAGTCGAACCCTAATTTTCGATTCTGTGTTTAATACTCTAGATTGAATTCTAGGATTTCTGTTAGGTTTATTCTAATGTCGGTTATTTATTGCTTGTTTAGTTGCGCCGAGACCGAGGGCTAGTGGACCAGGCCCGTCGGACCTGTCTCGTGGAGCGCATTAGGTGAGTTACTATATTATATATATATGCTTAGGATGCATGATTTAGAAAAATGCATGTTTTATTTTGACTGAATATGCATAAATAATGTGATTTATATTCAAGTATATTTTTGGTATATTTTTGGTATATAATAAATTATATACATGTTTTGTTAATAAAATATATTTAAAATGTTTTTAAATATATTTTTAGATTAATTCATGATTTGATTGGATTTATTTGACATATATATACTCCAAATATACCTGGTTTATGTTTGGTATATTTCCAGTATATATATGGTTTATATTGTTGATTTATTTAAATTCATGCACCACGTATTTGTGAATGAATGTTTTATTATTTATTAATGAAGGATATCAATAGAACGTGCTACCTAGTGGGCAGCACTAGGACCGAGTACGTACCGGTACGCCTATAGTTTTAGGCTATATTACTAACTATTTGTGGATAGTGATTTGATTATGATTATTGATATGTGAGATGTGGTTTGGGTGTGATTGCTGGAGCTCGGTTGACCAAGTGTCTCGGGGCCAATCACATTGGCAGTCAGACTGCTGGAGCTCGGTTGACTTAGTGTCTCGGGGCCAGTCTACTGTCCAAATGGATTAAGTGGATATATTTGGAATAAGTGAGCCTGTATGGCCAGAGTGTTGTTTAACACTATTTTCTGAGGTTGCGATATTCTAGGGTTCTATGTGATCCTTCATAAATTGGGATTTTTCAGTAAAATATATAAAAATGATTTTTCTGCATTTGTGTGTATTTGCCTGTATATATATTAGATATATATATACTGTTGACTGTATGCATTATCACTTAGTGTGTATGTATATATATTATAGTAATTCACTCAGTGAGGTCTGACTCCCCTCCGTTGACTATTTTTCAGGAGAGTCAACTTCCTCAGACCTCAGTAGCAGGTCGATACGCCGGATTTCTTCCGCCCCGGCTTCTTTATGTAAATTGTCTACTTGAGTCTTATTGATTTTATCTAGACACTGCAGTAGTTATGAATTATAGTATTGGATTTCATGTACTTTATTTTAAAGGAGATATATTATGTTAAAACTGGATTGTATTAAAAAGATTTTATGTATGAGATGAGATTTTTATTTATATCCAGTTGATATGGATAATATAATGATATTATGATTTTTATTTCCGCTGCATATTATATTTTTATTGTTATTGTGGCATGCTTTATTTTATTTTTAGGCTTGCTACGGGTTCCGGATTCGAAAGAATTCCCGTTCCCTAGCGCCGGTCATGGCCCCTGTTTTGGGTCGTGACATATATAGTATAGTAACTCACCTTGTGCGCTCCACGAGATGGATCCGACGGGCCTGGTCCACTAGGCCTCGGTCTCGGCGCAACTAAACAAGCAATAAATAACCGACATTAGAATAAACCTAACAGAAATCCTAGAATTCGATCTAGAGTATTAAATACAGAATCAGGAATTAGGGTTCGACCGGATATCACGTTTTACGAGAATTCTATCGAAAATCCGACAGAACCTCCCCTGTAAAACGGACATCTGTCTACTCAAAAGAGTAGAGCCGACCCTGCAAGGAAATACATTTCGAAAAAATAGCCTCAACACAAATCCACAACCCCTCGGTCGGACTCCAGACTACAATCTACCGATCGAGGTTCACAAACACAGAAAAATTTTGAAAATACCAAAAATACCCTTATAACATAGAAATTCATTTTATAAGTATAAATTACATAATTAACCTTTAAACACATTAAAAACCGATAAAAAATCATTTTATTAGAAAAATCGTATATTATATATATAATTGAAAATAATTCACGAAAAATAGTTTTAATTAGTTAAAAATACTAAATAATTTGTAGAAATCATTTTTATATCTTAAATAACTATTAAAACCAATTAAATTACATTTTTAGACAATTTAGGGTAAAATTACCAAAATACCCCTATATATATAAATATACTTAAATTACTTCAAAAATTCACCAAAAATTATACAATTATCCAAAATTAATTTTCTCAACATATTTATCAATAATATCAATAATTAAACTCAATTAACCAATTAAATTCAAATAAAAACACATTTAACCTAATTTTCCCAAAATTCCATAAACTTCAATAATTCAAAATAAATTCTTAGAAATTCATAAAAATTCCAAATAAATTCCTATAATTCATTTAAACACCTAATTTAACCATAAACTCCAATTTCATAATTTAAATAATTAATTTCCGAAAATTAGAAAATAATATTAAAATATTCAAAAATACCCAAAAATCCAAAAAATCTCCAAAAATTCCACAAAAATTCGTACATGTAGATTAAGATACTAGGAACAACGTTTGTGAAGGGAGTTTCCATGAATCAATTAATTCGAAGCTCAAAAAAATTAAAAACCCTAATGTGACCGAATTGGAAAATTCGAAACCTAAGCAAATCTAGACCATTTAAGCTCAAACCAAAGCTAGAATCACACTCATCGGAGCTTAAGGAGAATAAAGAGACCGGCGGTGTCGAAAACGGTGGCTAAAAATGGGAGAAACGGCAAAGGGAAGATTTCGGCCAAAAATGGAAAACAGGGGCTGCCGGCACCGGGGAAGGGAGCTGCTGGCGGCAAGGGACGGCTGGGAACGACGGTGGCAAGCCGGGAGGCACACCGATGGTAGGTGACCGGAGTTGCAGTGGGAGGGAAGGGAGTCGGGCGCACGGGAGGGAAGGAAGAAGAAGAAGAAGAAAAAGAAAAAGAAAGAAAAGAAAAGGAAAAGAAAAAGAAAAGAAAAAAGAAAAAAGAAAGAAAAAGAAAGAAAAAAAATAAAATAATTAAATAATAATAAAATAATTTTAATAATTTAATAGTAAATAACAATAAATTAATAAATAAATAATAAAATATTAGGGTAATACATTAAACCCTAATTAAATAAATATACACACACATAGGCTTTATTTAGTATTTTAAAAATACGTATGAGTTCATGCAAGTCCGAAAATACATTTAAAATAATTAATAATACATTGTTTACGTGAAAATTTTTCCGAAAATGCAAGTCCCGGGAAAATTTTACGTAAAACACTATAAATAATACATAATATTTAAAATAGGTTTTAAATACATATCAACTCATGAAAATATCGTAATATATATACATAAATTATTAACACTGTATATCCCGGTACAGTGTAAAACTATTTTAAAAAACACGCGATATTACATACAAATACACACAGTCAATAGTATATATATAATAAATATATATACAAGCAAAATCACACAGATGCAGCAAAATCATTTTATATACATATTAAGAAAATACATCCGTATATGAAGGATCAAATAGAACCCTAGAAAATCGCAACCTTAAACAGTGTTAGACAACACTCTAGCCATACAGGCTCACTTATTCCAAATAAATTCACTTGTTCCATTTGGATAGTAGACTGACCCTAAGACACTAAGTCAACCAAGCTCCAACAGTCTGATTGTCAGTGTGATTGGCCCCGAGGCACTTAGTCAATCGAGCTCCAGCAATCACACTCCCAAATCATATCACACATCAAATCAATCAATCCAATCAACATCCACAAATAGGTTAGTAATTTAACTTAAATTCTATCGTCGTACCGGTATGTACTCAATCCTAGTGCTGTCCACTAGGTAGCACGTTCTATTGATATCCTTCATTTATTATATAAAACATACATTCATAAATAAATGATGCATGTAATTGAATAAAATAACAACATAAACCATATATATACTAGAAATATACCAAAGTAAACCAAGTATATTTCGAGTATATATATGTCAAATAAATCCAATATAGTTCCAAAATAAACTGGAAATAAACTATAAATATACTTAAAACAATTTAAGTATAAATTCATAATAAAACATGCATATAATTTGGAAATATATCGAAAATATACCGGAAATATACCTAAATAAACCTAAGTAATGATTAAACTATATATGCATATTTTATACAATGAAAACATACATTTCTAAAACATGCACCCTAAAACATATATATATAAAATAACAACTCACTGTTATTGTGCTCCACGAGATGGGTCTGGTCCATTAGGCCTCGATCTCGGTGCAACTAAATAAACAAATGACAACATGAAATCAGAATAAATCTAACGAAAATTCTAAAGACTCGATCTAGAATCTTAGACACAGAATTAGAATCAGAATTCGACCGTATATCACGTTTTACAAGAATTCTACCGAAAATTCTACAGAACCTCCTGTAATATCCCGTGTTTTTAAATATTTTTACACTCTATCGGGATATGCAGTGTTAATAATTTGTGTATATATATTACGATATTTTTACGAGTCGATATGTATTTAAAACCTATTTTAATTACTGTGTCTTATTTACAGTGCTTTACGTAAAATTTTTCCGGGACTCGCATTTTCGGGGAAATTTTCACGTAAATAATTTATTATTAATTATTTTAAATATATTTTCGGACTTGCATGAACTCATACGTATTTTTAAAATACTAAATAAAGCCTATGTGTACTTATTTATTTAATTAGGGTTTAATTAATATTATCCTAATATTTTATTATTTATTTATTAATTTATTATTATTTAATTATTTTTATTTATTATTAAATTATTAAAATTATTTTTTTATTATTTTATTTTTTCTTTTTCTTTTCTTTTCTTTTCTTTTTTCTTTTTCTTCTTCCTTCTCCTTCCCCGCGCCCGACCACCCCCTCACCACCAACCACCGTCTGTCATGCCGATCCCCTACCGTCGGTGTGCCTCCCAGCTTGCCACTGTCGTCCCCAGCCGTTCCCCGCCGCCAGCAGCCTTCTTCTCCGGCGCCGGCAGCTTCTTTTCTTCTTTTGGCCGAAATTTCTTCTCCTCACCGTCGATAACGATTCCGGCCACCATTTTCGACACCGCCGGTCTCTTTCTTCTCCTTGATCTTCGGTGAGTGTGATTCTAGCTTTGATTTGAGCTGAAATGGTCTAGAATTGCTTAGGTTTCGAATTTTCCAATTCGGTCACATTAGGGTTTTTGATTTTTTTGAGCTTCGAATTGATTGATTCATGAAAAATCCCTTCACAAATGTTGATCCCAGTAGCTTAATCTACATATATGAATTTTTTTAGAATTTTTTGGAGATTTTTTGGATTTTTGGGTATTTTTGAATATTTTAATATTATTTTCTAATTTTTGGAAATTAATTATTTAAATTATGAAATTGTGTTTTATGGTTAAATTAGGTGTTGAAATGAATTATAGGAATTTATTTGGAATTTTTATGAATTTCTATGTATTTATTTTGAATTATTGAAGTTTATGGAATTTTGGAAAATTAGGGTTAAATGTGTTTTTATTTGAAATTAATTGGTTAATTGAGTTTAATTATTAATATTATTGATAAATATGTTGAGAAAATTAATTTTGGATAATTGTATAATTTTTGGTGAATTTTTGAAGTAATTTGAGTATATTTATATATATAGGGGTATTTTGGTAATTTTACCCTAAATTGGCTAAAAATGTAATTTAAGTGGTTTTAATAGTTATTTAAAGTATAAAAATGATTTCTATAAATTATTTGGTATTTTTAACTAATTGAAACTATTTTTCGTGAATTATTTTCAATTATATATATAATATACGGTTTTTCTAATAAAATGAGTTTTTATCGGTTTTTAATGTGTTTAAAGGTTAATTATGTAATTTTTACTTATGAAATATATTTCTATTATTTAAGGGTATTTTTGGTATTTTCTGAATTATTCTGTGTTTGTGAACCCCGATCGGTAGACTGTAGTTTGGAGTCCGACCGAGGGGTTGTGGTTGAGTGTTGAGCTTGTTTTTCGAAGTGTATTTCTTTGCAGGGTCGGCTCTACTCTTTTGAGTAGAGAGATATCCATTTTACAGGGGAGATTCTGTCGGATTTTTGGTAGAATTCTCGTAAAACGTGATATCCGGTCAAACCCTAATCTCAATTCTGTGTTTAATACTCTAGATTGAATTCTAGGATTTTCTGTTAGGTTTATTCTAATTTCTGTCGTTATTGCTTGTTTAGTTGCGCCGAGACCGAGGGCTAGTGGACCAGGCCCGTTGGACCCATCTCGTGGAGCGCACTAGGGTGAGTTACTATTTTATATATATGTGTTTTAGGGTGCATATTTTAGAAAAGTATGTTTTATTTTAATAAACTATGCATGAATGATTTAAGTATTACTTAGGTTTACTTTTGGTATATTTTCAACTATATGCATGTTTTATAACTAAATTATTCTTAAAATGCTTTTGTGTATATTTTGGTATATTTTAGTTTATTTTGTAATTGTATTGGATTTATTCGACATATATATACTTGAAATATACCTGGTTTATTTTTGGTATATTTCTAGTATATATATGGCTTATGTTGTTATTTTATTTAAATTCATGCATCATTTATTTTTATGAATGGATGTTTTATATTTATTAATGAAGGATATCAATAGAACGTGCTACCTAGTGGGCAGCACTAGGACCGAGTACGTATCGGTACGATGATAGATTGTAGGTTGAATTACTAACTTGTTTGTGGATATTGATTTGGATGGATTGATTTATGTGATGTGAGATATGATTGATGGTGTGATTGCTGGAGCTCGGTTGACCAAGTGTCTCGGGGCCAATCACACAGGCAGTCAGACTGCTGGAGCTCGGTTGACTTAGTGTCTCGGGGCCAGTCTACTGTCTAAATGGATTAAGTGGACATATTTGGATTAAGTGAGCCTGTTTGGCTAGAGTGTTGTCTAACACTGTTTCCGAGGTTGCGATATCTATGTGATCCTTCATAAACGATGATTTTCAGTAAAATATATATAAAATGATTTTATTACATCTGTATGTATTTGCCTGTATATATATACATATTAGATATATACTGTTGATTGTATGCATTGTCATGTAGTATGCATGTATATATATTATAGTAATTCACTCAATGAGGTCTAACTCCCCTCCGTTGACTATTTTTTAAGAGAGTCAACATCTTCAGACCTCAGTAGCAGGCCTGTACGCCGGATTTCTTCCGCCCCGGCTTCTTTGTGTAAATTACTTACTTGAGTCTTATTTTTATAATCTAGACACTGCAGTAGTTGTAAATTAAAATGTGGGATTTTATGTATTTTATTTATGTGAGATATTGTATTATATTTGAAACTGGATTTGTATTAAAAGATTTATATATATGAGATGAGATTTGATTTAAATCCAGTTGATGGAAATGTTATTATTATATTTATGATTTTTATTTCCGCTGCAAATTTGATATTGTTATTATTATTACATGTTTTATTTTATTTTTAAGGTTACTACGGGTTCCGGATTCGAAAGAATTCCCGTTCCCTAGCGCCAGTCATAGCCCCTGTTTTGGGTCGTGACACCTCCCCTGTAAAATGGACATCTCTCTACTCAAAGAGTAGAGCTGGTCCTGCAAAGAAACACACTTCAAGAATAAACACAATTCACAACCACACAATCCCTCGGTCGGACTCAAACTACAATTTCACCGACCGAGGTCCACAATTCACAGGATAATTACAGAAATACTGAAAATGCCCTTTAATACAAAAAATACATTTTATAAATCCAAATTACGTAATTAACCCTAAAACTTACTAAAAATCAATAAAAACCCATTTATTTAGAAAAATCGTATATTATATATAATTTGAAAATAATTTACGAAAAAATAGTTAATTGGTTAATAATACTAAATAATTTGTAGAAATCATTTTTATACCTCAAATAACTAGTAAAACCAATTTAATTATATTTTTTAGCCAATTTAGTGTCAAATTACCAAAATACCCCTAATTACGTAAATTCATTAAAATTAATAAAAAATTCACCAAAAATAGTATAATTACTCAAAATTAATTTTCTCAACATATAATTCAATAATATCAATAAATATACTCAATTAACCAATTAATTTCACTAAAATAAATAATTAACCTAATTTTCCAAAAATTACATAAACTAAATAAATTCCAAATAAATATATAAAATTCATAAAAATTACAAATAAATTTATAAAATTCATTTTAACACCTATAAACACCATAAATCACAATTTCACAATTTAATTAATTAATTTTTGAAAATTAGAAAATATTAATAAAATAATAAAAAATTCACAAAAATCAAAATAATTCCTAAAAATTCGATAAAAATTCAAAGAGGTAGATTAAGCTACTATCACGACCCAAAACAGGGGTCATGACCGGCGCTAGGGAACGGGAATTCTTTCGAATCCGGAACCCGTAGCAAGCCTAAAAATAAAATAAAACATACAATAATAATAATAACAACACTTAATGCAGCGAAAACAAAATCATAAATATCAAAATAATATTTCCATCAAACGAAATTAAATCGAATCCCTGTCTCATATATATAAGTAAACTTTTAATACAAATCGAGTTCAAATATTCAAAGTATATAACTCATACAAATATAATACATAAAACTCACAATTTATTTACAACTACTGCAGTGTTTAGATTATAAAAATAAAACTCAAGACTCAGATAAATAGTTTACATAAAGAAGCCGGGGCAGAAGAAATCCGGCGTACAGGCTTGCTACTGAGGTTTGAAGACGATGACTCTCCTGAAAAATAGTCAACGGAGGGGAGTCAGACCTCACTGAGTGAATTACTATAATATATATACATGCATACTAAATGCCAATGCACACAGTCAATAGTATATATATAATAAGCATATATACAAGCAAATACACATAGATGCAATAAAATCATTTTATATATTTATTGAAAATCACTATTTATGAAGGATCAAATAGAACCCTAGAAAATCACAACCTCAAATCAGTGTCAGACAACGCTCTAGCCACACAGGCTCACTTATTCCAAAATATTCACTTATTCCATTTAGATAGTAGACTGGCCCTGAGACACTAAGTCAACCGAGCTCCAGCAGTTTGATTGTCAGTGTGATTGGCCCCGAGACACTTGGCCAATAGAGCTCCAGCAATCGCACTCCTAAATCGCATCACACATCAGATAAATCAATTCCAATCAATATCCTCAAATTGGTTAGTAATATAGCCTAAGTGCTATAAGCGTACCGGTACGCACTTGATCCTAGTGCTGCCCACTAGGTAGCACGTTCTATTGATATCCTTCATTAAAATATAAAGCATACATTCATAAAAGTAAATGATGCATGAATTGAATAAAATAGCAACATAAACCATATATATACTAGAAATATACCAAAAATAAATCAGGTATATTTCAAGTATATATACGTCAAATAAATCCAATATAATTACAAAATAAGCTAGAAATATATTCAAAAATATTTTAAGCATAATTCAGTAATAAGACATGCATATAGTTTAAAAATATATAGAAAATAAACAAAAAATAAACTAAAAATAAACTTAAGTAATAATTAAACCATTTATGCATATTTAATCAAAATAAAACATACATTTCTAAATCATGCACCCTAGAGCACATATATATAAAATAGTAACTCACACTTAGTGCGCTCCTCGAGATGGGTCCGACGAGCCTGATCCACTAGGCCTCGGTCTCGGCGCAACTAAACAAACAAACATAACAGACATCAGAATAAACCTAACAAAAAATCCTAGAAACTCGATCTAGAATATTGGACACAGAATCAGAATTAGGATTCGACCGGACATGACGTTTTACGAGAATTCTACCAAAAATTCGACAGAACCTCCCCTGTAAAACGGACATCTCTCTACTCAAAGAGTAGAGTCGGCCCTGCAAAGAAACACACTTCAAAAAACAAACACAGAAACACATCCACAACCCCTCGGTCGGACTCCAAACTACAGTTTACCGACCGGGGTCCACAATCACAGAATAATTATGAAAATACCAAAAATGCCCTTATAACACAGAAATACATTTAATAAGTAGAAATTACATAATTAACCTTAAAACACATTAAAAACCGATAAAACTCATTTTATTTAGAAAAATCATATATTATATATATAATTGAAAATAATTCATAAAAAATAGTTTTAATTAATTAAAAATACTAAATAATTTGTATAAATCATTTTTATACCTTAAATAACTATTAAAACCAATTTAATTACATTTTTAGTCAATTTAGGGTAAAATTACCAAAAGACCCCTATATATATAAATATACTGAAATTACTCCAAAAATTCACCAAAAATCATATAATTGCAAAAAATTAATTTTCTCGACATATTTATCAATAATATTAATAATTAAACTCAATTAACTAATTAATTTCAATTAAAAACACAATTAACCCTATTTTCTCAAAATTACATAAACTAATTAAATTCAGAATAAATACATAGAAATTCATAAAAATTCAAAATAAATTTCTATAATTCATTTCAACACCTATATTTATCATAAAACACAATTTCATAATTTATTTAATTAATTTTCGAAAATTAGAAAATAATATTAAAATATTCAAAAATACCCAAAAATCAAAATAATTCCCAAAAATTCTACAAAAATTCACAATGAATATTAAGATAAGGGAAACAACATTTGTGAAGGAATTTTTCATGAATCAATCAATTAAAATTTCCAAAAAATCAAGAACCCTAAAATGGCCGAAATTACAAAATCGAAACCTAGGCAAATCTAGACCATTTTAAGTGAAATAAAGCTTGGAATCACACTCACCAGAGCTCAAGGAGAAGAAAGAGACCAGCGGTGTTAAAAATGGTAGCTGGAAACGCCATGAACGACGGTGAGAATGAATTCGGCTTCTCCGGCGAAATCAAGCTCCTCTGACGCCGGAAAGGGGCTCTGCAAGTGGCGGAATAGCTGGAGGGAGGAGGTGGCACGCCAGGAGGCACACTGACAGTAAGAAACGGGATGGTAGCGATCGAAAAATGGATGGGGATGGTCGGGAAGAAGGGGAAGGGAAGAATGGCAATTTCGTAAATATATCAACTTTATTTTTTTATTTAAATATTAAATGTATATGTGTATATATATATACTTTACACTATATATTAAAATAATATAAACTCACACACATTAAATATACACCACACACATATAATTTAATATTTTTAAATTTAATACACTTAGAAAAAATAATTAAATAATATTAAAACTAATAATAAATAATAAAAGTATTAGGGTAATTAATTAAACCCTAATTAAATAAATAAGTACACATATATACATTATTTAGTACTTCAAAAATATATATGAGTTCATGCAAATTCGGAAATCTATTTAATATAATTAATAATAAATAATTTACGTAAAAATTTTCCCGAAAATAGTATTCTCGGAAAAATTTTACGTAAAGCACTTAAAATAATATACAATAATTAAAATAAGTTTTAAATACATATCAACTCGTAAAAAATATCATAATTATATAAAAATTATTAACACTGCATATCCCGATGCAGTATTAAAATATTTAAAAACTCGGGATATTACATTAAGCTTACTGAGAAATTAATGAAGCCAAGCATCGAGGAGGCAGAGATCATGGATATCTAAGAATTAGCAGAATAGATAAAGTCGATCATTTAATATCTCAAGCATGGGGTACTCCCACAGGATAAGTTAAAGGCTCAATAGTTAAAAATAAAAGTTATGCACTACTCCATACGCAATGGTGAACTCTACAGAAGATCCCTCTTACATTCATGGTTAAATGTGTATCACTAGAGGTAGGAAATTACGTGCATAAGGAAATTCATGAAGGGATTTATGGAGCTCATGAATCTCACCATTCGCTAATTAGAAAAGCTTTACTCAAGGGTTATTATTAGCCCACCATGTCTTAAGATGTTCAGAAGTTAGTTCAAGAATGTCACAAATGTCATCTATTTGCTTGCCTCAATCACAAGCCTTCTAATACTCAACATCTAATTTAGAGTCCATAGTCATTCGTAATATGGGGAATGGTTATCTTAGGTCCATTTCCTATTTCATCCTCATAAAAGAAGTTCTTGACTGTGGCTATAGATCACTTTACTAAGCAGATAGAAGTTAAAGTTGTCCCAACCATCACTGAAGCCTAGATTCAACACTTTATTAGAAGGAAATCATTTGTAAATTCGGCATACCCCACATCTTGATAATAGAAAATGGAAAGCAATTTGACAATGAGAAATTAAGAAGATTCTACTCTGATCTTAACATAAAGATTCGATTTACTTCAGTAGCTCATCAATAAATAAATGGCCAAACAGAGGTCACCAACACGATCATCATGCAAAGTTAAGGAAGAGATTAAATGAAAAAAAGGGAAACTGGATTAAAGAACTCAATAATGTCATCTGGGCTAATATAATAACACCTAGAATATCTACAAGTGAAATACCTTTCAAACTGAGTTATAGGATGGATATTGTAATCTCTGTAGAAATTAAGTCAGTAAGCTACCGATTAATCGAGAATCTAGATCGAGAAGTCAATAACATTAACACTTGAATATGCCTAGACTTACCTAAAGAGAGAAGAGAACGAGCATCCATTGTGGTGGAAGCTCAAAAATAGAGGAACGTGGAGCATCATAATAGACATGTCCAGTTGAAGCAATTTAAAGTCAGAGATTAGGTACTTAGAAGGGCTGACATTAGAAAAGGCAACTTTGGCATAAGCAAGCTCATACCTAATTGGGAAGGTCTTTACCAAGTCATTGAAAAGATGACCAAGGGAGCATACAAGATCAAGGATGAATATAGAAAAGAGCTACCTTGATACTAGAACTTATACAACCTTAGGAAATATTATCAATAAAATATATTCGGAGTTTAGCAAGTTTGAGAAATTAAAATACTTTATTCATTAGTTAAAATATTACATTATAAGGATAAATCTTTAAAAGTATTTTACAAGTCAGACTCAGACCTGGGAGGCATAATCCCAATATTGGGATGGAGTTCAACTTCTTCTGAAGACTGAGGTTTGGGATCGAAGTGGATTTGGCACCGAAAGAAGTAGCTTTGGTAGTAGATTTATTTATGATGGCTTAAGGATCCTTAAGAGTAGACTTAACAACTGCATCTATAATAGTAGCCAACCATGCTAGATCATTATGAGTTATTTTATCCAGATCAAAGAAATCTAAATCTGAACACTGAGTCGATAGTACCTTCTGACACTATAATTTATAAGCCTTGAGAAATCCCTTCATCATCTTTTGATAAGTTATCAAGTCGTCACGTCCAAATTTCCTTTCATCGGCTAACTCCTTTTCAAAGTTTCGAGCTCAGCATCTTGTGTCTCGATCCTTGATGTAAGTTGAACTTATCAATACTCCAGCTCTTGGACCTTTTTCAAGCTTGCTTCAATTTTTGACTTGAACTTTACGCTCTCAGTCTTAGCGAGCTCCAGGGCATGTTTTGTTGCATCCATCTTCTTCTCATAGTTAATGGCAATTATCCTAACCTCAGCCTCCTTGATATTATTCCCACTCTACAGGATGAAATGATTACCCTTTACCAGCAGTAACCTTTGAGCCATATGATAAATATATAAAGAAAGATCAAATACAGAGACATCCATAGAAATGATTATTGCTACTGAGATTAAATAGGTTACCTCTAAGGCATGGGTAATCAACGAGTTGAATAGCTCGTTCTTTCCCTTATTTTGCCACCTCTGAATGTCATCTGGAAACCATAAAGACTCAGTATAATGATCTCTAACTTGCGAATTAGAGTTGTTGGAGGGCTTCACCTTTGATAAGATCTATCTTTTCATATTTAGGCATCCAACAAGCTTGGGACACTTAATAAACACCTCCTCCCCAAACTGTTCCTCGTCACCTAACTCCACACTCTAGGAGTGCTTCTTAAGAAGTTCAGATGCTTCCTTCTGAGTGTCATTGAGCACAGCTTTGCCTTTGTCACTTAAGCATGGATTAGCACAAGCCTTTAGGGTCTCTGCATCCTAGGCAGGTTATTCACTCTAATGTGCTGCCTACTCTTCTAGCTCCTTATATAAAAAGATTTCATTCAAAAAAGTGAAATAATCATCTATCTACAAATAAAAAATAATAAAAGTTAGAAAGTACCTTCATAACCTCATAACTTACCATTAACATCTATACGTTCAAGGTAGACTCTTCAAAGATATCTCTGAGATAAATTCTCAATAAATGTTCCCTAAACTATACTCTGAATATGCAATCTCAACACCAATTTAGTATCTTCTTAGGATAATTTTATGGGATGCTTCACCTTTTGGCAATCATCAACCCACATCTGCCGAATATTAATAAAATCCAATGGAAGCTCAATTATGAAAGAACTATACCTTCATTTCTTGTAAAGGTCTATAAACTTAATTAAAAGGCTATGGTTCAAAACAACTGATAAAGAAAATATCAGCTTGCCCTTTTTCTTATTCAAACTACATATATACCAGAGAACATCTAGATCTGACTCTCTACCCTCCCTATACATCAACTCTATAAACTCGGTTAAGATCCGATAACTGTTAGGTTAAAGTTGGCCGGGGGCTATATTGTATCTATTCAAGAAGCTCCTAACAAAAAGATCTAAGGGAAATTTCAACCCCCCTTCTAACCGATTGAAGTATATGACTAGTTTCTGCTAATCTAAAAGAGGGGTATGAGCCTTGAAATTCTTATTACAGTGTGTAAAGTAAAATCCTGAGGAATGATAAAATGCCTTCTATACCATTTGAGCATATTATCATTAATCCTAGATATGAAAAGGTTTAAACTAATTTACTCTTATGGAGCCATAGATCCTATTGAACAAAAACAAAGAAAGAAGAAAAAAAGGGAAAGAAACTTCAATTGGAAGAGAAAGGAAGAATGCAAGATTGTAGAAAACGCAAAGGATGTAAGAGTAGACAAATACTTAAAAGGAAAACTAGAAAGCAAAAGACAACAGAGAGGCAAAAGTGAGGCTAACAAAAGGATTGGCCTATTTAAGAAGGAGTGGAAGGTTTTAAAATGACCACTACTGCCCTCATGGTTACTTACACCTCTCTCATACAGCATCAAGGGTATTCCGGGCAAAAGAAAAGCCCATTAATCGAGAATTTATCATTATGGCAGCTAAAATATCTTATTTTTTGACATATAAATAAACGTGACAATTACACAATTCAAAATTCAAAAGAATGTCAAAAGACATGGCAATTGATAATCCCACTCATCCCGCTGCCAGCTGTCCCTTTTATTAGCATTCGAGTCATGCTTTTAATGAATTGAGAATCTAAGTCTAATGACTGAAGCTAACACCCTTAGGTCGCTTTGATAATACTGAGGTTCGGCACTTGGACTGCATTGCTAATGCATCGAGAATTTAAGTCCAATGATTGAAGCTGGCACCTTTAAGTTGCTTCAATTATACTAAGGTTCGACACTCGGGCCATACTTTTAACATGTTGAAAATTTAAGTCCAGTAACTGAAGCTAGCACCCTCACGTTGCTTCGATAGTATTGAAGTTCAGCACTTGGGCCACGCTTCTAATGCACTAAGAATTTATGGCACTCGGATTGCGCTTCTAATGAATCAAGCATCAAAACTCCAGTAATTGTTGGTTTCATCAGGTCATTTCTATAATATTTACGGGTTAATCCCTCGAGTTGTTTTTGTAACACTAAGCATCTTTTATTGAAGAATTTGCGCATCTAAGTCCAACTGGCACTTCATGAGTATGATATTCTGATACAGTGATTCTAACACTTGGTATTGAGCATCATTTATTTTTTCGTGACTGAGGCTGGCCACCTCAGATCACCCCTTTACATCAAATGCAATCATATGCACAGTCTCTCTCTCTCTCCCAGTAAAAGAATAAACTTTTCAACTTATTAGATCAAAATATATTGGACATAAATATCTGAACATACTTTCGAGGGGGACTCTTGATACCCCATATATATATTCCTATTTTATTAAGGGTTTATTTTTATATATAGGAGTTACTTGCAGATGAAGAATGTCTAAACCGAATAAGAGAAGGATTCCCAATTAAGGAGACTCTTGGACATGAAGAAATACTCTCTAAATAGGCACAGGACCTTCATCAAAGAGGAATAATATTCCTCTCAGGTTTAAACATTACTATCCTTATAAATAGGATCTTATATCTCTCATTCTCATTCATTATATTCTCTTATACTCTTTACTTTCTTTATCTCTCTAAATTTTCTCTCCATATTATATGACTTAGATATCAGAGGGTTTGTGGGGATTTTTTCCACTTTCACCTTACCCTTATTTGATTCCTTATAGGGCTTAAACTCGGAGATTTCAAAAACAAGTTATCGAGAAATAAAATGTATATGAAAAAACAACATAAAATAATGGTCTATTAACATAACTAAATTTTTTTTCTTTATTTTTCTTTAAATATTTTTGTTTTCACCATTAATTATCTCTTAAATCAACTGTCATATCTAATTATTTATTTTTATTTTATTTATTTTTTACATTTAATAAATACAAATATTTAATTTGTTTGCTATTCTTTTGTGAAATTTTTGATTTTTTCTTTATAAAATTTTTACATTTTGTGAGATTGTATTCCTTTACTAATTTTAAGTCTTACTACATCGTAAAAATTATGATAATATTTCCACAGTTGGACTTATTTAAAGATATAAGAATTTATTTATAACTAATTAAAATTATTAAGTGGTAGTGCTTTTCAATTATAATTTTATTTACATTATATTTTTATTAAGATATATCTTTTTTCAATAAATGACTGGTTCATTTTTTTATCTAAAAAAATAGCTAGATTCTTAATGAGATTATAATAATCCTGTAAAAAAAAAGAGAGCAAGTATATATATATATATATATATATATATATATATATATATATATATATATATATATATATATATATATATATATATAATATTGAGCTTCAAAGTTATTAAGGTGAAAATTTGACAAATATCTTTTTTTATAATTCAGCATTCTCTTCTAAATGCTTATATGTTAAATTATTAAAATTTATTATATTTTTATTAAAATACATATGTTTTATTTGATATAAAACACTCAAATTATATCATATTTAAATCATTACTTATCCTTTTAATAAATAATTATTTTTTTATTTTAACTTAAATATCCCCTTTTATTCAAATAAAAACACTTTTTTTTTATTTTAACCTAAAAAATAAAAAAAATATTTTCTCACTCATTTTCTATATTTATTTTATTTTATTTATTCAATAATTAAAAATAATAAATATTCAAACTTTTATATTTGATTAATTTGTAGCTTTAAATTTATTGAAATCATTTAATTATTTATTTTAAAATATTTATATTATTTGCAATCCGCACAAAATGTAGATTCATGACTAATTGATTATAAATATATTACGCTTCAAAAAAAAACTCTAAATCGATATTTTTCTCAATTAATCTTTTATCTTCTCATTTTTTTTAATAATCAAAAGAAAAAGCAAAGTGAGGATTCGGGATTGAAATATTAAAATTATAAATGCTAAAGTAAAGCTATTGAGATCAACTAATTTCATGAAATTTTAATTTTATTTAAAATTATTTCAAGTTTTAATTTGTTGAATTAATATTTCAATATTTCACATTTTATATTTCCAGTATAATTTAATAACCACATAAACTTCCACTATTATTTTTAATATTTTAACTTCTTTAAAGTGTTAAAAGATATAGATATTATACGATAAAAAGTAGAATTTGAATCTCATTTTTTTCTTTTCTCTTTGTTGGGATTAACCATCTTCACTGGTAAAAAAAAAAAAAAAAACTAAACTCAAAAATTCCGAAATTGGAGAAGCTGTTTCTTTGCAGCATGCCTCATGACTTGGCAGGGGAATTCCATTATGATTAAATAATCAACTGAAATTTGTTCTTCAGAAATATTTAATTCTAACAACTGTTGTACATATGCCCAGATGCTTCGAACTTCTAACTCCATCATTTTATGTTAAAACTCAGTCGTCAGTACCACTCATCACTGAATTATTATTATTATAATTATTATTATTATTATTATTGTATAGATTAATTAGTCAAAACATTTAATGTTTTGCCGACACACACAGCATTGACAGCAACAACAAATACCAGCGACTGTCTTTGGATAACCTTACAAATAAATATGTTGTCAAAAACTCTTTACTTATCTTTTTTTTTTTTTTCAAAATTCAATTATTTTTTTCAACAAACAAGAAATTTCATTCACTAAAAATTATAAAAACTTCTTTTTATTAACAACCGTTAAAACTAATTAACAAAAAATTATTTTTGTTTAAATAGAATTTTAAATTTAAATTTAGATATATACAATCATATTAAATTAATTATTAAAAAAAAATTATTTATAATTTAATAAATTTTAAATACCAATAATTAAAAAAAAAAAAGTATTTTCTTGATAAATTTCACTAAACGTGAAAATTTCATTCACTGAAACGCCCAACATAGGTAGTGTTTTTCACCAACCGGTCAACTGTGGTTCCAAAGGCGGCTTTTATGAATGAGGGAGGGACTTCTGACTAGTAGTAGCTGTGGGTTCCATGTAAACGTGCAGAGATGAGCCGCTAGATCTCGATTTTTGCAAATGGTGCTTTTGCATTTGCTTTTTTGAGCCTTCGTGGATTCCATTTCATTTTTCTTCCTTTTTTTTTTTTTCCATATTATATTTTTGAATTTGGGAAGATTAAAAAATATATAATAATTTAGTTTAATTGAATTTTATTTAACCATTTTCATGTCTTGGACAAAATGGAAATTAGATTAAAAATTAAATAATTACATATTTATTTCAAGTATTTTATATATCTAGATACATATCTAATACATATTATAAATGTTTTATATTTAGCTGACCAATTATTTGTTGAATATATTTACCCACGTTTTATATGATTTAAAAATTTCCTAATTTTAAAAAAATTATCATACAAGAGGGCTAACATAAATTTAAATTTAAAACTCATGATAAATGTTAGAAATTTACACAATAAACCTGGTTTTTCTTGTGTTTTTTTTTTTTTTTTTTCATTTTCAAGTGTTATATGTTTTACATTTTTATACTTAAATACCATAATAACTAATATTATTATTATTTAATGAGAAAAATTAATATAATATTAAATTTTAATAATAAATTTATTCTATATATGATTTACGATTAATTTAACTAATTGATTTTTAAAATATTATAAATTTATTTTAAAAATTATTTATTTTTATTCATTTTAAATTAAAAATACATCTAAAATTAATTTCTTATGAATTTATTACAGTTAGTTGAATAATATATTACTCATTATATAATTTTAGCATTGAAATTGCATATTATTTTTATACTAAAATATATATTTTAAATAATATTTATTAAAAGGATACTAAAGTGTAAATAAATGTGAAACATATGATACTTAAAAATTTTAAAAAAATTACATGATTAATTTTGTTAAAAGGCATAATTACAAGGATCAAAATTATAATTATTCCTAATAATAATAATAATAATAATACACGGTCCAAATGTGGTTAGTTTGTTTGATTAATAGGATGAAAATGACAAAAAAAAAATATATACATGTGAATGTGCATTATTATTTTTTTTTTTTTTGACCAATAATATGCATTAATTTCGTTGAGCAGTTTTTGTCACACTGAATCACTCACTTTTGACATTGTTGTGCCAGTCTTCAATATTACATGATCTATGTACACACACACAGTTGCTATTAATAGGCATATAGTAATGGAGGGGAGAGCCAAACCTGACGGAGCGCAAGCTTAACAAAATAAATTGAATTTGTTTGTTCAAGAATGTCTAAATCCAATAATTTAAAATTCTGTTGATTCAAAAAATTTCAAAGAAATTGAGGAATTTTTTTTTAATTCATCCAAAAAAATATTTCAAAATAATCAAAAAGGTAAATATATAGTGTTTAGAAAAAAATTCTAAATTCCAAAAAGGAAAAGATAAAAAACTCCAAAAAAAGGAACATAAACTTTAAGGTAAAATTTGAAGGCCTAAATCAGGGAATTTTGACCTAAAGATAAACTGCTACAGATGAAATGTGTAACATTCATTGTAGCTTTCTGAGTCAACTTCAATTTGATATATTATGAACCTTATAGATCAATCGATACTGCCACAAACATTCATTTAAAATCCAAATACGCAAGTCTATTCTATCAAAGTCATCAATAGACTTCAATGCTGCCTCATCTACATCAGAACCACTAAATAGATATAAGTCAGTAAACCAATTTGTATGTTTCAGTTCACACCTAGCTCAACGTTTAACATTTGATCGATTCAATGAAAGTTCATTAATTCTTGAGCAAAAAAGAAACAATGAAAGTTCATTAATTATTTTCCCTTGGATAAAAATTTAGAAAGTAGTTTCTACTGTAAAATTTTAAATTTTAATAAAATTATTTGTATGCAATTATTATATATAACTTAACTCCTGTTCGCTGCCATCCCATCCATGAATCCCTCCACCCCTCCCTCTCATGACAAAAAAAAAAAAAGATATGATTTAACAAATCAATTACATTATAAAAAATTATTTAAGAAAAATATATATGTTCGTATTAAAAAAAACTCTCTCAACGCATAATATTATTATTATATATTATTTTTTAGCCATAGGTCTTTATAACTATTGTTGAGTAAAACTAAATTTTTTAGGAGGTTAGAGCCGATGCAAACTATGACAGTTTGTACATGTGATGATATAGTACAAATAATAAACTAATGTCAATGGAACTTAACCGAATTGGTCTGAACTAAGGTCCTGAAAAATATCAAATTGAATCTCTAAGTAAGGTATAGTCTTGGACAGAATACTTGATAATGATTTATTATTGTAGTTTATAATAATTGTAACTAAGAGCGACTAAGCTACAATATATATATATATATATATATATATATATATATATATATATACTAATAGACCTCGTCTCCTTGTGATATATTTCTTATTAACTCTTCCCCTCCTTCCACGGTACTACCAGACATCATCTCCTTGTGATTTATTTTTAATTAATTGTAATGTTCCCCTCCTTCCCCGGTTTTTGAATCTCTTAAGGACCTTCATGAAATACATAAAACTTGTATATATATATATATATTGAAGGCTAAGAATATCGAAGAACGAGAAGAATATATACAAAATATATGCATTTTTTTTTAGACTAGGGGAGGGGGAATTCGAACTACCCCTTCCCATTGATGCTTTTACTTCGTGGATGGAAAAATATTAAGTTAACCCACCCCTAGGCAGATAAGCAAAATATATGTTCGTCCAAAATCTTATACAAAACATATGCATATACAAAACCTTTTTTTTTTTTAATTCTTAAAATTCAAACCAATATCTCACTTAAAAAATACAAATTTCTTAACATTTAAGATACGTTTGGATCGGAATTAAAAAAATAAAGTGTAATACAAATATAACTATTAAGGAAGTAATAATTATATGTATGATATTTTTATTGTTAACCTTATTTAGTAAATAAATGGTAAAGTTAAGTTGTGTAATTGATTTTCTTAAAATACTATTAATATATATGAAACAATTAAAATAACATAAATAAATAAATTATTAAATTTTTCATAAATAATAAACTATTAAGAAAGTAATAGTTATATGTATAATTGGTAACGTATAAGCTGTGTAATTGATTTTCTTAAAATACTATTAATATATATGAAACAATTAAAATAACATAAATAAATAAATTATTAAATTTTTCATAAATAATAAACTTAATTTTTAAAATATTAAAAATTCATAAAGATAAAGTTACATAATATATTTTATACATTTTTACACATAAAAAAATAGTGTAATAGTAATTTAATGAAAGAGTAGTCAAGTGTTATTTTTTAAAAAATATTATGAGATATATAGTTCAAATTTTGTCATCATTGATTGAATTTGTTAATAATATGTTTGGATGCAAAGATTTGAATATATATTTGAGTTTCAATTAATTTTTTTATTTAGTAACTACATGAATTCATGTCTATGAGAATTTAATATAAATCCACAATTGATTTAAAACATATTTAATAAAAATTTAAATACTTTAAATATTAATGACCTTTTAATTTTTTTGGCCTTCAATAAAAGTCACTTCAACAAATATATATATACTTTTTGAACAAATTCAACAAATATATTTAAGGCAACTCAATGGTGAATTCTCTCCCTCTGTACATATATACAACTCTTTTCGATAGTTTTGTATCAGATTCCAACCTGTCTTTGCAGAGTAGTTGAGGACTACAAATATCGGAGAAAGAGACCAAAACTGGCGGGTGATAGCTACTCTGAAAGGTTTTGGATTTGAGTGATTTTTTTTTTTTTTGAACAAAGGATTTAAGGGATTCGAGTCTAGTTGTTGGGTAGGTTTATCACTTTCAAATGTTCGTTTCTTTACATTATATTTGACTTAATTTAAAAAAAATTATTTCATTTTCAAATAATAAAAACTCATTTTCAAATGAATTTTTAGATGAAGGTTGAAGCACTATGCAAGTTCATGGTGATTTTAGATATTGATGGATGCCCACTACTCCAAGTTATGGAGTTATTCTAGTCTTCCATTAGAAGAAGAAAACTGTTATTGCATGGATTCAAATCTTAGGATCTTTACTCCTCAGTGAAGATTGCTCTTGTTAGTGAGCATTAAGGGATGGTTATGGGTACATCTAATCTAAGGATTAATAGAGATACAAGTTTGTATTGTTATATCTGTAGTTGATAGATTTGGTTTTGTGCTTAATGAAGCACTGTAATCCCTGTAATTGTTATGTTTTAATGAAATGGATATTTCACTGTTAACACAAAAAAAAAAAAAAATCCTTAAATTTTGATCGAAGTATTTTTTATTCAGCTATTTTTTTTTACAATTTAAACATAATTTATGTTTTGATCAAAATTAAGAAAGGAGATGCACAATTTTTTTTGTTTTTTTTTTTAATCAACATAAGATTTTCATTAACTCAAAAGTCCTTTGGTTACAAAGTACAAAAGTGTAGCCAATACATTTAGCAAATTTACAATCCATGAAAAGGATCTTAAAACATACAAATCTTTTTTAAGTAACCAGTTTGCAACTTGATTTGTTGTTCTTTTGACAAAAATCAAGTGAAATCCTATTTCTTTTTGTGCAATAAGCTTTATATCTCCGAATATTGATTCGAGTCCACTGTGAATATTTAAAAAAAAAAATAATTAAGGTTATATAAAATTTTGAATTCAAATTTTATATACGAAAAAAATACATATTAAAACAGATTTATTCTTTGTAAGTTAACCCAATTCAAACTCTAATATAGTCGGAGTCTTACGACTATTGAATATAAAAAATATCAAATGAAAAAAATATATAAATAAAATCAATTAAATTAATTAAAACTTTTTTTATAAATTTTAAATTGAAAAAATTACAAAAAAAAAAAATTTCTTTGGATTCTTAGGTCCCTATCACAAACATTGGACTATTATCCAGAAAAAGTTAAACCCTAAGAAGTATATACACACCCAAAAAAAAAAAAAAAATTGAAGATGTACAACTTTAAAGTAAAATAATTTGTAAAATTATTGCCTGCAAAATCCATCTCTAGCTACTTCAACTTGCAATTTGTTTGCTTATACTTTCAAAAAAAAGAAGAATCCTATTTTTTCTCCCATAATAAAAATAGTAAATAATTGGCTTAAACAATGTGTACATGATCATGCTCATGCATGCACAAGAAAAAAAACCCAATGCTCAAGACATATTGGCAAAACTCATTATTGAGGCACCAAAACTTACAAGTTTTTTAACTTTCGGCGCCTAAAGTTTTATTTGTATATTTAGACCCTTACATTTTACAGATTTAAAGTGTTTTAAACCATTTTGTCAATTTTTAACACAAACCATTTCCTTTTAGTTCTTAAAGTTTTATATTTCTAACATTCATATCATTTTTATTTTTTAACACTTATATCATTTTTAAAATTTTTTTCATCGATAAAAAATAAATTTACTTATTTTAATTTCTAATATTTTAAATTATTATATACATATTTAAATAATTTTTAATTTTATAAAAAAACAAACAAGTTAATGTTATTATGCTAAATTTTTTAAAAAATTATATAATACTAAGGTTTTTAATCATATTTTCAATTATTGTGAATAAATTTTTATAATATAATTTTTTTTCATGCTCAAATAGCATGATAAAAAAGGTGAAGGTTAAGATAATGGTTATAAAAGCTGGAGTTTGTTGGAAAATCTATCACCGATTTTGGGTGATGCACATATATGCATCGATATTCACTATTTATAAAAGTCATATTATAAAAAAATTTCACAATAATTTAATTAAAATTTTGTACAAAAAACTAAAAAATTTATTGAAAATATAAAATTAAAATTTTTAAGAATTATAAAATATTTTTTTATCATAATCTCTTTTAATTATGGTGTGTTTTTTCATCATAATATTTTATTTTAAAAAATAATAATTTTATTATAATTTTTTTAATCTTAACATTAATTTGTTTATTTATTTTTAAAATTTAAAATTATTTAAAATTGTATATAAATTCATACTTTTAATTTAAAATATTAAAAATTAAAATAAATAAATTTATTTTTTACTGATGAAAAAATTTTAAAATTGAAAAAATTTTAAAGATCAAATAAAATAATTTTTATTAAAAAATTAATATAAAAATTTAAAATTTAAAATCCATAAAATTTGAGAGTTTAAATATATAAAATAAAATTTTAAATATTTAAATTAAAAATTTGAGAAATTTAGAATTTTTCATATAAATTTTATAAACAAATGAAACGTTAAATCACAATAATTGTAGATGGATCTCAATATGAAATTTGCAAACAGAATGAAGCGTTAAATCACAATAATTATAGGTAAAGGATATTTTTTCTCAGTACATGGACCACATTCACCTCTTGCATCAAAAATTACATAGTTGATGTGATGATATGCCTTCGCACTTTTCCACTACCCCACCTCAACTTTTGTCATTATCTTTTAATAAAAAATTAGTGATTTTACAACAATATGAAAGTAGTTTTAGTTATAATTTTTCTTTTAAAATATTTTGAGGTGTAAATTTTAATTTTTATTATTTTTAATTTAAAAGAAAATAATATGAAAATTATATGAATTCTCAATTTATTAATAAAATTTTGTTTTCTTATAAAAAATTTATATAATTCAATTCAAATTAATTAGAATATTTATAACTATCAGATAAAAAATTAGTAATTTGTGTTATTATGGTTTGTAATTCAACATTTTATTCAATATGTAGAAAATGGCAACTGACATTAATTATATGATACGAGGATTTAATCAATTTCCAAGGAAGAATTAACTAATGTTTTGAACATCAATAATTATTATTAGAATCAACTGACAGCGATTTTGAGTTCTAGTTCTAATATATAATCACAATGAATTAGTTGTAGGATGACTTTTATGTTTTTTTTATTTTATTCATGTCAAATTAAATTAATTAAGATTTAATAAATTTTAAATATTGGTGATTTAAAAAAAAATGTTTTGGAGTGTTCTTGGAGTTTTGGTAATACCCAATTCATAGATTTCATTTGGCAAGTTGTAATGAAGCTAAAGTTTATAAGTTATGTATTAGTTATATTTTATTTTTTTGTCGTGTCTAATATAAAGCTTATGAAACTATCATTTTATCATCATCATGCACTATATAAATCTTTTGAAAAGAATATAACAATAAGATAATCAAGGGTATTTTTTATGTGATATATAAAATTTTAGCTAATGATGTTTACCTAAAATAAAAAATAAAATGTGTTGGCATTAAGAATTTGTGTCTATAGCATTCATAAGCAATCAGAGACATATTGCCTTAATAATGCTAATGTATGTGCAACTGGTCCATCATTTTATATTTTTGTGGTCTTTAGAGACTTGAAAGAGGAGAAAATATATTTTTCTCACTAAATAATTTAATGGAGAACAATGTTTTATTTTTCATTAACAGTTGGTCATGTGCAAACTAAAAGAAAGATTTGTATGAAGATTTCAAACTTGTCAAGTTCGGCTATGACAGATAATTTACCATTCAATTACGGGAGATTTGATACTTTATAGACGTTGGAGGTTCGAATCCCACACCCTTACTAAAAAAAAAATTCAAACTTCGAACTATAGACTGCAATAATTTGTAAATGCCCAACACAAAGAAAAGAAAAATGCACGTTATTGCTAATTTTTATGGATGTTAGGGATAAGTAGACATGCTATGAAGGGACCAAGATGTACAATTTTTTTTTTTAATTATCTCCACTACCTAATAGTTCAACTGAGTTAATAAATTTCGTAAAGAATAAACGTTTACTTTTTATAAATAAGATTTGATTTGAACTTAAAAGTTTACTAGAAAACTTAATATATTTTTTTAACAACAGTAAAATTGATATTTTATTAATAATTTCATAATTTGATAAGCGTTACATACAAAAATTGATTTATTGAAAAAAAAAATACAAAAAAATAACTAAATTAAATCTTTGTTGATAATAGACTCTAAAACTCATTTTTAGAGAAATTCATTAACATCGTTCGCACCCAAAAAAAAATTGACTAATCATGTCAAAATTAACGAAAATATCATCTATTCATTGTAACTAACAAAACAACGTTAACTAAGTCTAGATTTATTAAAACTCATGAAAATAGATTAACAGTTAAGCTCTTTCATAGATCAACTCATCGAACCACTAAGATGTATATTTAATGACAGTAAAAACGTGATTGTTATACACATAGGAAGCAGTAATCTAACAATTAATAATCCAGTAAACGACAAATTAAACGATAGTAAATTCAGGAATACGTTCTAGAGATTGTAACCTTTGAATCAGTTAACTGTGCTGCAAGCTAATTAAATGGGCATGGACCACGTGTAGCTTGGTAGAGATAGATTATGTAGGCTTTATAGACTCTCCATTAACCATAGATTATGATCATCTTTATTTAAATCACTTATAATTGTTTATTGATTAGGTATTGCACTTTATTTGGGTCACGACAATGCATTTAGTTGGTTCATTTTGTGCACATGCAAATCTTAGGTAGTAAACTTTTCTTTTTGATTTATATAGTTATAAAATCCTATGCATTATGATTCTCAAAACTATATTATATTATAAATGTTATTACCTAGAAATATATAAATTTATTAATAACCAATAAGGTTTAGAACAATTGAGATTATAAAATTCTAAAGTTTCAGGATCATGATGTCAAATTGATAATTTTTTTTTTCTTTAAAGTTCATCGTAAGAAATTGATGGGATTTATCTTCAAATGTGATTAGAAAAATTAATTAATTAATTAATTTAGCTGCTAGTATGGATTCGTTTTTCCATGCAAAATGCTCGTTGGATGCAACCTTCAAAATTTTATTAAAAGATTAATTTATTTGTAAATTTTTTTAACACATTTCAACGCCCATTTTAACTTATGGTAAAATTCAACATGTGAATGATGAAAGGATAAAATCTTTAATTTGTAGTACTTCAAAAAAAATATTTAAAAAATGAATTATGGTGAGACACTTATAACTAGTGTTCATGAAGGGCTAGCAATTCTTAGGCCTATTCAAATCGTGATATGGTATAAAGTCAAGTTTCAAATCATACCTCCCTAGTGAAAATCCCCATCTTGCAAGGGTGTTGTTATCCATAAGTAGAATATGGCAGTCAACTATCAGGAATTCATTCCTATTCTATTTTTTTTCTAGATTTATTCACTCTATTTTATTTACAAAATAAAATTTATTTTTTAAATAAAATAAAATTTATTCAATGCTATTAAAAGTAAATATAAATAAAATTATAGTTTAAAGTTATTCATTTCTTTTTTATGTTATAATCTATTATTTTTCAATTAAATTATTTGCTAGATAATTTTATTTTTATTTTTAAATTCAAAAATTTATTTTGTGCTAATTAAAACTGAAATTAACGGGAAAGGTAAATAGAGATCACTGTTTCTTTTTAACCAATTAAATATTATTATAATCCTTTAAAATTTATAAATTCACTATTCCTCACGAAAATTTAATTAATTTCTCATATTTTCAATATAATATATTAAATATACATATAATTTTTTAGTTGAAAAAATTAAAATTTTACACTTTTAAATTAGAATTTAATATTGGTACTAATTTCAATTTATTTAATTTTAAAAATAATAATTGATAGATTATTTTAAATTAAAAAAAATTGTCTAGGGCTATAAATAGCCTTGGCCCGGCCCTGCCTATGATGCTGCAGACACTGTCTGATAGCCCACCCCGTTTCCGATAAGGTGTGATATTGAGTGCTTACTTAAGACAAGTGTGACAATTACACAAATTTTTTTTATTTTATTTTGAACGTTTTGGCATTGTTAGTTTACCCTGATAGGGACCATTGATTCAAACCCGAATTATATCTCAAGAAAATTTAACCGTTAAGTAAAAATCTTGCAAACGTTTAACTGTTAAGTGAAAATCTTGACAACGAAAGCAATTATTTTTTGGAAAGAACAAATATAGATCTCACCAATAAAGGCAGCTGACAATTAAATTATTGACATTGCCACTGCCGGAGGCCGTAGCTGCTTCAGTCTAAGCCTCATCGGCATATGTGAGATTTCTTTTAAAACATCAAACAATTTGTCACACATCTTATCATGCATGTAATATTGCGTCTACTTAATACTTAATAGCATTTCATTGGAATAGAAGAATAAAAAATCCAGGAAGAGAAATGGTATCCCAGAACAATCAAGGGAACATTTACTACATTCATACTCAACCAGTCGCCTGGATTTGGTAAATGTTTAAATGTGTACTGATGAAACCACTGGAGCGAACACTCAGACGATGACTTCTGACGATCTCCTTTTGGGCCTGTTTTTCTAGAGCTTATTTTTGAAATTTGGTCTGCTAGTCCATAGAAATGTCATGCAAATGCCACTTAGGTTTAAAAGTGAACCAGAAAACTATACAATTTTAGGATGATAATAGGGTTAATTCTTTGAATGTTTACTAAATTTTAGTTAGTTTTTTAAAAATGTCACTTAACTGATCATTAAATTTTGATTTTTATTTCAAATATAGTTTTTTTTTTTAAGATTTTAAGTTTGAAAGTTATATAATATCACCATTTTAGTCAAAAAGATTATTTTCTTACAAATAAATTCATAGGTTTTAAAGATAATAAATAAAATAAAAATATCTATTTTTGTTTTCTCTATACTTTCTATTGTAGAAAGTTTTTTTTATTACTTGTATTTATTTGATTGGTCTAATACTAATAGATTGTTAGTTTTAACAATTTGGTAAAACATCATTAGCAAGACACCTAGCATGCCACCTTGCATGTTAGTGTTCAAGATGTTCAAGTATCTCATTCGTGTCCAAAGAATAATGTAGAGATTTAATCACATCTCATGCATTAAGTCCACATTCATTCTCTACGCTAATTAATACAACTTAATTCTTATCTTACCCAAAATCAACAATTTACACATATTTATTAATAAAAATATTAATAATTTAATATCTCATATTAAATTTAATAATTTAATTAATAACATATATTATTATTAATTTATTATTTTAATTAATATCTCATATTAATTAAATATAAATTAATAATTAAACTCTTACTGGAATTAGATTTCATGATATGCTAGAATCATTACTTAAAACACATATCCAATTTCATTAATCTCAATTAATTAATTAAACTCTTTAATCAATAATTAGATTAATATAAATGGTGATTTAGCAAAACTCTTTTAGGTGTGACTTACTAGGTTCATGTCTAATTGACAATGACAATATAATATCAACACTTGATATTATTTGAAACTCTTTCAAGTCTAAATGTGAAAATCTTAATTATGCACATTTAGTTCTCATAAGTTGTTAGTGACCCCCTAGCATCGATATCACAACTACCCAATTAGATATAAATACATATATTGATTCACATAAACCTTATGGTCATAATTACCGTGCGCTAAAATCCCTTCATTAGAAGATCCTAATATAGTCTAGAGTTAAGGTGTTTTAATCAAACTCTAATAGCTTTATCATATGACCTCATCTCAAGTATTGATTCTTGATAAAACATAACTAATACTAGAAATACTTTCTAGTACTGAAAATCTTTCAGATTGTGTTATGTTTGTCCTGGCCAGGAACTTATTCATCAAGAACAAACTTAGATAGCATAGGATTCACTCTAGGCAATGAGTCCCTTTTTGGTTGAACAATTATCCTTATATTTAACTGACTAGAGCCACCATAAGCCATATACCCATGTGTGAATAACATAAGTATGTAAACAGCAACAAACTCTAACTACTCAAATGTGGATGACCATGTTGCCTCAGGTCAAATGATTATATGCACCATTATGACCTAGATTGTGATTGTTGATTATAAGTGAGTGTCCTTGCAATCACAAATATAATGTCACTGTTCGATCCACCAATCACATAAATATTCATATGTCTATTATGATATCTCATATTAAGTAGCATGAGACTCACTACCTCCTACTATTAGCATCACATATTAATGAAGAAAAATAGACAGAGGTGATAATTTAATTAATATTACCCAAATATCAATTATTCGACTATGAACAATTTATAGCATATGTACTAAATAAATTTGTAACTCATATTATCAACTCTTGATAATAAACTTATTTAACATATTGCTAAAAGGTAAATACTCAAATAAATAAACTCTTTATTTAAATGAATATTTTATTGCCATAGGGATAATTTACAATGTTATGATTTATTATAAGAATGACACTAGGGCACAACTAAACTAATAATCTCCCATTTACCATTCACTATAATATCTAATACCCATCTTCTCAAGATGACAGTCTAACTGTAGCTAGGTGAGCTCCTTAGTCAGTGGATCAATCACATTGCAGGCTGAAGCTACCTTTTGCATGAGCACATTGCCCTTTCCAACAAGTTCTCTAATAAGATGAAAGCACCTTTCTTTGTGTTTGGATTTCTGGTGAGACCTTATTTCCTTTGCCAAAACAATGGCTCTAATGTTGTCACAATAGAGAGGAATCGGGGACTCAATGGAAGGAGCCATCGCTAGTTCAGTAATGAACTTCTTAATCCAAAAAGTTTCTTTAAAAGCATTTGATGCGATTGTATACTCGACTTATATAGTGGAATCAACAGTGATACCTTGCTTGGAACTCTTCCAGCTCATTGCACCTCCATTACAGATGAAAACAAACCTGGAGATAGATTTTCTATCATCCATATTTGATTGAAAATTAGAATCTGTGAAGCTATCTATCTGTAAATCACCTCTTCCAAAAGTCAAGACTAAATCTTTAGTCATTCTCAAGTACTTAAAGATTGTCTTAACTGTTATCCAGTGTTCCAAACTTGGATTGGATTAAAACTTGTTAGTTAAACTAATAGCATAGGTAATATTTGGCCTAGTACATAGCATAGCGTACATTAAGCTTCCTATAGCTAAAGCATAAGGAACTTTAGCCATTTACTTCATTTCCTTGGGTGTTTTAGGTGACATACCTTTGGATAAATGGACACCATACCTAAATAGTAACAATCCTCTATTGGAATCAAACATGTTGAACCTCTTTAACACCTTTTCCAAGTAAAGACTTTGTGATAAACCTATCACTTTCTTTGATCTATCTCTATAAACTTAAATCTTCAGAATATAGGTTGCCTCCCTTAATTCCTTAATTGAGAAGGTTTTAGATAGCCATACTCTTACAAAAGTCATCATTTTAACACAATTTCTAATTAATAGAATGTCATCTATATACAAGACTAGAAAAGTAAGTTGGCTCCTACTAACCTTTTTATAAACACACAACTCATCTTTATTTTTTTTATGAAACCATAAGAATGGATAACCTTATCAAAACCTCTTTAAAGCTTGTTTTAAACCATAGATAGATCTATTAAGCTTGCACACTTTTAAACTATTCTCGGATTCTAAACATTTAGGTTGCTCTTTGAAAATTTCTTCGTCTGGAGAGATATGATCTTCTTCTCAATATAACCACTAAGGAAGGTGGTCTTAACATCCATTTTCTAAACCTTATAATCATAGTGTGCGATTATAGCTTAAAGAATCTGAATGGATTTTAGTATGACTATTGGCGAGAAGGTTTCCTTATAGTCAACCCCTTGCCTTTGTTGAAACCCTTTTGCTACAAAGCATAACTTTATAGGTCTCTACCTTCCATCTACACCAATATTTATCTTAAAGATCCATTTACACCTAATGGGTATAATATCCTCATAAGGATAAACAAATGTCCAGACTTAGTTTGCATATATGAAATCCATTTCAGCTTTCATAGCTTCAATCCATCTTGAAAAATCTTTATCATATAAAGCTTCTTTGTATGTTATAGGACTATCAATATGAATGGTCTCTTCATAAACATACAACTCTTGCACATTAAGAAGAAGATCATATCTCTCCAGAGGCTGAGATACCCTACAAGACCTTCTAAGAGTCAATGTAATGACATTATCAATTGGAATAGCATTTTCAGGTTGATCAATCTCCATTTGATAAGTTTGTTGGGTTTCTTTAGGTGATTCCTCATCTAACATTATCTTCATTCCTTTACCACCTTCCTTTATAAACTCTTTCCCAAGGAAAATAACATCTCTGCTTATAATAATAACTTGTTTAGCAGGAAGATAAAATCAGTACCCTAAACTTTCATTAGGATATCTAACAAACATTCCTTTAATCAATTTCACATCCAATTTATTTGATTTTAGCCTTTTGATAAAAGCTGGACATCCCCAAATCTTTTAAGACTTAGTGCTTTACTATGTCATATCTCATATGGTGTAGTAGAAACGGATTGGGATGGAACACGATTAAGGATGTAGCTGGCGGTTTAAAGTGTATAACCCCAAAGTGAAATAGGAAGATTAGTATAGCTCATCATAGAACATACCATATCTAATAAAGTACGATTCTGCCTCTTAGACACACTATTTAATTGAGGTGTTCCAGGCAGTATGAGTTATGATACAATGCCATGTTCCTTTAGAAAGTTAATAAACTTGGTACTTAAGTATTCACCTCCTCGATATGATCTTAGAGTTTTAATACTTTTCCCACTTTGGTTTTCTACTTGGGTTTTGAATTCTTTGAACTTTTCAAATGATTCATTTTTGTTATTTATAAGAAACAAGTTCCCAAACCTTGATAGATCATCTATAAAGGTTATAAAGTAGTAGAAACCACCTTTAGCCATTTCAGAAATTGGTCCACATACATCATTATGTATGATTTCCAACATATCCTTGGCTTTTGCCATTTGTCCAATAAATGGTGATCTAGTCATTTTTCCTTGAAGACAAGCCTCATAAGTTAGATTAGATGCAGATTCAAGATTGCTCAAGATTCCTATCATTTCTAACTTTATGATCCTATCCTCTGCAATGTGACATAATCTCAAGTGCCATAAATATTTGGAATTAGAGGTATTTTTAGTTAGCATTGCATTTTCATTACTCACACAAACTTGAGGCTCATTGTTATTAAACATATTATCAATATAATATAAACCATGTATTAAATAACTCATGCCTATTATTTTACTTCCAAAATAAATATTATATACATCTTTTTTAAAATGAAACTCATAACCTTTTCTAGTCAAACTAGAAATAGAGAATATGTTTTTATAGGCATTAGGTATATATAATATATCATCCAACAACAAAATATGATAATAAAGATCAATAGAAGTAGATCCTATAGCCTTGGCCATAACACTTGCTCCATTGCCAAGCTTTAAGGTTACTTCATGAGGCTATAACCTCCTCTCATTTACTAGATCCTGTATGGATAAACAAATGTGAGAATTGTTAGACATTTTCAAAATAGTCACATATAGTCATATCCTTTAACAAAAAGACATTATTATTGCCAAGAAACATTTAGTTATATCTTTTAACAAAAAGACATGACTATTGTCAAGAAACATGTCTACTCATTCAAATAGACATGTTTGTTACCAACTTGTAACCACTCATTCATCTTATATATAAAAAAAGTGAGTTTTCTACAAGAATGAATTTTTTATTATTAATCAATTCTGCATAAAATACCATTACAAACACCCAAGCTTCATTGTATCCCAGAGGCAAATTGTACACTATAAATATTGCCTTTAGGAAAGTGGGATTCATACACACCTTGGAGCAGATTTTTCAAGATTCTTGTTACAATTCTCTAACAATCTAAATGCAATATTTCTCTTGTATAAATTTGTATCCATGGCAATACTCAAAGAATTAGCAACTAGTATAGTGAAATTAGATCATTTTGATTCTGGAAATTTTATGAGATGGCAAAAGAGAGTGCATTTTCTGTTAGTTTTTCTATAAGTGGTATATGTTTTAAACACACCAAGGACGGAAGAGAAAGACAATGAGACTTTTATAGAATCAAGGAAGAGGCAAAAATGGGATATTATTGATGAGATATGTAGTGGACACATGCTGAATGTAATGAGTGATTCACTTTTTGACATCTACAACTATGTGCCTATTGCAAAAGAACTGTGAGAGAGATTGGAGAGTAAGTACGTGCAAGAGGATGCCACAAGTAAGAAATTCATTGTCTCTCATTTTAATAATTATAAAATGAATGATTCTAGGCCAATTATAGAACAATTTCATGAGTTAGAAAGAATTCTTAATAATTTTACACAATATAATATGCATATGGATGAGTCTAGTATTGTGTCTAATATTATTGACAAATTGCCCCCTTCATGAAAAGATTTTAAGAGAAATTTAAAATACAAGAAAAAAGATATCTCTCTTGAGCAACTTGTTAATAGCCTTCGTGTATAAGAAGAAATTCATGAGGAAATGCGAATTCAAGATGAGACTAAAGAGCATTATGCTCATATATCTAAAGTTCATGTAATGGAAGAAGGACAGCCTTTTAAAATTCCAAGCAAAAGGACAATTCAATATAACAATACATAAAAATTTAAAAATAAAAAAAAGAAAAAAAGGTAGTTATTTTTGTGGCAAAGAAGGACATTACAAGTTCGAATATCGGTACTTCAGGAAAAAACAAAAGAAGATGAATAATAAAGGATCTTCTTCTAATGTTGCAAATGAAAATTCAGTTACAATGATTTCTGAAATCAATCTTCTTGAAAATCATAATATTGGCTAGTGGATAGATTCGGGTGCAACCCGTCATATGTGCAAGGACATTGCTTTGTTCAAGAATATAGAGCAAGTTACTGATGTTATTATTTTATACATGGGAAATGCTACTTTAGCACTTGTTTTAAGTGTTGGTAATGTAGAACTAGAGTTTACTTATGGTAGGAAATTAATTTTAAGAAATGTGTATTAAGTACCAGAAGTTAAAAACAACTTAGTTTCGAGTAGCATTTTGAACAAGTTTGGTTTTAAACTTGTATTTGAGGCTGACAAGTTTGTGTTATCTAAAGGGGGCATATTTTTAGGAAAAGGTTATTTATGTAATGGTTTGTTTAAACTCAATGTACACATTAATAATAATAGTAGTAGTGTTTTTGCTTATATTGTTGATTCTCTTTATTTATGGCATAATAGGTTCGGTTATGTTAATTTTAAAATAATTAGAGACATGGTTAAACTTGATTTAATTCTTTATATTGATTAAAACCATGAAAAATGCACTACTTTTATATTAACAAAAATAACTAGAAATACTTTTCCAAAAATTGAAAGAAAATTGAATGCAGTAGATTTAATATATAGTGATGTGTGTGATATGTATAGTACTCCTTTCTTAAGTGGAAAGAAATATTTTGTCACATTTATTGATGATTTTAGTAGATTTTGTTATATGTATTTGCTACATTCTAAAGATGAAGTAATTGAAAAATTTTAAATCTAAAAAAATGAAGTTGAATTGCATTGTGAGACATTTATAAAATGTCTAAGGTTTGATAGGGGAGGAGAGTAATATAATCCTTCATATTTTAAGTCCATAGGGATAGTTCATGAAATTACTGCCCCATATACACCACAACAAAATGGTGTAGCAGAAAGGAAAAATCGAGTGCTAATTGAAATGGTAAATGCTATAATGTCTAATTCTGGTTTAAGCCAAGGACTTTGGGGTGAAGCAATGCCTACAACATGTCACATTTTGAACGGAGTTCTTAATAAAAGGAGCAATACAACCCCATATGAATTCTGGAATAAAAGGAAACCAAACTTGAATTATTTTAGAGTTGGGGGATGTCGTGCTATAGTAAAAGTACTTGAACCCAAACATAAAAAGTTAGGAGAAAGGGGAGTTGAGTGCATTTTCATAGGATATGCACATAATAGTAAGGCATATAGATTTACGGTCATAGAACCTAATGATTCAATACCAATTAATACAATTATTGAATTAAGAGATGCCATATTTGATGAACAAAGGTTTAAGTTGATTCCTAGAGTTAAAGATAAATTTCCAGAACAAAACAGTTTAAACTTGGATAAAGGTAAGCATATCATAGATAGTGATGAACAAGAAGTTGTTGAACTTCGAAGGAGCAAAAGAATAAAGAGGAAACTAGTGAGATATGAAGAAGAATTCTTTGTATATCTTATGAAAGGAATAAGAGACTTAGTTAGCAATAAAATACCATATTGTTATAATATAGAAAGTGATCCTCAAACATTTGAGGAAGCCATGAAATCACAAGATGCAGCTTTTTGAAAAGAAGTAATTAATGATGAGATGGACTTAATAATGGGAAATAATATATGGAAATTAGTTGACCTGCCTCCTGATTCTAAACTAATTGGATACAAAATGATATTTAAAAAGAAAATGAAAGTTGATGGAACTATTGATAAATTTAAAGCCAGATTAGTGGCAAAAGGCTTTACATAAAAGCAAGGGATTGACTATTTTGATACATATTCTCCAGTAGCTCGAATAGCTACTATAAGAGTTCTAGTAGCATTAGCTTCTATCCATAAAATGGTTATTCATCAAATGGATGTAAAAATAACATTTTTAAATGGAGATTTGGAAGAATAGGTTTATATGCAACAACTTGAAGGATTTATAATTTCTGGACAAGAAAAGAGGGTGTGCAAACTTGTTAAATCTTTGTATAGACTAAACAAGCACCAAAATAATGGTAGAAAAAATTTGACTAAATGGTACTTGTTAATGGCTTTAAAGTTAATCAAGTTGATAAATGTGTTTATAGAAAATTTTTTGGTGATGATGGTGTCATAATATGTCTTTATATTGATGACATGTTGATTTTTGGTACAAACTTAAAATAAGTTGAGGATACAAAAAATTTCTAATTAAATAATTTTTCTATGAAAGATATGGGAAAGACAAATATTATTCTTGGGATTAAGATTTTAAGAGACAAGGATGCATAACTCTTACTTAATCTCATTATATTGAGAAAGTTCTTATGAAGTTCAATCATTCAAATTGTAATCCCACCTGTACTCCCTTTGATCCCAACATCAAGTTAATAAAAAATGAGGGAGAACCACTATCACAGTTAGAATATGCTAAAGTGATAGGTTATCTTATGTATGCCATGTCATGTACTAGACCAGATATAGCTTTTGGTAGTTGGAAAGCTAAGTAGGTACAAGAGTAATCTAAGTAACTTGCAGTGGCATGCTGTCAATAGAGTATTAAAGTATTTAAAGAAAACTATAAGTTATGGCATAAACTATAGTGTCCATCCTTCGATATTAGAAGGATATTTAGATGTAAGTTAGATTACAGATTGTGAAGATCATGCTAGCACTAGTGGGTGGGTGTTTATGCTTAGAGGTGGTGCAATATCTTAGGGTTCCAAGAAATAGACATGCATAACAAACTCCATTATGGCTTCTAAATTTATAGCATTAGCTTCTGCAAGTAAACAAGTAGAATGACTACATGATTTGCTATATGAAATACCGATATAACCAAAGCCAATTGCACTAATATCTATTCATTGTGATAGTGAAGCAACACTATTAAGAGCTTATAGTCGTATATATAATGAAAAGTCAAGACATATTGGACTTAGACATAGTTATGTTAGAGATTTAATCTCTAATGGTGTGATCACTATAGATTATGTACGACCAAATCAAAATTTTATTGTTCCACTAACAAAGGCATTACCATGATACGTGGTAAATAAAACGTCAAGAGGGATGGGTCTTAAGCCCATTTTGTTAAATCACTATTGATAGAACCTCAACTATGACACTTGGTATTACACCAAGTCTCAAGTTTAAAAATAGAGTGATTACAAGCATTATGTTAAATTTCTATTACATCCCGAGATTAATAGTGCTTGGAACCTGTAAGAAAAAGGAAGGGTGAGTTAAATTTCTTAATGGATCTATGAACGTGTAATTAAAGTATCAAATTGTAGGGATACTTCTAATATATCCACTTTATATGTGTGAAGTGTGGCCGTTTCAAGGAGTTTAAGGGCTTGGCTCTATACACTTATGAAGGATACAGACACAAGGCCTTTAATATGTCATTTATATATGTATAATTATAATGGGGTATTAAATTATGTATGTGGAATGTTTCTATAACTTATCAATAAGAATAATTGGTTCAAAGTTTAATATACCATATTATTTAGATTTGTTGTATTGAACTTTCTCTAAGTAATGGTTCAAATCGTAAAATACCATTATTTATGCACATAATTTATAGAATTGTTGTTAGATGAATGTTTTGGTTATATTTTGAAAATGGCGAGGGATTATTAGACATTTCCAAAATAGTCACATATAGTCATATCCTTTAACAAGAAGACATGACTATTGCTAAGAAACATTTAGTTATATCTTTTAACAGAAAGACATGACTATTGTCAAGAAACATGTCTACTCATTCAAATAGACTTGTTTATTACCAAATTGTAACCACTCATTCATCTTATATAAATAGAAAGTGGGTTTTCTATAGGAATGAATTTTCTATTATCAATCAATTCGACATAAAACACCATTACAAACACCCAAGTTTCATTGTATCCTAGAGGTAAATTGTACACTACAAATATTGCCTTTAGGAAAGTGGGATTCATACACGCCTTGGAGCAGTTTTTTAAGATTCTTGTTTCAATTTTCTAACAAGAACTAGCACCGGTATCTAATAACCATGCATTTGATGAGCTCTTAGAACATTTAAAAGCATATAAATTAGAGAAAGTCTTACCTTCTCCTTGTTTGCTCTTTCCTTTTATCTTAAAGGACTCAAGGAGCTTAGGATAATTCCTCTTACAATGTCCTTCGCTTTGGCAATGGAAACACTTTCCTTTACTTAGGTCTTCCCTCACATGTGCCTTGCCCTTATTCTTGGCTATGCCACCCGCAGGCTTGACAACACTTGTATTGCCTTTCTTTTTCTTATTAACTTTCTTTTTAGTCTTACTAAAAGATGCAATAAGAGCAACCTCTTTCCCTTTGCTTCCTTGGATAGCCTTTTAGGCCGTCACAAGCATGTTTAAAAGCTCCACAAGAGTGCACTCTATTTTGTTCATATGGAAATTTGCAATTGTTTTCCCAAAAGATTTGGGAAGGGATTAAAGGATTAAATCTATTTAGAAATGAAAGTCCATTGTAAATTCTAGACTTTCTAGTTCCTCCATTGATATAATCATGGAGTTTATATGGACTCCCACATCCTCACCATCCTTTATCTTAGCACAAAAAATTCGCTTCAATATCTTATATCTCGCGGTCCTATTTTGTTCACTAAACAACTCTTGTAAGTGAAGTAGGATTTCTTTTGCATTTGTGTACTTCTCATATTGCCAATGGATTTCGGTATTCATAAAAGCCCACATTATGCATCGTGCTTGGAAATCATTGTCTTTCTATTTATCTAGAGTATCATGCTCCTCTTGGGAAGCATTTATGGGAAAAGGACAAGGCGATGATTGATTTAATAAATATAGAATCTTTTCAGAAGCTAAAACAACTTTTAGATTCCTTAGCCAATCAATAAAGTTAGGGCCTGTGAGCCTATATTAGTCAAGTATGAATTGATTGTGGGTTTGATAATCTCATATTATTAATATATCTACAAAAGAAATGAGATTATTTAGCTCTATGACATTATTGTATTACTATTAAATTTGGTCTTTAATCTTAATGGCCTCCCACTAACTTGGCGAATCCTACACTTCTAAGTAGGAAACGGAAATCCCCTATTGGATGGATTTTTAGTGGGCGATGGAGTTTTATAATGGATCATTAATATCCCTCAGGTACACATTGCCATTCTTGGAATATTAGTTCTTATTAAGTAGACAACTCTTATCCATGACATCTCATGTGATATTCCATCAATTTGGCTCCTAATGTTACAGGCCTCAGGTACACATTGCCATTCTTGGCCTTTAGCATTAGTTAGGTCCATACCATTGGATAAATGAAATGTATAAACTTAAACATTATATACTCAGGTATGCCTATTTTCCCTTTTTGGCATATAGTGTGTTTATACATCCATAACATCTTATGCTTAACAATAACACTACATGAATTTTTTTTGGACCGTATGTACACCCCTATGTGTCCATAGCCGATCACATAATCCCAAAACCATGCTAGTTAATGCTTCAATGGAGAGTCGAGACTTAAATTTATTTTTGGAAGATTTTTAGGTCTTTATTTTAAGGTCTCACTTTGCACATTAACCAATATATATATCATATACATATATTGCATAACATCTATTTATATATACATATCATATATGCATATAACATGTTATAATATACATATCACATATGCACATAAAGCATGCAAAAATGTATGCACTAATAAGGAGTGATCATGGATTTTTCTTAAATCTATTTTAACTCTTAAAAATAAGTTACAAAATAGTTTAGCCCAAGAAAATTCTTCATGGCATGAAACTCCTTATCACCATTTCCATAGATTTGCATCTTGAGCACTTCAAGCTTTTTGCCACAAATCTTGTAACTTACATTTAATCCTTGGCATACCAAGGTTATTATTACATACTAATAATTTTATGTCATTAACATTTAATAACACATCAAATTATAAAATTAATTATTATTACAAATATAAGTATGTAATCTAAGTCCATGATCACTTCTTGTAAATAATGATCAAAATGCAAAATTAAACATACAAATTTTTTTATTATTATGCTTCAGTACCAGGTAGTAGCTTAGCAGCTACAATGCTATGGTTGCAACAATACCACTATTGCTACAGTACTATATTATTAAAAGCACATTTTAAGCATATTTAATCACAACTCTTGCAAATAACAATTAATTATAATCATAACACTTGCAATTATTAATTAATTATAAATTAATAAGAACATATATCATTATTAATAATTTAATATCTCATATTAAATCTAATAATTTAATTAATAACATATATTATTAATAATTTAGCATGTGTTAAGTGCAAAAATGCACTTTGATACCACTGTTAGGAATCAATTATGCTACTTAAGCATCAAAACTTGTGTGGTGAGCACAAACCTGAGTAAATTTTAAAAAATTTTACTCAATATAACTCTTCATCACATAAATAATTCCAATCCCAAGGATCCAATTTAAATTTAAACACATAGCTAAATATCAAAAATAATATGTAAACAACAACCTAGGAATTCTAAGTTTGAGAATACTTATAAATTCCTTAGTTTGGTGAAAACCACAAGTATTCTACAAGCTTTGGATGCTTTGGTTCAACTTTTGAATCAATTGCTTAGCCTCCCAAATGTAAGGCCTCTAGCTTAAAACACCAAAGTTTTGCCAACCACCTTCTTGCCTAGATTAAGCTTAGTAACAAGTACCCTCTCCAAGTGACCCTTGTAAACTTGCACTAACTTAAGTCACTTACAAGAACTTAGAGTTTATTTTGTATATATGCTGCTTTTCCTTTTGGTATATATTCTAAAAAAAAAAAATCTTTACACACTTTTTTTAAAATAAGAACTTTCATTAATCTCAATAATACAATTCTCATTCATGTGTATATCCTTAGAACTCTTCTTAAGATATGTGTGTAGAGATACACACACACACACACACACACACATATACACACACATATATATAAGTTAAGATAAGAAAGAAGTATATAAATTGAACAAGTAATTATCATTACTAACTACATTATTAGTAAGACACCTAGCATGCCACCTTGTATGGAGTGTTTAATTTGTTCAAGTGTCTCATTAGTGTCCAAAGAATGATGGAGAGATTTAATCACATCTCATGCATTAAGTCCACATTCATTCTCTACACTAATTAACACACACACACACACACACACACACATATACACACACATATATATAAGTTAAGATAAGAAAGAAGTATATAAATTGAACAAGTAATTATCATTACTAACTACATCATTAGTAAGACACCTAGCATGCCACCTTGTATGGTAATGTTCAAATTGTTCAAGTGTCTCATTAGTGTCCAAAGAATGATGGAGAGATTTAATCACATCTCATGCATTAAGTCCACATTCATTCTCTACACTAATTAATACAACTTAATCCTTATTTTACCCAAAATCAACAATTTACACATAATTATTAATAATTTAATATCTCATATTAAATTTAATAATTTAATTAATAACATATATTATTATTAATTTATTATTTTAATTAATAACTTATATTAATTAAATATAAATTAATAATTAAACTCTTACTGGAATTAGATTTCATGATATGCTAGAATCATTGCTTAAAGCATAAATCCAATTTCATTAATCTCAATTAATTGATTAAACTCTTTAATCAATAATTAGAATAATATAAATGGTGATTTGACAAAACTCTTTTAGGTGTGACTTTCTAAGTTCATGTCTAATTGGCAATGAGAATATAATATCAACACTTGATATTATTTAAAACTCTTTCAAGTCTAAATGTGAAAATTTTAATTATGCACATTTAGTTCTTATAAGTTGTGAGTGACCCCTAGCATCAATATCACAACTACCCAATTATATATAAATACATATATTGATTCACACAAACCTTATGGTCATAATTACCGTGCACTAAAATCCCTTCATTAGAAGATCCCGATATAGCCTAGAGTCAAGGTTTAATTAAACTCTAATAGCTTTATCATATGACCTCATCTCAAGTATTGACTTTTGATAAAACATAACTACTACTATAAACACTTTTTAACACTAAAAATCTTTCAGATTGTGTTATGTTTGTTCTAGTGAGGAACTTATTCATCAAGAACAAACTTAGATAGCATAAGATGCTTCCTGGTTCACTCCAAGTAATGAATCCCTTCTTAGTTGAATACTCATCCTTACATTTAAATGACTAAAGTGACCACACACCATATACCTATGTATGAATATCATAAGTATATAAGTGGTAACAAACTCTAACCACTCAAATGTGGATGACTATGTTACCTCAAGTTAAAGAACTGTTTGCACCATTATGACCTAGATTGTGATTGTTGATTATAAGTGAGTGTCCTTTCAATCATAAATCTAATATCATTGTTCGATCTACCTATTATATGAGTATCCATATGTCTATTCTAATATCTCATATCAAGTAGCATGAGACTCACGACCTCCCACTATTAGCATCACATATTAATAAAGGAAAATAGATAGAGGTGATAGTCTAATTAATATTACCTAAATATTAATTATTCGACTATAAAAAATTTATAACATATGTACTAAATAAATTTGTAATTCATATTATCAACTCTTGATAATAAATTTATTTAACATATTACTAAAGGTAAATACTTTTATAAATGAACTCTTTATTTGAATTAATATTTTATTGCCAATAATTTACAATGTTATGATTTATTACAAGAATGGCATTAGGGCACAACTACACTAACACTGTTTGCTCCCTTACTCTTTTAATTTGATTTATTTGTTTCATTATTAGCTCTTTTATCCTTATTATTGTAGTTTTGATGTTAATTTTAAGAGTTTATTTAATTTTTATAAGTCGTTTTCTGCTTCTTTTGAGTTTTTAAAGTGACTGAGAAGAGATTACAGATTATTGGCCATTATTGTTGATGGTTATTCTTCTCGTGTCTTTGATAAACTTCTATTAATTTTTTAAATAATATTGTAATAAGCATTTGGAGGTCTCAACTGCTATAGAAATTCTCCTCTTTCTCTTTCAGACTTAAAAGGTAAAAGTCACTATATTATTAAGATTAAAAGGAGTGGTGTTTCAAATAATGTTCTCAAGTAAAAAAAACCTATTGCAACATGGTAACATTTCACTTTCATATACTAAAAGAATTTACCTTGTTTAGATATAAAGTTATTATACTAAATTGAATTTTGTTATATTTTATATTGCACATCTTTTATATATATCTATTTTTATTAATGATATTTATCTCTGAAAAAAACTATATAGACTACATGATATGGAATAACATAAAGTTCCAAATCATTCCTCATTAGTGAAAATCCTCATCCATTGTGTAATCTATAGGCAACATAATGGTAGAGTCAACTATTAGGACATGTTACCAAACATGGTAAGATGGGAGCAGGGGAAGATCATGTTCCAAAAACCATAATAAGAGTGAAAAGAGATAATGGTGCAATTTGCTTTGTAGCTTGCAGAAAGAATTAGAGATCAAAATAGGAACTAATTGATAAATTACATCTACCACAACTTCCCTTGTTTTTTTAATTCAAAAGGGCACAAATTATATCATGAACCTTTGTCCATATTATAATATGGACCAGGGGTCCATCACACATGTGAAAACTAATAAGTCTTTTTTTAATGCTTCTTACCATTTTTTAACGGAGTCTTGCTCTCTTGCTTTCTTCTTCTTTGCACCATCCTTCCCTCTTTTGTAACTTTACCCCTCCTTCACCCACCTTTACCGACATTGCATCTTATTGTCTCTACCATATCCTAATATAAAAAATAATTAGAAATGTTTATGTCACTGAAGGAAGTGAGAACTGAAAATTAAGCATTGATAGATTTTGTTTTCGCATTTGAACAACTTTCCTTTGGCAACTCCTCCTTCGACTCATCATTATCAATTCTCCAAGAGTTGGCATGATAATCTTACTATTTTCATGTTCAAAATCACTGTTTTATAGCTCTTGTGGAGTGAAGGAGCTCTTTTTAGGATGTGCAATTGTCTTAAGGAAACCAAAATAATAAAAGGAGACATTCTAAGAAAGAGGCCCCTGTAAGGCTTGAAATTCCAGTTGCATAGCTACTTGTGTTATTGTTAGTGTCTAAAGCAGGTGAGGAAGGGGATTTTAACTGGCCACTAATGTCATTTAGAACTGGAACAACAACGAAAACTGCTATTGATGATATGAGGCAATTTGCTAGGAGAGAGGGTGTTGAGCTAAGTGAATCATTTGTTCCAAAACATAATGATTCAATATCCATGTTAAATATTCCTTCCTTTCCCTTATAACAGTCATCGCTAGTCCCCTATAATAGTCATTGCTAGTGCTCTTCTTATTATTGAACTCATAGTCATTGTGGCTTTGAAAAATAATTGTGTGAAAAATAATTCAACCATGAACTGAAAGTATTAGTGCATATTAATGAATTTTCAAGTGAAAATCAATGAATATTCAAGTGAAGTTTAATGAATTTTGCTGTACATTCATTGATCTTCACCTGTATGTTCATTGAGTATCAATGAATTTGTAGTTAAAGGTTAATGAAGCCGCATAATATTGATCAATTGATGCAAAAAAAAAACATGTTTGACACAAAAAAATGCATTTTTTTCTTTTCACGTGTAATGACCTGATGTGGGTTAGAATGTACACCCTAGCTTCTATGGCTAAATATAGAGCAATTAGGGTGTCGAACATTAGGGAACTCAGAGAAAATTTTATATTAACCGAATAAATATTCAGATGGATATGTGAAATAATATTAAAATAGTATCAATTTATGCTAATTAACTTTAAAGCTATCAATGTACTAAGTGTCTAATTGAAGTGGATATAATTCAAAAGAATGTGTGTGAGAGTCAAAATTCAAAATTAATACAAAACTTTGAAAATAAATAGTCATATAAATAACATGTATTGATTGAAAATTATTCAATAATCCTCAAAAGCAATTCGCATTGTCAATCAAGTGTATTTTCTCTTAAAGTCCACATTCATTCTCATGAAATTGTAGAGATAAGCAAAAATCATTAAGTGTCATACTAATTCTTTATTCCCTTAAGGAAAATGTCTTATCTCTAAGTACTATTTTAATCCTTAAGTAATTTCAATTACATTTCCACTAAGTTATTCCAATTCTGATTGTGAATAATTGATTAACTAGTTACATATGGTGGTCAAACATACATAATACTATTTACACTAATTGAAATTAAATCATAAATAATATAAGATAAAAATGTAGTTCTTAAATTAATTCATTATTACAATTCTCTTACAAAGACTTAACCAAGATATATGATTAAAGAATAATAAGGAAGAATCAAGTACTACATAAAAAAAGGAAGAGGAAAGACTGAGTGAATAAAACCCTTTACTATGTCTTCTAGAAATTGCTTGGTGTAGAATTATCTTCTCTTGATTCTTAGTTATGTTTTCTTCAAGTTTGTCTTCATAAAAACTAGAATTTTTTACAATGCTTTTTAAGCAAAAACTAAGTAATATCTATCTTTAAAATAGAGCAAAAGTCATATATTTATAGGGTTCTTAGGGCTGCAACTCGTATCCCTTTAAAAGGATGTAGAAATGAAAAGATGTGACAATCACGACCCAAAACAAGGGCCATGACCGGCGCTAGGGAACGTAAATTCTTTTGAATCCGGAACCCATAGCAAGCCTAAACATAAAATAAATCATGCAATAACAATATTATATATGCAGCTGAAATAAAAATCATAAATATAATAATAACATTTCATCACTGGATTTAAGTTAAATCTCATCTCATAGATATATAAATCTTTAAATACAAATCCAGTTTCAATATAATACATCTCTTAAATAAAATACATGAAATTCCACACTTTAATTTACAACTACTGCAGTGTCTAGATTATAAAAATAAGACTCAAGTAAATAATTTACACAAAGAAGCCGGGGTGAAAGAAATCCGGCGTATCGACCTGCTACTGAGGTCTGAAGAAGTTGACTCTCCTGAAAAATAGTCAACGGAGGGGAGTCAGACCTCACTGAGTGAATTACTATAATATATATACATGCATACTAAATGACAATGCATACAGTCAACGGTATATATTTATTATGTATATATACAGGCAAATTCACACAGATGCAGTAAAATCATTTTTTTATATATTTTATTGAAAATCACAGTTTATGAAGGATCACATAGAACCCTAGAATATCGCAACCTCGGAAATAGTGTTAGACAACAATCTAGCCATACAGGCTCACTTATTCCAAATATATCCACTTATTCCATTTGGACAGTAGACTGACCCCAAGACACTAAGTCAACCGCGCTCCAGCAGTATGACTGCCAGTGTGATTGGCCCCGAGACACTTGGTCAACCGAGCTCCAGCAATCACACCCCAAACCACATCTCACACATCAAATAATCATAATCAATCAATATCTACAAATAAGTTAGTATTATAGCCTAAACACTATAGGCGTACCGGTACGTACTTGGTCCTAGTGCTGCCCACTAGGTAGCACTTTTTATCGATATTCTTCATTAATAATATAAATCATTCATCCACAAAAATAAATGATGCATGAAGTTCAATAAAATAACAACATAAACCATATATATACCGGAAATATACCAAAAGTAAACCAAGTATATTTCGAGTATATATACGTCACATAAATCCAATCAAATTATAAATTAAGCTAGAAATATATTTAAAAATATTTTATTTACAAAACATGCATATAATTTAATATATACCAAAAATAAACCAAAAATATACTTAATATAAACTTAAGAAATAATCAAATTATTTATGCATATTTAATCAACATAAAACATGCATTTCTAAATCATGCATCCTAAGCATATATATATAGTATAGTAACTCACCTAGTACGCTCCACGAGACGGGTCCGACGGGCCTGGTCCACTAGCCCTCGGTCTCGGTGCAACTAAACAAGCAATAAATAATCGACATCAGAATAAATCTAATAGAAATCCTAGAATTCGATCTAGAGTATTAAATACAAAATTAGAAATTAGGGTTCGACTGGACATCACGTTTTACGAGAATTCTACCGAAAATTCGGCAGAACCTCCCCTGTAAAATGGACATCTCTCTACTCAAAAGAGTAGAGCCGACCCTGCAAAGAAACACACTTCGAAAAATAAGCTCAACACAAATCCACAACCCCTCGGTCGGACTCCAGACTACAATCTACCGACCGGGGTCCACAAACACAGAACAATTCTAGAAATACCAAGAATATCCTTATAACATAGAAATTCATTTTATAAGTAGAAATTACATAATTAACCTTAAAACACTGTAAAAACCGATAAAAACTCATTTTATTAGAAAAACCGTATATTATATATATAATTGAAAATAATTTACGAAAAATAGTTTTAATTAGTTAAAAATACCAAATAATTTATAGAAATCATTTTTATACCTTAAATAACTATTAAAACCAATTAAATTACATTTTTAGCCAATTTAGGATAAAATTACCAAAATACCCCTATATATATAAATATACTAAAATTACTTCAAAAATTCACCAAAAATCATACAATTATCCAAAAATTAATTTCTCAACATATTTATCAATAATATCAATAATTAAACCCAATTATCCAATTAATTTCAAATAAAAACACATTTAACCTAATTTTCCCAAAATTCCATAAACTTCAATAATTCAAAATAAATACTTAGAAATTCATAAAAATTACAAATAAATTCCTATAATTCATTTCAACACCTAATTTAACCATAAACCCCAATTTCATAATTTAAATAATTAATTTCCAAAAATTAGAAAATAATATTAAAATATTCAAAAATACCCAAAAATCCAAAAAATCTCCAAAAATTCCACAAAAATTCATACATGTAAATTGAGCTACTAGGATCAACATTTGTGAAGGGATTTTTCATGAATCAATTAATTCGAAGCTAAAAAAAAATCGAAAACCCTAATGTGACCGAATTGAGTTTTAGCTCAAACCTCAAAATCCACTTGATTTCAGGCCGAAAGGAGCTTAGAATTGGAATCATCGGAGCTCAAGGAGTCGATGAAGACCGGCGGTGCATGAAATGGTGGCCGGAATCGTCGTCGACGGCAAGAAGCTTAACTTGCTGCCATGGCGGATTCCGGGCGTTCCAGCGGGCTTTCGGCGGCCTGGTCACGTCGGAGAGGAAGAGGAAGGAAGGGGAAGGAGGTTGGCGGCAGCTGGTGGTGGCGAGGGGCGGTCCGACGTGCTGGAATGGGAGGCGCAGTGAGGGTGGGCGATCGGGAGAGAAGAAGGAGAGGGAGGGGGCAAAACGGTAATTTGGTAAAAATTTTGATTTTTAATGCATATATGTATATATATATACTTTACACTATATAATAAAATAATATTAAATTACACACATTAAATATACACCACACACATAAAATTTAATATTTTAATAATTTATACTAAATAAAATTAATTAAATAACAATAAAACAAATAAATAATTAATAAAATATTAGGGTAATACTAAATCCTAATTAAATAAATACACACACACATAGGCTTTATTTATTATTTTAAAAATACGCATGAGTTCATGCAAGTCCAAAAATATATTTAAAATAATTAATATTAAAATATTTACGTGAAAATTTTCCCGAAAATGTAAGTCCCGAGAAAATCTTACGTAAAACACTTTAAATAATACACGGTGATTAAAATAGGTTTAAAATACATAACAACTCATAAAAATTATCATATAATATACAAAAATTATTAACACTGCATATCCCGGTACAGTGTAAAAATATTTAAAAACACGGGATATTACAGTGACGAAAGGGTGTAGTGGTGCCGACTCGTCACGGGAAGCCTTTGGAACAAGTCGGCACCACTACACCCTTTCATCACATCTTTTCATTTCTACATCCTTTTATATTTAGTAAAATAAATAAGTAAATTTAGGATGTAGTGGTGTCGAGTAAGATATTGCAAAAGAGAAATAATATAAAAAATTAGCATATTTGCATAATATGGACAACAATATGTTTATAAGGAAATTATGTATATATTTATACTAAAGGGTATGTTATCCCTTTTGTAGTGGTGCTGAGTGAGCAATAATATAACAAATTTTCACTATATCAAATTTACCAATATGGACAGAGGTCCATGGTAGAACAATCCACAAAAAGGAGATTATCATAGAAACAACACCACCATCACATATCTCTGCTCAAGATACAACAGTTGAACCAACATGATCTATATCTTACTTTTCAACTATGTTGTTAGGTTATTGAACCACCATGATCTATATCTTACTTTTTATTTATATTGTTAGGTTGTTAAAATAGTAGGATTTATGTATATAAATACTAACCTTGTAAATCAAGTTTAATAATTAAAAATATAATCATTCATCTTCAAAGCCTTTTATGGTATCAAAGTAATATCTCTAATGAGCTTGATCCAATTTTTTTAATCTCTTATCATGTCATCTGATTCATCTACACTTTTCAATCATAACTGTATCTTCAACTCTTTCTCAGAATCTAATCACTGTTAATGTTGTTGCTCAGTTACCTCTCAAACTCACATCACTTAATTATTTCTCATGGAAGGCTTAATTTAGTGCTCTCTTCTTTGGTTTAGATCTTTCTGGATATCTTGATGGCACACTTCCTTGTCCATATTCTACAGTGCTTCAAAATGACAAAACCATTCCTAATCCAAACTATATTTTATGGTGTCATCAAGATTAACTCATTCTCCATGCTATGTTTGCATATTTAAGTGAATCAGTAATACCTCTAGTTTCTTTTACAACAATAAGTTGAGAAGCTTGGGATCGACTTTCTCTTCTCTATGCCAAACGATAAATCACTCATATCATTCATTTAAAGGACAAGCTTACCATGATTAATCGTGGATCTCTTTCTAAGACTAAGTTTCTTATTTCAATTAAAAGGATTACATATGAACTCATTGCTCTTGGTGATCCTCCAAGTGATGCTAATCTTCTTATTTATACTACTCGTGGTCCTAGTCATGCCTATAAGGAGCTTATTACAACTATAAGAACTAGAGATTCTGTTGTTCCATTTGAAAATTTATTTGACAAAATTATTAATCATGAGGCTTTTCTCCTCTATAATGAAAAATAAAATACTGAACCCACTCCTCCAACTGCAAATCTAGCCAAATAGTCTTTCACTTCTTATTGCCACTCCAAAACATTTAATTCCTTCACCTGCACTAGGTTTACTTCCTAATCATACGACCTTTAATAAACAGAAACCCATCAATACCAATAATTTCCCTTAAGTTTTCTGTTAGTTTTGTGACAAACTTGGTTATGATATTAAAAAATGCTTCAAATTATTTCCTCATCTTCGATCACATCATCCTTCTACAAATCATGTTACCATGTCTCTATATATGGTGAATCATTCTCAATAGATAGTTGACTTTAGTGCATTAAATCATATTACTTCAACTATATCTGATTTATCTTTTCATCAACCTTATGAGGGTTTTGATGACATTCAAATTTATGATGGTTTAGTTTACAAATAACTCATACTAGTTCTATCTCTCTCTCACCTTCCTTTAAGTTATCAAATGTTTTATGTGTACCATTTATCAAATAAAATTTAATTTCTGTTTCTAAATTTTATCGAACTAATAATTATTCTATTTAATTTTTTCCTTCAAATTTGTTCCTATACTCCGTGTAAGGAATCAACATGATCTTTATGAGTGGCCAACATTAGAATGCATCAATAACAACTCAGTTATGGCTTACTGCACTAGTGTCACTTCTTAAATATCACCTATAATTTGGCATGGGCATCTTAGTCATCCATCTTCCAAAACACTTTAGTCTCTTATTCACTTTGGTTTAATTTCATCTTCATCATCTATGTCATTAGATTTTATATGTGAGTCTTGTCTCTACAATAAAAACCAGTGTTTACGCTTTGGTGAGTCAACTTTAGTTAGTAAAAGACCTTTTGATCTAGTTTACATTGATGTTTGTGGACCTTTTCCCGTTCAATCTGTTGATGGTTTTTATTATTATATTATCTTTGTTGATCATTTTACAAAATATATATGGCTCTATCCTCTACGTCTTAAATATGATGTGTTCAATATTTTTTGACAATATAAGGTTGTAGTTGAAAATTTCTTTAATCGTTATATTGTTTCTATTTACTCTAATGGTGGTGGAGAGTATATAGTACTTAAAGAATTTTTAAGGGTATTCAACATTTAAAAACACCTCGTCACACTCATCAACATAATGGTATTTTTGAAAGATGTCATAAGCATATAGTTGACACTGGTATCACCCTTCTACACTAAGCTAAACTTCCCCATAAGTATTGGTCCTATGCCTTTCAAATAACTGTTTATTTAATAAATAGACTTCCAACTTCTATCTTACAACTACATTCACCATATGAAAATTATTTCGTAGACTTCTAAATTATAAAAAAACTGAAAGTCTTTGGGTGTTTATACTTTCCATGGTTAAAACCATATTCTCACAATAAACTTAAACCAAAATCTTCCTCTTATGTCTTTCTTAATTATTCACTTAATCAAAGTGCTTTCTTTTGTTTGGATGTTAAAACGTCTAAAATATACACCTCATGTTATGTTTTATTTATAGAGAATGAATTTCCTTTTTCTAAAGTTGTTTTGTCTAAATCTACTAATAGTTCTCATTCATCATGTGCTTGGTATCCTCCTATTACTATGTTTTCTCCATAAGATAATTCTATTACTATAGATATTGTCTCATTAACTGAAGAAGCCACTAATACAATACCAACGTAGACACTCATTAAATCATTGTCCAATCCTTTCGTAGGTTATACTATCTCTAATCCTTTTGTTTTGTCATTTGTTTCTAGTTCTAATACAATTATTGCTCCTTTCACAATAACCCATCTTATGACTACTTGTTCCAAAAATAATATATTTAAACCAAAATGGTTGTACCAAGCTTCTACCAAACATCCTTTTTTTTATTCTGTTGAACCCATTTATGTAACACAAGCAGTTAAATATGTTGAATGGAGGATAACAATGTTTGATGAAATTACAAAACTTTTTTGAAATGGAACATGGGAACTAATTTCTCATTCTTCATCTTAAAATATAGTTGGTTGTAAATGGGTTTTCTGCATCAAACGGAATTTAGATGGCTCAATCTCCATGTACAAAGCCTGTTTTATTGCTAAAGGTTTTCTTTAATGGCTAGCTATTAATTTTCATAATACCTTTAGTTCGGTTGTCAAGCCAACAACAATCTAAATTATTCTTAAATGATACCTTTAATCTGGTTGTCAAGCCAATGACAATTCGAATTATTCTTACTTTTGCTTTATCTAATAATTGGTTACTATGACAATTAGATGTAAATAATGCTTTCCTTCATGGCACACTCTCTAAAGATGTTTATATGCAGTAGCTGCCAAGGTTCATTTATCAAAATAATCCAAACTTTATTTATAAATTGACAAAGGCAATATATGGCCTTAAGCAGGCACCTCGAGCATGGTATATAGAGTTAAAGAGGTTTTTCTTTCTTATGGTTTTTTCAACTCCATAAGTGATGCCTCACTCTTCATCTATCATAAAAATGATATCACTCTATATTTTCTTGTTGATGTTGATGATTTAATAGTCATAGGAAATAACAACAAGTTTCTAACACACTTCTTATAAGCACTGATCGCTGGGTTCTCGATTAAGGATCTTAGTGATTTTCACTATTTTCTTGGTATTGAGGTTCTTCTAACAAAATCTGGTCTTCTTCTCACTCAACACAAGTATATCAAAGATTTACTTGAGAAGATTAATATGGCTGAAGCAAAAGAATGCACTACCCCTATGTCATCAACTTCATCTCTACAACTCAATGATGGTTCCATTAAAATAAATGCGATAAAGTTTTGATAAGTCATTGGAGCTCTTCAATATTTGTCTCTAACTCGACTCAATATTTCTTATACTGTCAACAAGTTAGCCCAATTCATGCATTCCCCAATAAAGACTTATTTGACTGTTGCTAAACAGATTTTACGATACTTGAAATATACCATTCATCACGGTCTTTTTCTTAAAAGTCACCAATAACTTCACGTTAGTGCTTTCACTGATGTAGATTGGGCAAGTAACCGTGATGATCACACTTTAACATCAACTTATATTATTTATTTATGTAGGAATGTTGTTTCATAGTGTTCTAAAAAGCAAAAATCCGTTGCTTGATCATCCACGTAAGCAGAATATAGGGTTGTTGCCTCTTGTGCTATAGAAGTTTTATAGATAAAAAATTTACATTGTTGAATTACATTTTCATTGTTCAACTACACCCTAGATTTTTTGTGATAACATTGAAGCAACATATCTCTCTGTTAATCTAGTGTTTCACCCTCAAATGAAACATATTGCTATAAACTATCACTTTGTTTGTGATCATGAAACTTAAGGTTCATTTGTTGTCTCTTACATCTTTGCCAAAGATTAGCTAGCTGATGCTCTTACAAAGCCCTTATCTTTTATCATCTTTACTTAGCTACATTCCAAGATCGACATCTCCAATAGGAGCAATGTCTTGCAAGGGCCTATTAGAGATTATCACAAAACAACACCACCACTGCATATCTCTGCTTAAGATACAATAGTTGAACCAACATGATCTGTATCTTATTTTTCAACTATGTTGTTAGGTTGTTAAACCACAATGATCTATATCTTACTTGTTAATTATGTTGTTAGGTTATTGAAACCTAAGGATTTATGTATATAAATACCAACCTTGTAAATCAAGTTTAATAATTGAAAATACAATCATTCATCTTAAACTAAAGCAACCCGGTTGCAACATGTGTTAAATTTAGGAGTCCAAATGCAAGAAAACCAACCAAAACAAGAAGTGCTGAATTGTGAACTTAGATGTCTGATGCCCTCATGCAAGGGGTAATGGTGAAAGTAGGAGCTCAACCAGTGCATTTATTTTTTTTTTACCAATCATACAATTTATTTTATTGCCTAATAGCAACTTTCATGAAAGTTTATCAGTGACACACTGAAAATGTGTAAGTTACGGTATTTTGATGTGTTGTGGCCTTATAATAATACATAGGAATCAAGCAAGCACCTAATATTGGAGAAGCGGTATTTTGAAGTTTATCATTTATCATCTAAAAACGATCTTATATTTATCATTTAACATTGATGATAATCATAAATAAAAGATTATAAAATTTTTGTACTATGTTTTGACCTATAAGTTAAATATTGAAACGATGAAATATTGGTGAAAACTAATAATTTATAATATATGGGGAATATTTATTTAAAGAAATAATAATTATTATAATAAATCTCTTAATCTTACTTGAAAAATATCACCTTGTATCCAAATATTTCATGCCCATTTTTGTGATGGTTGTTTGAATGTTGATTATCTTTTTCTCAATTTTGAGATTTCACTTCCATGTAAGGTTGTAATGGCGCAGAATTAGTTGAATCCGATAATATAAAAAACACTTAATTAACAACCCATGGAATATGAATCTAAACCATGGATTATGAATCTGAATCTTGATTATCGTGAAATTGTAACGTGCCAAATGCTTAATTAAATTTTTGGCTTGTAACAAAGGTTGAGGTTGGTAAATTATCTATTATTATTATTATTTGGTATCATCTTGAATAGAGATCCAGCTAATGCATACTAGTAAAAACCGTACAAATTTTAGTATGAGAGTACCTAATCTGTAACAAAGTCAAGTCCATTCATGAATTATTCAAAATTAACTCGTAAAAATTTAAAATTTATTTAATTATTATAGAGTTGAGCTTAAACTATTTGAATAAATTGACAAGTCAAATTCAAATTTTTAATAGTTAAATTGACAGACTTGTAAATTCTAATAAATCTAATCAAATTTGTGCATATCTGCTATATTATTTTTTTTTATTTTAATATAATTATAAAAATATTTTTATCATATTAATTCAAACTTGAACTTAAATTAATTTTAAATATTTTAAAATTTATATAATTAATCGAGTCAAATTTGAATATAAAAATTATTTAATCAAGTTTAAATTTTAAAAATAAAATTCAATTAAAGTCAAGTTTTTGGAATTTCTTTATTCAAATTTAAAATATTATTGAACTCGAATTTAACAACAGATCGACTTGGACAATTATATCTCTAATAAGCATGAGACATTATAAAAACTCTAATAAGCTTGATATTATTGGTTAGTTCTGTCAATTCATTTTATTACCATTCATTATCATGCAGTTACAACTTTACAACACTACCGCAGATGAGATGCAGTTATTAAAATCACACTGAGAAAGAACAAAAAAATTTAAACCACATCCGAATTCATGATAAAATTTTAAACAGCAGTTGATGGCCCCAAGCTTGGAAATTGAGCAAGCTCATCACCCATATGTTCAGGACACTGGTTATCAATATCAAGCAAACTACCTTACCAACACAAGAAGTTTCCTAACTAATGAAACTATATGGACGACCATAACCTTTGCATTTCTTCTTCCCCTTGCCTCTAAGCCATAGAGAGCAAATTCTTTTCCTGAGATTTAGGGGCTGTTTGCTCCCTTACTCTTTTAATTTGGTTTTTTTGTTTCATTATTAGCTCTTTTGTCTTATTATTGTAGTTTTTTCTTTTCGAACTAATAGTAAATGTTTCATTGATTAAACCAACATTACAAACGTTACACAGAAAACTTTAAAATCAAATGTCAGCACAATACATATGTGAAGGGCTCAAGAGAAGCCCAATATCGCATTTCTCAACATTTGGGGAAACTCAATTTGGTTGAGTAAACAGCACCCATGCCTAGGAGAGTCACTGACGACATGAAGAACACGAATCCGGAGCACTTCAATGAACCAAACTTGCTTTAGCTGAGAAGATCGTGGACTGATCTTGATGTTTAAGTCCAGATCAATGAAGAGCCGCTACAAGCTAGAAGTGTCTACAGAGATCTTGCATTGGACTGGCTGGATTTTCACCTTCACTAAGGAAGACAACCTCCGCTTATATTGAAGATTAGAAGACGATTGGAGATTAACAGCAACCTAGGAAAACAGAGTCCAGACAGAACAAAAACTAGTGAAGTTATAAAGCCATATGTATAACAAACTGAAAAACCATATCCTATCTATATCTATAGATATCATTATTTGATATAGAGCTAGAATAATATATATATATAAAAGGGGATGATTGATGGTTTAAAAACCAGCAGCCACCCCTTATAAAGATAAAGAAACTATGAAACACAAACATGGCACCATTCATGAAGGGGAAATGATATCAGAGATTTTGATAAAGTCTTATTATTGTAGTTTTGATGTTAATTTTAAGAGTTTATTTAATTTTTATGAGTCTTTTTCTACTTGTTGTGAGTTTTTAGAGTGAATGAGAAAAAATTACATATTACCAATCATAACTGTTGATAGTTATTCTTCTCGTGTCTTTAACAAACTTTCATTAATTTTTTAAATAATGTAAAGAGTATTTGGAGGTCACAAGAGCCATAGAAATTCTCCTTTTTCTCTTTGAGATTTGAAATGTAAAAGTCATTACCTTATTAAGGCCATCTCCACCCATTAACATTAAAATGCAACAAATTTTATTTCAAAATGCATTTACTATAGTAAATTTACTCCAACCAATTACTTCATTTTCAACTCCAAAAAGAATATTCTCTACATATTCATATCTAATACTAATATTATATTATTTAAACATTTTACATATTGGACCCATAATTTATTCAATATTTACAATATACACCTATATATATTTTTATAATAAAATTTATTATTTGAATATAATTTTTAAAAATAAATAATATATAAATAAAATAATAATAAATAATAATAATAAATAATATAACTACATTCATGTATTTTTAAATTTAAATAATATAATATATGAAGAGAATTAAAAGATAATAAAATAAATTTACTAAAAAAATAAAATTACATCTTAAAATTAAAGTAGTCTATTACAAGCGCTAATTAAATTGAAAAAAAATAAATCACATTATTAATAATTTAATCATTTGAATTTGAATATTTTTTCCACAAATGTTCAATTAATGCATTACCAATTGCAATATGAGCATTTTTATCATTAATTCGTCTATGACGAGCAATAAATTATTTAAACCAAGTGTTATTATTGATAGTCATTTCAACATTTGCAGTTGGAGTTTCTATTGCATCACCAATTAGTGTATGCAAGTCACGTTCATCCTCAATAATCATATTGTGGAGAATAATGCATGTTGTCATTATGTCATGCAAATTTTCTTTTCTCTAGAATCGTGCTGGTCTTACTATAATTGCAAAATGTGCATGTAGAACTCCAAAAGCACGCTCAACATCTTTTCTACACGATTTTTGTTTCATTGCAAAAAATTTTTTCTTTGGACCTCAAGGTTCATAAATTGTTTGAACAATATTGCTCCATTTTGGGTATATACTATCAGTTAAATAGTAACTCATATCATAAAATTTTTCTTCTATCACATAATTTATTAGGGGAGCAAGACCTTGTACAAGATCAGAAATAATATGAGATGATTCTAAAACATTGATATCATTATTAGTTCCAGGTATACTGAAATAAGCATGCCATGTCCAAAGATCATAATCAACAATAACTTCAAAAATTATTATTGGTGATCCATTACGATTTGCATACTATCCAGCCCATGTTGTTGGACAATTTTTCCACTTCCAATGCATACAATCCAAACTGCCTAACATTCCAGGAAAACCACGCTCTTCACTAATATGGAATATCAATATTGTTAGGTCTTCTTAAATATTATTGTGAAAAAATTTTCACAACAACACGACAAAACATCTTCATGCTTTTAATTATTGTAGACTCATCAATTTTTATATGTTCATCTGTTGCATTAGCAGGTAGGCCATATGCCAACATTCGAAATGAAGCTATTATTTTTTGTAGAGGTGATAACCCAATTCTCCCAGCATCATTAACTCATTGTTCAAAATATGAGTTATGACTTTTTACTGCATTAACTATACGAAGAAATAAACTTCATGACACACAAAATCATTAGCAAAAAAGATCCTCACTGTATATTGGATTATCAAAAAAATAATCGTTGAATAAATTCATTTATGCCATTTCATGATCTTACTGAGCCACAATATGACCTGGAATCAATCCACCATGTCGAGACATTCGATTGCGTTGTTGATTTTGATGATATTCGATCATTATATTATTAGTTAAGAGAATTTGCAATGTTGCTTGATATTCCTCGTTCAATAACCTAAGTGGATTATCATCATAAAAAAATGAACTTAATGATTTATGGATTGATGGACCACCAATATGAAAATTCATTTTGGGAAATGTTTTCAAGTATAGAAGAAGAGGATTTGAAATTAAGTTTTTCAGATAGACTTTGAGTTTTTACATTCATAGATGCCATTACTTTATAAACTAAATTTTGGTAGGTTGCTAAATGTTTATAATTTAATTATCAATAGTTGATAAGATTTTGCATACCATCCAATGATTGAAATTAAAAGTAGACAATAAATTATTGTCCTTCCTTTGTATTTTTTTAAAAAGATGATAAAATATTTTGTCTTTTAATCCAAAGATTTAGATGATATTACATACCATCCAATAGTTGAAATTAAAAGTAGACACATAATTATTGTCGTTCCTTTGTATTTTTTGAAAATGATGATAAGATATCATATCTTTTAATCCAACGGTTTAAATGATCTTGCATACCATCCAACGGTTGAAATTAAAAGCAAACACATAATTAATGTTCTTCCTTTGTATTTTTTCAAAATGATGATAAAATATCTTGTTTTTTAATCCAACAGTTTAAATGATTTTGTAAACCATCCAACGGTTGAAATTAAAAGAAGACATATAATTATTGTCCTTCCTTTGTATTTTTTCAAAATGATGATAAAACATCCTATCTTTTAATCCAACGATTTAGATAATCTTGCATACCATCCAACGGTTGAAATTAAAAACAGACACATAATTATTGTCCTTCCTTTGCATTTTTTTTAAATGATGATAAGATATCCTATCTTTTAATCCAATGGTTTAGATGATTTTGTATACCATCCAACTATTGAAATTAAAAGCAGATATATAATTATTGTCCTTCTTTTGGATTTTTTCAAAAAGATGATAAGATATTGTGAGCTTTTTAATCTAACGGTTGAGCTGATCTTATGTACCATCCGACATTTAAAAATAAATTTAGAAGAGATTCCCTTTCTATAAATAAATGTCATATCCATAACATTTTTTCACAACATATTACAACATCTTCTAAAATTTTCAAACTCATTTTAATTATCAAACACTTCAAAAATTTGAAAATGTTAGTTCGATCGTTTGGATATACTCATGCAGAAGATGTGCTTTTATGTAAAGTTTATATGAAAGTTTCATAAGACCCAATTGTTGATGTTTATCAATCTTTAGAGCGATTTTGGTCACTAGTAGAAGAAAAATATAATGCAGACAAACAAGCAACATGCAAAATGCGTACCGAATGCTCATTACAATGTCAATACCAAACAATTGAGAAAGCTGTAAGAAAATTAATTGGGTGCATTAGGCAAATAGAAAATATGCATCCTAGTGGTGCTTCAAATGCAGACATTGTAAGTATTTTATTTTAATAAAATTTTTTAATATTATTAATATTATATGTAATGTCTTCTTCATTTGTATAATGTTATTTCTAACAAGATTTTAATTTATTATTTTCAATTAATTCAAGCAAAAATATTAATACATCAAGATTTGCATTTCAAAAGAGATTTCAAATTTGATCATGTATGGGACATAGTCAAAGATTTTGAAAAATTTAAAGATAACAGATAAACTTTGAGGCAACTTAATAAGATTGTCAATAAATCATCAGGATTTGAGACTCAAACTCCTGATTCTGTAGTTCCAGCATCTCCTGACCTTTCAGGATTTTCAATCGATTTGGATGCATCTGATATAGGTAGTTTTTCAACTGGACATCCCATGGGTATAAAAAAAAGTCAAATTGAAGAGAAGAAAGGAGGAACAATTAAAGGAATAAAAAATGGATCTTCTTTTGGAAGAAAATCGACAATTTATTGATTTGTTGAAAGAGGCTAACACCAGGGAGGATAACAAGGTGGCCGTCCAGGAATTCAAAGAAGAAAATAAGATTTTGTTTAGAGATCTTAATTCTATTGAAGATTCTAAATTTCATACATTTATGACAACTAAAAAAAGGAGAATTATGCATAAAAGAACTTAACTACACCAACCACCACCTCCTACATCTAATGATTTTTGTGAATATTTAAATAATATTAGTAGATCTGGCTATGATTCACTAGATTATTAACTTATAAATAATTTAATGTATGTTTTCGGGTATTACTAATTTTTATGTTTTTGCTGGGTGTTTTCTTAAATTGCTTGTTAAATTAATACAAATCTATGGTTGTTAAATTTTTTCTATGCAAATTTTAATATTAATTTAGTGATTTAATATTAATATTATTTAAATAAAAAATTTATATTATTTAAATAAAAAAGTAATATTATTTTAAGTGCCAATATTAAAATTATTTAAGTAAACATAATTAAATAAAATTTATATGCATTTAAAAATAATATGATAAATATAATATAAATTTGGACTAAATTGAGCAAATTTATTTAGATTATATTAAAATAAATTATCACAATTGATTGTTATTGAAATAAAAAAAAAATACAAATGCAGCCTATGCAAAGTTGACTGCATATATGCAACCAACTTTGCAGAATATGCAAAATGTAGCATGAAATAACACAAGGCTGGAGACAAAATATGGAGCCAAATTGAAGAAATGAAGTAGTGTTGGAGACGCCTTAAGATTAAAAGAAGTGGTGTTTTCAATTGATGTTTTGAAGCAAAAAAAACTTGTTGCAACATGGTAAAATTTCTTTTCCATATACTAAAAGAATTTACCTTGTTTAGATACAAAGTTATTGGACTAAATTGAATTTTATATTGAATCACTTGTTCTATTATATATATCTATTTAAACTTTATCTTTGAAAAAAAAAAACTATATGGACAACATGGTATAAAAGTAAAGTTCCAAATCATACCTCACTAGTGAAAATCCCCTATCCATTGTGTAATCCATAGGTAGCATGATGGCAGAGTTAAGTATCTGGACATGTTACCGAACAAGGTAAGATGGGAGCAGGGGCAGATCACGTTCCAAAAACCATGATGAGAGTGAAAGGAGATAATGGTGCAATGGTCCTTACAGTTAAGATTTTGCTTTGTAGTTTACAGAAAGAATAAGAGATCAAAGCCATTATCAATGACATCCATGACTCCATACAAACGGGAGGGTCCATAGGCCATATCAAACTAGAGCAGCCCAGTTGCAACATGTGTTAAATTTAGGAGTCCAAGTGCATGAAAACCAACCATAAGCAACCTATTGAATTGTGAACTTGCATGCCTGATGCCCTCATGTAAGGGGTAACAGTGAAAGCAGCAGCTCAATCAGTTCATATTATTGTGAACTTAGATGCCCTCGTATAAGGGATAATAGTGGAAGTAATAGCAATTTTTATGAAGCTTTTATCAGTGACACACTGAAAATTTGTAAAGTTATGGTATTTTGATGTGTTGTGGCCTTGTAATGTTCCAAACATATGCCACTTGGTTTACAAGTGAACCGGTAAACTACAGAATTTACTCATCGTGCTTGCTCACTTTTCTGTGTTGTCAACTGGTCTCAGGTGATTTTGCTGGTTTAATAGCTTTATTAATTTGTTGGATTCTTTTTAGCCATTACAAATTTGGAGAGGGGATAAGGAGGGGGGACTCAGTTTCGGATCACTTTAATGGCCGTAAAGGCTTTAACCCTTAGACTAAAGTAACATGAGCACTAAGAGTCTTGTATTTGATAGAATACTGGATTTATTTAGATGTAACATACTGATACATGTTAAATTACATTTTACATGATACATGAGAAATATATATTTTTCATGCTATGTTTGTTATCTATCTTCTAAAAACGATGCTAAGTTTATCATTTCTTGATGACATTTTTCAAATAAAAGATAATTATAATTTTTATAATAAGTTTTAATAATTTAAAATAAAATAGAGAATATTTATTTCTCTAAGGGGTCGTTTGCTTCATGCTCCAAAATCAGAATGTAGAGAAATAAAAAATGGAATAAAAAATTAAACAAAATGTTTGGTTTATAAAAGAATCGAAATCAAAATCAATCTTGTTTATATATAAAAATAATTAAATAACAATTAGTATGAATTTTTATATTTTATTTCATTACTTCAAAAAATTATATTTAATAAATTTTAATAATATATGATAATATTTAAAATTTTAACTAATTTATAATTAATTTAATTTAATTTTATGGGAATAAAAAAACATTTTTTATCCTTACAAGGGAATGAGTATTCCTATTGATGGGAAAATCCATCCTTACATATAAAATTTGAATCTACCAAATACTAAAAATTAAAACTACTCATTCCTATTCCAATTTCCACCTTTATTTTTCATGAAATAAAAAATAAATAACAATTAATATTTTTTATATATGCATCTCCGTGTTAAATTTTTTTTTTTCACCAGTATTGATACAGTGACAATCATTCTACAAAATTTAGAATTGCAAAGCAATACAAAGAGAGATTTTAGCATTGAAAAAAAAAATCAAATTCTAGTGCTAAAAAAGATTGAATTAGAGTGTGTTTGGTGTAAAATTTACTTATAAATTTAAATGTGTTGAATTTAAAAGAAATTTTAGTGAAATTCATTTTAGTGAATTGTTGATTACTAAACCAAAATTTTAGGATCTCCAAATGACTTTATTTAATAAAATATTTATTTAAACTAAATATACTTCATTAATAATAATTTATTTACAAATTCAATTTCATTTTCATGTCATAAAATTTAAGATATTTATCTTGAACACTTTTCAAATAATTTTTTTTAAATTTAATAAAATAATTTTTTTTATCAATATGCCAATTTTACAGGAAAAAAAGTTTTATATTGCAACTAATGAAACTATAATTAGTTGGTGAACTTTAACTATGTTACTTACTTGACATTTAAGAAATCGTAAATTAAAATTTGGGATTTTTTTCTTAAATTTTTTTTTTTCTAGATTTGCGAAAAATCAGAGGCTGCTTTCATCACCATTAAACAAACAAACAAAGCAATAATTATATGATGCAATCACATAAATATTTTTGGTTGGTTAAATTCAAATTAAGTAACACAACTGAGCAAATGTCAAAACGACAAGAACTACAAGGCGGGAACTTCACTCCAAATTTAGTGGAAGTGGGACCCTATCATCTGGGACCACTTCTTAAAAAATAATTAAAAAATAAAAAATCTATTTTTTTAATTTTTAAAATAATAATAATTATTATTAAAAAATAAATTACAATTTTTTTAATATTTTAATGCTGTTAAAATTTAAAAATAAATAAATATTTTTTTAAATATTAATCATAAAATATTGTAATACATATAAAAAAATTGTAATTTAAGGAAAAAAAAAAAACGTATTATCTCCGTAACAGAGAAACAAAGACAACGCAATTTCATTTTGTTTTCCAAAATTAAAAAAAAAAAAAGAAATAAAAAGAAACTGCAAGGAAAATTTTCAAGCGATTTTCTTTTCTTTTCTTTTCTTTTTCTGACAGAAAAAGAAAAGAAAGTGAAGGAAAATCATAGAAATTTTTTTAAAAATAATAATAAACCAAACAAACCACAAAAGCAGCGATCCTCACATTGCTGTTAGCTTTTGATCTCTCTCTGTATCTGCATTATCTTTGGAGAAGAAGAAGAAGAAGAAGAAGAAGAAAGAATTTCAATTTCATCGATCGATCGATCGATCTGTTTCTGCACAATGCCTGCTTGTTCAAGATCTTAGCTTTATTATGAATCTTCAGGTACCCTATATTTTGTCCTTAAAAAGAACCTTTTTATTTTTTTGGGATCTCGTGGATTTTCGGCTGCATTGCGTGTTTTCAGTTGCTAGGGTTTGTGATGCACAATGACGATAATTATGCCGTGAATTATGAATTTTATATAAAGTTGCGTAATTTATGGTGTGGAAAAGAAATGTTGTTTAATGTGGTGGAACTTTTGATTGTAGCTGTGTGCGCGCGTAATTAATTAGCTGAAGGAGGAACAGTTTAAGTCATTTCGCCATGGAGATTCAGCAAGAAATGAAATTTGGCGAAAATGGTGTGTACAATAGCACGAATGGAAGTTATGGTTTGGAAGTTGAAGAAGGCATTGTTGATTGTAAGAAGTGTTGCTCTTTATGAACTCACACTATGAACTGTTATTCTAATTAATCTTCTCTGTCTTATGTGGGGGCCTTTATTTTGATTCTAGGTAATATACAATCACTGGTTGAGTGGTTGAATCGTATGATTCCTCATTTAAATTTGCCATTGGAAGCTTCTGAGGAAGATTTGAGAGCATGCCTTATTGATGGCACTGTTTTGTGTAGCATATTGAACAAGCTGAGTCCGGGTTTGATTGAAATGGTTTGTTTACTTTGAGTAGTTACTTTCAACTTTTTTTTTTTTTTTAAAGTTGGAGCTATTTTTTTTTTTTTTCATTGATTTCCTGGACTTGCCTTTTCTTTTAGAGAGACTACACAGAGCCTGGACCTGAGAAAATAAAAAAATTTCTAGCAGCAATGGATGAAATGGGATTGCCTAGGTTTGTCATTGCTGACATTCAACAGGTATAGAAATTTTTCAATCAAAGCAACCAAAAAACTCGCTCTTAGACATGCATATCATTTTTGCAACCTGTTACCTCTGGTTTCCCTCCCCACAACCAGAATTCACAAAAAGAGAAAACCTTTCTGTATCAATTCATGAACCTCATAATGGATTTTGTTTGTGTTTTGGTATATTTTGAACATTTTCATTTTAACTTTACTTTGTTCAGGTGTTTGGAAGTTAAAAGCTTCTTTTAATATTGTATATATCTCATGCTTTTTGACTTGTACATAAGATGAGATACTTTGCAGGGATATATGTTACCAGTTTTACAGTGCCTTGGCACACTCAAAGCACATTTTGATCATACTGGTGGGAAAGAGAGCACTCACAATCATTCAAGGAGGTTATGGAATTTATTACTGGCAAATACCAAAGGGGCGCCTCAACATGCAAATGCAGCAGCACTAGGAGAAGAGAAACATCAACAGGAGGTTAAGTCTTCAGTAGGACTTGATCGTTCACAGGGGCATGCATTGACACATGGAGAAAATTCTGCCATATATGGAGAAGGGAGGGAAAGAAATTCTATTGATGGAAAATATCAACATGGTGCACATCGCTCTGTTATTTCAGGTCTCTTATTTTCTATGGAGAAATTAAATTTGGATGGATCCAAATTGTTAACCCCTACTTTCATGAATGGAAATGCGTTTGTCCTGGGATTTTTATTAATTTGCAAGCAAGCATTGTTGTTTCCTGTGTTTAATGCATTTTCTGTTAGAGTTGGAGAAGCAAGTATGTAGAATAATGATGCTATAGGTTTCGAAGATGGTCTTTGAGAACAAGCATTTTGATGGTCAAATATTGTTACATTGTTTATTGATATTTGTTGGGACATATTTTCCTTCGTTCTCAACTTAGATAAAAGCTCATGTGAAAGGCTGGTTCATTTGGTAAGACTGAATTTGAGGAAATGAAACTGAAAAGACTATGTTTGGACATGTGGTATTCTGAAAACACCTTGTTCTTTCTAGTTGTACTGTTCTGTGTATACCTTATTTGGCTTCGGCATAATCGTAACTGAGCTTAAAGTTCAAGTCCAATCTGGAAAAAAAAATTGCTTAACACTAAGCACAATCTGAAGGATTGTCTGCCTCTCTAATGATGCAATAGTGAATATTAGTTAAGGAAATGACAATTTTTCTTTCCCTGCCTTCATCTTCCCATCATTAATGGATTGCATTGGATTGGATGATTCTTAGAAGAACTGTAAAAACTGACTTTGATGCATTATGTGCTGCCTCTTTTTCGTCCTCCCTTCACATTAAAGACCACCAGTTATTGACTGTAACATTCTTGCTTACCATTATCCATATACATGTTTATATTTAAGCTTATATTCTTTTTCTTATGCTGTTGCTGGTGATTTCTTATCTAGAGCCATCTGCGTTGCTACATGATGCTGGTCACAAGTTTTTGGATGAGCTTCCACCAAAGAAAGGGCTCTATAGTGATCTTTCGGATTCTAATGTTTTGGAATTGATGAAATCAAACGGTTTTGATGTAAGGCTCTCAGCTTGAGTGTGCTGATGTTTGGAAATTTTAGTCACTGTATGCATCATATAAATCAGCTTTTGCCTGATCTAACAGATTATTTTTTGCAATTTCCTTTTCAGAGTGCCTCAACTCGAACATTGTTCAGTTTAGTGAATAGGATTTTGGATGATAGCTCCAAACAGAAGAATGGCAATATTCAGCATGTATGACTGTGAGAGAAGCATTAGATGTTGAATTTGAGGACATTCACAGTATTAGATTATCAGTAATTCCAGTATGTGGTTTCTTCTAAGCTATCTGTTTGTCTTTTTTTAATATCTTTTTGTGACAGATGGCGCATGTTATAATGAAGAAAATAGTGCAAATTATTGAACAACGATTTTCAACTCAAGCAGAGAACTTGAAAGATGTAATTCTTTGGTTGATTTTTCTATATTGTATTTCTCTGTTTGTGCAAATGCATGTGTGCCCACATGCATGCACAAATACACACACACATATATATGCATCATTTGATGTTTGTGTACTCTATTGCCTGGATCTTGCATGGTGATGCCTGTGTTGCTGCATGTTTTCAGCAAAACAATCTTTACAATATTCGCACAGAGAAGTTTCAATCTAGAATAAGAGCACTTGAAACCCTTGCATCTGGTAGCACAGATGAAATTGAGGTACTTTTCCCAGTACTTGAAATTTTTGGTTCAGCTGTTTTGAGTTCAAATCACATAATTAATTCTTATTCATGTTTGAACTCTACAGGTATTACTGACACACCTACAACAGATGGAGGTGAGCATTATTATTTTTATCACTAACTTTTGTATGTAGCGAAAGAAGCATATTATAGTTATTGATTACTTCTTTGTTTGTAATGCCTTTATCATTCCTTGGTGTAATACATCGATGATGCATCTTTGTTAATTCAGTATTATATATATCTCAAAGACTCAGAAAGGGCAAATTACAAATTTCTATTTTTACTGCTGAACATGGTTAGCTTGTGTGGTTATGGAAAGAACTGCAGTTCTGCTACAAACTTATTTAGTGCTCTTGCACATAAGTTTGAAGCATGAATTGATTAAGTTGTAAGATACTAATGCTTAACTAAAAATATTTGTTTTTTCCTGTGACTATTATAATATTGAATATTAGTTATGCAGGCATTCAAGTACAATAAATTTGTATTTGACTAATTTTGCTAGGCTCTAAATAGACTTAAGATATCATCCTATTTTTATTTTTTCATATAGTCTAAATTTTTGAAACTTTATAGGTCAATATCAGTTAGACAGTAGACTGTCGTCTTTTCCACCTGATAAGAAAAGGACTTGCTAGGACTTAATTTGTGTATGCTATTTGTAAGTTCTTGCTATGTTGCTATATCTTTCTTCTGTTTTGCAGATTGAGAAAACCAAAATAAAGCAGAAGGAAAATTTTAAAGAGCAGGATCTATGTAGGTTAAAGGAAGAGAAAAATCGTAGCGATATTGAGAAATTAGGATTGAAACAGGAACTAGAATTAGCTAAGAAAATGCATGAAGAGGAATGCATACAGTTGGAAGTTCAAGCTAAGGAAACGAAGGCTGAACTGGAGAAGAAACTCAAGGAACTTGAGTGCTTTCTAGTAGAGTCAAGGAACAAGGTGCAAGAACTTGAGTCATTTTCTGAATCTAAGACTAAACGATGGAAAAGGAAAGAGGTCAGGTATCGGGGCTTTATGGATCATCAATTTAAAGCTTTACAGGTTTGTCTTTATTTTCATGTACTTAATCTACTGATGTATTTGTATAACGATGTAATGCATTAATTTTTGAGACTGATGCTTTTAGGCATTAAGGGTTTTGTCTGAATCTATGAAGCATGAAGTCTTGAAGACAAAAAGGAGTTACTTTCAGGAGTTTCAGTGTTTGGGTAGAGTTGATTTTCTTTCCACTGTTGGTCTATTTTATTTTTAACTGATTCAGCATATTTTCCTGATGCATATAATGTTCATCTTAAGCAGGAAAAAACCTGAAAGGGCTGGCTGAAGCCGCTGAGAATTATCATTCTTTGCTTGCGGAAAATCGAAGACTATATAATGAAGTTCAAGATCTGAAAGGTGTGTTGATCATTATAGCCTTAAGTTTATTTGGCCTGTTTACTTGTTGCTTATGTTTGCTTGTCACTTTTCACAGGAAATATTAGAGTGTATTGTCGGATAAGGCCTTTTCTTCCAGGGCAATGCAAGAAGCAAACAACAATGGAATATATTGGTGAAAATGGTGAATTGGTTGTTTCAAATCCCTTTAAACAAGGAAAGGACAGCCGTAGACTCTTCAAATTCAATAAGGTTTTTGGTCCAACAGCTAGTCAAGGTGAGAGTTTTGTGAATATCTGATGGCTAATTATTTTCTATTCTCTCCTTTCTCTTGTTTTGCTGTAAAAACTAGAATCCATTACAGCATTCTTCTATCAACTTTATTTATGTGGAAAAATGTCATTGCTTTCAGAGGAGGTATTTTTAGACACCCAACCATTAATTCAGTCTGTCCTTGATGGATATAATGTCTGTATTTTTGCTTACGGTCAAACCGGCTCAGGAAAGACTTACACAATGGTACCAAGCTAATCTATATGCTTTTCATTTCAAACAATTAGGTTGCTTGAAATTTGAGCTGGTGACTTTAATGCTGTTTTTTGGTCTATCCTTTCCCAGAGTGGACCTGATTTACTGTCAAAACAAGATTGGGGGGTCAATTATCGTGCCTTGCATGATCTTTTCCAAATCTCTCAGAGCAGGAGAAGCTCTATTGGATATGAAGTTGGTGTACAGATGGTTGAGATATACAATGAACAAGTTCGTGATCTACTTTCAAGTGATGGCCCTCAGAAAAGATATCCTTCATTTTGATTCATTTATTTTAGTGATTTTTGGGCCTTGTAATGATGCTGCAAATTTTGTTCAATTGCTTCTTGCTTTTTCCTTGTTTATGTATGAGCTCTAACCATTTTCTGAATTGGTGTCTATATTAAACCACAGGATAATCTTGATCTAATCATTACAATTTGATGTTAAAAAATTGCATTTTTCTTAACTTGCACACACTTGGGATTTGGAGTACCACTCAACCAAATGGCTTAGCTGTTCCTGATGCTGGCATGCACTCGGTCAAATCAACGGCTGACGTTTTGGAGTTGATGAAAATTGGGTTTATGAATCGTGCAATTGGTGCTACAGCCCTCAATGAAAGAAGTAGTAGATCCCACAGGTTATCTTTCTACTAATGATTAACCTGCAGTGATTGACATGTGTATCTTTGAAGGTTTTGATTCAGTATCACTTTGCAGTGTTCTTACTGTTCATGTTCGGGGCACGGACTTGAAAACTGGTACTGTGTTGCGAGGTAATTTACACTTGATAGATCTTGCTGGTAGTGAAAGAGTGGAGCGATCCGAAGCAACTGGAGATAGGCTTAAAGAGGCACAACATATAAATAAATCACTTTCTGCTCTTGGAGATGTGATATTTGCCTTGGCTCAAAAGAGTCCACATGTTCCATACAGAAATAGCAAACTGACTCAAGTGCTACAGAGTTCTTTAGGTATTATGTTCAGTCTTTTGCATCTGACTTGGTTTCATATTGAACAGCAATGTGCATTTGGTTATGATCTCTTAGTTCATTTAACAGCAGCTAATACTATATATTGTACTTCACATTCTAGGTGGTCAAGCAAAGACACTCATGTTTGTCCAGCTCAATCCTGATGTAGAGTCCTATTCTGAAACCATAAGTACTTTGAAGTTCGCGGAGAGGGTTTCTGGTGTTGAGTTAGGCGCTGCAAGGAGCAACAAAGAGGGAAAGGATATTCGAGAACTTATGCAACAGGTTTATAGGGTTACTATTTTTATCACTTATTGTCATTGATGTCACCTATGTCTTATTATTTCCTTAAACCCTCTCCAGGCTACAGATAACGCCAGAGTTTAATCTTTAATCATGTAAATTTGCATATGTCAACAAAAGTAGGAACCCCTTAATTGCTACTGTGGGTCACCAGGCTTTCATAGACTGGGCTATCACTGAACTGACAGATTAGTTGCCTGTTTTAAACAATTATTTCTTTTAGCTTGAGTTATCCTCCAGTGCTGTACATATTAGCAATTGCACCTTGTTTCCCCAATTTCATAAAGTGCAAGTTGCTTTTGCATAATTAGAGCCTTTATAAATAGCATTACAGAAGTAACTAGTATTCACATGTATGCAATGGTCAATCAATTCTGCCATGTTTAGAGGCAATGAGAAGCTGTTCCAGACTGCTTACTATGAAGTTTACGTGTTTGATACTGAATTTATTGTGTGATCGTCTCCATAGTTTACTAATTTGAAGTGAATTCTGCAGGTGACATCTCTGAAAGAAACCATCATGAAGAAAGATGAAGAGATTGAGCGGTTGCAGTTGCTCAAGTCTAATGTTAATAGCATGAAGCATGGTGTGAACTCACAAAGGAGCAACTCTTCCTCTCCAAGAAGACATTCAGCAGAGAGTCCACGTCATAGCCCTAAGACAACTGGAGGGAAAGGGTCAGGAAATAAGAAATTGGCTTCAGACATGGATAATAGTTCAGAGTACAGTGAGAAACATTCTGAGAATGGTTCTCTGCAGTACATGGATGACTTCAGACATCAAAATGGATCTTTGCCACAGTCAAAGTCAATGGGTGACTTAAGACTTCAAAAGGAATTTGTCCCTCAGTCAAAGCTTAGAAAAGATGATGGCCAGAATTCTAAAGAAGATATTGAGCTCTTGGGGTTTGGAGATGCAGATGCTGATGAAAGACTAAGTGACATATCTGATGGTGGTCTTTCTATGGGAACTGAAACAGATTCTGTAGAATTCTCTCTTTTCCCTGACCCTGTAAAATCATTTGAAACTGCAAGAGCAGTTCATGCTTCTGAACCTGCAAAATCACCTGACATTGGAAGACCAGTTCAAGTGGCAAAACCAACTGAGAAGGCAGAGAACACAGAAAGGTGAGTATATTCACGTCCACAGTGTTAAGTTTTCTATGAATCTTTGGTCTTTCACTTTGCTGTTTAATAAACTACTTTTATAAATAAACTGAAATGTGATACTTCTGTTGGTTATCAGGCCAAGTCTTCCATCAAAGCTTCCGAAGCCTCCACAAAAATTGGCACAAACAAGATTATCACGCTTATCATTGACTAAGAGCTCCACTCCAAGAGCTTCATCAGGTGCTGGTATTTCATTTAGGTTCACTGCTACTACCAGTAACTACATCTATGTTTCCATCATATTGATTTATACGTATATTATGCTTTAGCAACTTCTAACAGCCATGTCCATCTTTTTGACAGCACCTAGGAAAATAGCTCTTGGTAGCTCCTCTGCAACTAGGTCTTCAAAGCGATGGCAGTAAATATGGATGATTTGGTGCTTAACGTAGCGTGTAAATTCTAACTTCTGACTAGTTTATTGCTTGCTTCCATTTATCCCGTAAAAATGTTTAATTTTGGAAAGGGATGACTGGAAACATTTTATGTTGTAAAAATGTATATACTTGAAGGATCATTAGTTAACTCATTGGGGTTCGTCACATCTCATTGATGTTGAACTGAATTGTGGATTTGTAGTTGTGATGTAAATGTTGTTGTAGTCAACCTGCAAGGGCTTTTGCTCATTAACTTAGAAACTTAAATTACTAATCTCAGCTGACACACTGGCATATTTTTGCAAAAGCATCCGTAGTATTTTAAATTGGCAGAGTTTGTAAAAAAGCTAATTGTCATACTAAATATCCTTGAAATGGTCTAGGCTAAAACAAAAATCACAAGATTCTAACGCTACAAAGATTCAAAAGATTGTAATGCCCACATTCAGATCTTCAATTAAGAGGCAATTGAATCACTTGAAAATTGAAGTGGTCGATATGCCAATAAAGCTGCATTACATCCCCAGGTATCAATTGCCTTGGAGACACAAAACGAGTTGTCCATTGAGATCAGAGAAAATGTAACTATATAATCTCCGTCGCCAAAATCACAAGCTTTTCATCTAATTACTGTGAACATCCAAGATTGCAATAAAAGTGCCTCTTCTTCCAACTCGAACTTCCAAATGCTGAATTCCACTCAGCAAGAAAGAAAGGTAGAACATAATGGTCTGTAATAGGCTGTGACACCAAAATTCCATTTTGAGATAAAAATCTTGAATATCAAGTCCTCTTGATGAATTTTATTAATTTGTTCATTATGAGTGTTTTTTCCCCCTTAAATTGTTTATAATAGCATTGAATTTGATTGTGTTACTATTATACAAATTTTTTTAGTAGAGAATTATATCCTATATAATTTACAGTTGAACTCATTTTTATATATCTTTTTTAAAAGAATCTATTAAGCATCCCTACCCATGGGACGAGGCGGACACACACATGGAATTAAATTTATATAATATAAAACATAATTATTTAATGTTGATATTGAATTTATATTATTTATATGTGATTTGAAATTTTTATGTTACTCAAACATGAGCTTGGTCTATAATTTCAAAAAAAAAAAAAAACACAGTCTAATTAAATTAAAATCACTTAAAAAGCATAATATATGCAATTTGGATTTGAGTTCGCAGTTTAATTATTAAGGATTACGTGCGTTAATAATACACACGTGGCCATGGTTTTTTTTTTTTAAAAGTATTATCATCATTATTTATAAGATAAATTACATTTTATCCCTATATTTTGTTGCACTATACTATTTCATCTCTAACATTTTAAAAAATATTTATTCATCACTGACATTTATTTTTTTGTATACCATTTCATTTCTATAGAGGGATTAATCAATACTAAAATTATAAATTTCGAGGCTTTGGCCCTAAACACCGTAAAAGAAAAGAACTTAGATGACTATTTCCTAGTTTCTAGTTTTATTGTAGTGGTGTTTTGTTATTTTTGTTCTAGGGATATGGAGGGAAGAGTTAGGAAATCAAGTCAATCTGCCGTAAAAACCAATAAGAATGGGACAAAGATGACAGTCAGTGGCCAAGAAGAGACCTACACCTGCAGTGCGTCAAAATGTTGAGGAGAAAAAGAAAAGGGAGGTAATTGGTGGCGGTCTTTTAGCCAACACTTCTTTTTCTTCTATGGGTGAGTCGCAGTTGAAGCTAGTTTATGTAATATGCTGTTGTCCATCCTTTGGTGGTCATATTTGTTCCATTTATAAGATAGATATCAATGCGAACCCTGATACTGATTATCTGTTGTGTGAAAGACCTCCTGATTTGATGCCATTCATCACATTAGATTCGTCATTTTTTGGATTTTGCATGGCGTTTGCAATTTTAAATTCTAAGCTCTATCTATTTGGAGGATTGTATTGTGAGAAACGTGGTGATGATAGGGAAAAAGACTGTTTTATACTTGATTCCCTCAAGTGTGGTGGGTTTTTGCTTAAAGAGTATTTGAGACAAGCCTCAATTGATAACTTGCTTTCTGAAACTCTTGAGTTAGCACCCTGTAAGTGGTTAACAAAGGGCAATGTGAGAGGTGGGGAGGATCCCCAAAAACCCTCCGATGCCTAAGTTAGAATATAGAGAGAGGATCTAGAGAGAGGAGAAGAATAATAAAAATATGAGAAAATAGAATGAATGAGAATGAGGAATATGGGGTCCTATTTATAGTGATAATGATGCTCAAACCAGAAAGGAGTAGGATTCCTTTTTGAATAAGAGTCCTAAGCCAATTAGGAGAGTGTTCCTTCTTTTTTTAGGAGTTTCCTGTTTCAGGAACCTTTTCCTGAATGTCTTTAGTTATCCTTCATTTTCGAGTAACCTGTATAGGGAAATAAATACCTTAATTAAATAGGAATATATATGTGGGGTATCAAGAGTACTTGATAACTTGCTTTCTGAAACTCTTGAGCTGACACCCTACAAGTGGTTAACAAAGGGCAATGTGAGAGGTGGGAAGGATCCCAATAAACCTTTTAATGCCTAAGTCAAAATATAGAGAGAGAATCTAGAGAGAGGAGAAGAACAACAAAAATATGAGAGAATGAAATAAATGAGAATAAGGAATATAGAGTCCTATTTATAGTGATAATGATTCTTAATCTTTGAATAAGAGTCCTAAGCCAATTAGGAGAGTGTTCCTTCTTTTTTTGGGAGTCTCCTGTTTCAAGAACCTTTTCCTGAATGTCTTCGGTCGTCCTTCCTTTCCGAGTAACCTGTATAGGGAAATAAAGACCTTAATTAAATAGGAATATTTATGTGGGGTATCAAGAGTCCCCCCTGCGAGTTTGTTTAGATATTTATGTATGATATATCCAGGACTGTATGGTGATGGAAATGTCATTCTTTTCAGAGGAAAAGACTACTTGAATCTTTGCATTTGTTATTAAAGGGTGAGCTAAGGTGGCCAACCCCAATCATAAGAAAAGATAAACTATGTACTGAGTCTTGAAATCATCGTTCGAGGACATCATTGAAATGCCAGCTGGACTTGAGTGCACAAGACCTACAATAAAGAAGATATAATGGATTAATCTATTAGTATGAAGATAATATGATGGAACCAGTCGTCATTGTAGTTTTAATGCTCGGTGCATTAAAAGCGCCGCCTGAGTGTTAAACCCCAGTATTGTAGAAGCGACATGGGGGTGCCAACTTTAGTCACTACACTTAGATGCTCGGTACAAGGATGTGAGGCTTACATGCTCGGAACCTCAGTACTATGGAAGTGACCTGAGGGTGCTAGCTTTAGTCATTGGACTTAATCTTGGTGCATTAGAAGCGCTACCCAAGTGCCGTATAGTCTCGGTGCATTGAAAGTGTGGCTTGAGTACCAAAATCCAGTATTATAGAAATAACCTAGGGGTGCCAGTTTTTAGTTACTGGTCATTGATACTAGAGCTTTAGGTGCTTGGTGTGGAGGAACAACTGACAGTGATGTGTACAGGGTTAGTAACTGCTATATCATTTCGATGCCTTTTTTGAAATTTAAATTGCATAACCATCACGTCTGTTTGTTTGTCAGAAGATGAGACATTTCTATTGCCATAATGATGACTGCTCGATTTATGGGTCTTTTTCATTTCCCAGACTACCCTTAATAATGTGGGAGAAACCAAAGTATTTATGAGGGCAGTAATGGCTTATTCTAGAGCCTTTTATTATCCTATAAGTGCCTCTAATTCTTCGATTTGTTGCATTTTTGCTTCTTATTATCATGTTTATTTCTTCTTCCTTATGCATTCTATCATCAAGCTTTTCCTGTAACAACCACTGTGTTCTGTAACCAGGTGAACCTTTTCTTCCTTCATACATTTATTTTTTGCTTGTTAGATAAATCCATGGCACTGAGGGAATAAGTTAGCTTTGATATGTTCGTCTCTAGAATAAATGAGGATTTGTTAGGGTCGTATTAGAGGAATTTTATTATTCTTATCGATTTCACCCTACATACTGTAGATAGGAAATTTAAAGCCCATACTCCAATGCTAGATCTTGATAGGTTAGTTGTGTATTTTGACAACTATAGGGGGGTTTGAAGTTCCCTCTGGATCCTTTTATAAAATGTTCTTAAATAGGTATAACATTGCACTCAGTCAGCTTCATCCTAACAATTATCGGATCCTAATCGGGTTCATAGAGTTAATGCATGAGGAGGGTAAAGAGCTGGACTTAGACATCCTGCGATATATGTTTAGTCTGAAATAAGAAAAAAAGGAGTTGATGTTCTCATTATTGGCCATCCCCAATCATAGCTTTTTTGTGAAGCTTTCGGACCTTCACAAGAAGTGGAGGCATAACTTTTTTATTGTCGAGCATTGCTCAGACTTTATGGAATGAATGCCATAAAGTGAAGCGCCCTTTGAAGTTGTCCAACCACGATACAAAAATGGTCATGAGACTTCATCTTCATAGCCTGGCCAATGCTTGATCAGCCGAAGATCTATCAAGAAGATATCTTTGGAGAGTCTGCCTAGATCGTGTGCAATCCACTGGTATGTTTTGAGCTTCGGGAGGTATTGTTATGACTTTTATAATTTTTTTTTTAATTTTATAGATGGCTAACTTTTTTTCCTTTGCGGAAGCGATTTAGCTTGTAGTTGATGAGCCAAACGTATAAGGAGATGCTCAGATATCCTCCCCATCGCCTAAGACTGTAGTGCCAGCAATCTTGGATGAAGCTATTATTAGTTTGAAGGGGAAATCTGTAGTTGGGTCCTCTCAAATTGAGAAGAAAGGGAGGCATAAAAGATAAATCCTAGATAGAGATTCGGATGTTGAGGATTTTAAACAGGATGAAACCTCTAAGTGTCTCGAACACCTAGGTTAGAGATCAATATGCAAAGTCCTTGAGGTTACTGGTTGACATGCAGTGTTGGAAAGTCAAAGCCATGAGGAGCTGTATGGCTCTATGATCGGACATTTGTTAGAGGTAAGTGTTCAATGTCGTTTGATCTTTTGTGTTTTGGGTTTCAAGGAAATGACATTAGTTCTCTTTCTTAGATGACTTAGGCTTTACTATTGGTGAAAGATGAATACTTCTTCCTGAAGAGCTAATATAGCCTGAAGGAGACGGAGGTAAGGGCCATAGTGATCAACTTTGAGAAGAAGTTGGATAAGGTGAAGGTGGTGTTGGAACTCTGCCAAACTAAATATGCAAAGGTGAAGTCTGAGGTAGAGGTAAGCTAGAAGAAGGTGGTTGAGCTGGAGCACAGTAAAGCTTAATTGATTAGGAAAATCAAGGAGCAAGACTCCCAAATTTCCAACCTAGAGAGGAAGCTGGGCGAGGCCGATAGATCTTGAGAAGATGATAAGAGGGCCTACCAGAACATGGTCGAAGGGTTTCTCAAGGCTTATAGGTCTGAGTGTCAGAGAGTCCTACTTTTCCAGAATCTGAATCTAGACTTGACGGACCTGGATAAGATAACGTCTATTGACTTGGTTAGGATTTCTTTCAAAGAGGATTCCTGGAGCAAGGCCTCTTCCCTTCATGCGAAAAAAGCTACCAAACTAGTTGGGGAATCATCTTCTGAGCCTCTTGCATTTGTCAGTGTTGCCATTGCTACTCCCTTTTGTGTCTAAGTTTAAGCCATCTGATGCTTAGTTGTTAGACTAAAGAATTTTTTTGTGGACTTTGTAATATAATTTTTCTCATCAATGAATGAAGATACTTTATTTAATAGTATTTCGAGTACATCTATTGGTAATATTTTCAAAGATAATCTGAGTTCCAATATTATTGTAATTCCTTCCCTTGTCTGTCTCTGATTTTGTATGCTCTTTTAGATGTTTCTCTGTGATTTGATAGGGGCCTTTCCAGTTAAGTCCAAGTTTGTCGATACTAGGTTGCCTTTTCCAATGTTTACCCCCTTTTAAGCACCCAATCTCTTGTCTTGTACTGTCTTGGTTGGATACGCTGGAGATGATACTGCACTATCTTCCGCTTGTGTGCCTCTGCTATAACGGATGCCCATTCTCTTCTTTCTTTCAGTAGATCCAGGCATATTCAGGTGTTAATACTGTTGATGTCCTGATCTAATTCTTTGCTGACCCTGTAACTTGGTGATCCAATTTCTACTGGTATCACTGCGTCCATACTGTAGGTTAATTTGAATGGTGTTTCTTCTGTGGATGATTTGGGAGTAGTCATGTAAGCCCAGATAACATTGTTAAGTTCTTCGACCTAGTTTCCCTTCTTTTCATTGAGCCTCTTCTTCAATCCTTGCATGATAATCCTGTTAGTGACCTCCATTTGCTTATTTGTCTACGGGTGAGCTATTAAGGTGAAATAAAACTTTATTCCGAGGTCAGATCAGAACCTTTTGAATTTTTCATTATCGAACTGCTTTTCATTGTCTATTATTAGGGTATCCGCTATTCCAAACTTGTAGATTATTTCTCTCCAAAAGAAGTGTTGAATTCGGGCCTCTATGATGGTCAGTATAGCTTCCACTTCTACCCACTTAGTGAAATGGTCTATGGCCATAATTAAGAATTATTTCTGTGATGTTGAGGCTGGGAAGGGATCCAGGATGTCCATTTTTGACATAATGAAGGGCTAAGGGCTGCCAATCGGATTTTGAGGGTTAGAGGGCTTATGATTGAGACGGGCAAACTTCTGGCACTTATGACATTCCTGAGTTAGCTTCTGAGCATCTTAGGACATCGTGGGCTAGTAGTATACTTGCAATAATGTTTTCCTGGTTAATGTGTATTACGATTCATGTGCTCCACAAATTCCTTCATGGATTTCCCTGAGTATGTAATTCCCTTGTCAGTGCTTCGGTGAGCTCTATTCCTCTGAACGCCTAATTTTCTTCAGCAGCTAACTTGGCCAATAGGTCAGCCTTAGATTTTTCATTTTGGGGTATTTGGACAATTTCCCACTATCCCCTGTCTTGCTCTATCTTCTTCAGGAGTTGTATGACTTTTCCAATATATCTGGCGATGCTTGGATCTTTGATTTGGAATGTCCTTTTGACCTAGTTTACTAATAATTAAGAGTTTGAGTGTATCATAAGATGCTTAGCTTTGAATTTTGTAGCCAACTTTAGGCCTGTGATGAGTGCCTCATATTTTATAACATTATTGGTTGCATTATACTTTATTCGAATTGCATATCTAATTTGAACTTTGTGTGGTCCTTTAAGGATAATCCTAGCACTGGATCCCTGAGTGGAGGATGCCTCATCGACATAGAGCCTCCATTGTGGTGCTTTGGAGGTGGCAAGATCTTCTGGCATCATTTCCTAGACAAAATCTACTAATGTTGAGCCTTCACCTGCTGCTGGGACTTGTAGTCGATGTTGAATTCTTTAAGTAATACCGACCATTAGACCAATTTGCTCGATGTCTCAGGTCTTTGTAAAATTTTCTTAAGGGGAAGTTGGACCTTACTACATTAGGATGAGCTTAGAAGTAGTGCATGGGCTTTCGGGATGCGTGGATGATGGCCATGGCCAGTTTTTTTAATATTGGGTATCGAATCTCAGATCCTTAGAGTACTTTACTGACGTAGTATAACTAAATTTACTAGCTCCCTTCCTCTCTTACTAGTGCTGAAGTTATGGACTTTTGGCCCATAGAGAGGTATAAGTACAACGTTTCCTTTAGGACCAGCTTGCTGAGCAGAGGTGGTGAGGATATGAATTTTTTAATATCTTTAAAGGCTGCTTGGCAGTCTTTAGTCCAAACAAATTTCTTGGAATTTTTTAAAGCTCGAAATATTGGTAGGCACTACTTGGCTGAGCAAGAGATGAAATGTCACGACCCAAAATAGGAGGCCATGACTGGCGCTAGGGAATGGGAATTCTTTCAAATTCGGAACCCATAGCAAGCCTTTAAAATAAAATAAAAGCGTGCAATAGTAATAACATAAATAAAATATCTTGTAGCAGAAATTAAAATCTCATATGTAATAGTAATAATCCACCAACTCATTTGATAAAATAAACTCATCTTATATATATAATTCTTCAATACAAATTTTCGTTACAATTCTTTAAAATACAAATCTCAAACATATATAATACATACTACTCACTAAATCAACTACTGCAGTGTTTAGAATACAAAATAAAATAAAGTAAGCAGTTTACATAGTAAAGTCGGGGCAGAAAAAATCCGGCGTAAGGGTCTGCTACTGAGGTGTGAAGATGAAGACTCTCCTAAAAAATAGTCAACGGAGGGGAGTTAGACCTCACTGAGTGAATTGTTATAATATATATACATGCATAACTACATGAAAAATGCGCACATTCAATAGTATATATAATAAATATATATACAAGCAAAAACACATAGATGCAGTAAAATCATTTTATAAATACTAAAAATAATATCCGATTATGAAGGATCAAATAGAATCCTAAATGATCGCAACCTCAAATAGTGTTAGATAACACTCTAGCCATACAGGCTCACTTATTCCAAATAAATTCACTTATTCCATTTGGACAGTAGACTGGCCCCGAGGCACTAAGTCAACCGAGCTCCAACAGTTTGATTGTCAGTGTGATTGGCTCGAGACACTTGGTCAACCGAGCTCCAACAATCACACTCTCAATCACATCTCACATCAAATAAATCAATCCAATCAATATCCACAAATAGGTTAGTAATTTAACCTACAATCTATCATCGTACCGGTACATACTCGGTCCTAGTGCTGCCCACTAGGTAGCACGTTCTATTGATATCCTTCTTTCAAAATAAATCCATTCATTCATGAAATAAATGATGCATGACTTTAAGTAAATTAACAATATAAACCATATATATACTAGAAATATACCAAAAATAAGCCAAGTATATTTCGAGTATATATATGTCGAATAAATTCAATTTAATTATAAAATAAACTAGAAATAAACTATAAATATACTTAAAAACATTTTAGGTATAATTCCATAATAAAACATGCATTTAATTTAAAACATACCAAAGATATACCTAAAATATACCTAAGCAATTATTAAACGATTTATGCATATTTCATATAAATAAAACATACATTTCTAAAATATGCAATCCTAAAATACATATATATAAAATAACAACTCATAGTTATGCGTTCTACGAGACGGGTCCAACGGGCCTGGTCCACTAGGCCTTGGTCTTGGCACAAATAAACAAACAAACGATAATATAAAATCAGAATAAATCTAACGTAATTCTAGAGACTCGATCTAAAAATACTGGACATAGAATAAAAATAGGAATTCGACCAGATGTCACATTTTATGAGAATTCTACCAAAAATTCGGCAGAACGTCCCCTGTAAAAAGGACATCTCTCTACTCAGAAAGTAGAGCCGGTCCTGGAAGAAAACACACTTCGAAAATACACAGTCTCACAACCCCTCGGTCGGACTCCCCAACTACAATTCCACCGATTGAGGTTCATAATTCACGAAATAAACACAAAACACATTTAAATTCCAGAAATACCAAAAATACCCTTAATATACCAAAATATAGCAAATTAGATATTTAAAACACTGAAAATAATTATTTAACCGATAATTACCATAAAACCCTAATTTTAATAAAATATTATTAAAAATCCATAATTCTCGATAAATTCATAAATATTAACCAAAATACATTTTATAACTCCAAATTACATAATTAGCCCTAAAACATATTAAAAATCAATAAAAACTCATTTATTTACAAAAATAGTATATTATATATAATTTGAAAATAATTTATAAAAAATAGTTTTAATTAGTTAAAAATACTAAATAATTTGTAAAAATCATTTTTATACCTCAAATAATTATTAAAACCAATTTAATTTAATTTTTAACTAATTTAGTACCAAATTACCAAAATACCCCTAACTATATATAATTCCACATAATTCACTATAATTATAAAAAAATTCACTAAAAATAATATAATTACTAAAAAATTAATTTCTCAACATATAATTCAATAAAATCAATAATTATACTCAATTAACCAATTAATTTAAACAAAATACCTAATTAACCTATTTTTCTAAAAATCACCTAAACTAAATAAATTCATAAAAATTATACAAAAATCACAAAAATTACAAATAAATTTATAAAATTCATTTTAACACCTATAAACACCATAAATCAAAATTTCATAATTTAATTGATTAATTTACTAAAATTAGAAAATATTAATAAAATAATAAAAAATTCACAAAAATCGAAATAATTCCCAAAAATTCCAAAAAAATTACAGGATGTAGATTAAGCTATGGGGATCAATATTTGTGAAGGAAGTTAGCTTGAATCATTAGAATCGAAGTGCAAAAAAATCAAGAACTCATATAAGCCGAAAATGAAAATTAAAAACCAAGGAAAATCTAGATCAAATCACATGAAACTAAGCTTGGAAATGAACTCACCGGAGCTCAAGGAGAAGATAGAGACCGGTGGCTCTCAAAATGGTGACCAGAATCACGGTGGTCAAAGATGAGTGTGAGTTTCGGCTTTCTCAAGTTATAATGGCCAAAACTCACCAGAAAGGGGAGGAGAAGGTGGCGAAATGGGCTGGAGAGGGTGGTGGTTGGCTGGGAGGCACTCCGCCGGTGTGGGAACGACGTCGGCAACGGTGATGGTGAAGGGAGGGGCGTTGGGCGTTTGTTAGAGAAGATGATGGCAAGGATGTAAATTTCACAAACTTTATTTTATTTATATATATATATATAACTTTAGCTTTAATTATTATAATAAATGATTATTATATTCAAAATAATTATACACCACATGTCACAAATATCAAACCAATATTATATACATATATATATATAATACACATTAATTTAATAAAACTATATAATATATGTTTAATTAAAAATAAACCCTAAAATATTAAATGTGTATATATATGCATGTATATGTATGTATATTAATACGATAATTAAAATCGTACATGGACTCATGCAAATTCATAAAAATGACTAATATAATTGATCATTATTTATTTAGGTTTTAATTTTCCCAAAAATAAGATTCTTGGGAAAATTTTACGTAAGAAACTTAAAATAATTAAAAATAACTTTAATAAATAATAAACTAATTAAATAACTAGGAACATATATTAAAATTATTAACACTGCATATCCCGATGCAGTTTAAAATTATTTAAAGCCTTGGGATAGTACATGAAATGCCCTAAAGCCGTGATCCCGCCATTTAGTTTTTGTAGCTCATGGATAGTCTTCGTAGCTTTCATATTGAGAATGGCCTTCATCTTTTCTGAGTTAGCTTTAATACCTCTATGGGATATTATGAATTCCAAGAACTTTCTTGCCTTAACTTCGAAGATGCACTTTTTTGGATTTAATTTAATATTGGACTGGCTTAGTAATTGGAGGATTCGATCAAGATTAGCGGGGTGTTACTCTGCATGCTTGCTTTTGATAATAATGTCATCCATGTATACTTCCACATTTCTTCCAATCTGGTTCCAAAGGACATGGTTCATCATCCTTTGATAAGTTGCTCCAACATTCTTTAATTTGAAGGGCATTACTTTGTAGCAGTAAAGACCTTCATGAGTGATGAAAGATATTTTCTTTTGGTCTTTTTCCTTCTTCAGTATCTGGTGATATCCTTATGCTGCATCTACAAAACTATATTGTCACGACCCAAAACAGGGGGCCATGACTGATGCTAAGGAACGAGAATTCTTTCGAATTCGGAACCCATAGCAAGCCTTAATAGAAAAGCATGCAATAAAATAAAATAAAATAAATATTTATGTAGCAAAAATTAAATCTTAAATAATAAAATGAATTCTTGAACTTCCTTTAATAAAATAATATCTCATCTCATATCATAAATAAAATTTCTTAATACAAATCTTCAAAGAAAGACTCTGAATTAAAATATCATACATGCATACAATCAAATACAACTCTCGATAGAATCAAATATAACTACTATTGCAGCAACTAGAGTACAAAATAAAACTCAAGTAAGTAATTTACATAATAGGGTCGGAGCGGAAGAAATCCGGCGGATAGGTCTACTGCTGAGGTCTGAAGAAGGACTCTCCTGTAAAAACATCAACGGAGGGGAGTCAGACCTCACTGAGTGAATTGTTATAATATATATACACGCATTAATAAATGTCTAATGCAATCAATCATATGTATATAATAAATATATATATAGGCATGTACACGCAGATGCTGAAAATCACTTTATTTATAATATTGAAAAATATTAGTTTAAGAAGGATCAAATGGAACCCTAAATGATCGCAACCTCAAATAACGACAGACATCACTCTAGCCATACAGGCTCACTTGTTTCCAAATAAATTCACTTAATCCTTATTGACAGTAGACTGGCCCCGAGAGTCGATCGAGCTCCAGCAGTCTGATTGTTAGTGTAATTGGCCCCGAGACACTAGGTCAATCGAGCTCCAGCAATCACACTCTCATTCACCTCACAGAATAATCAAATCAATCAAGTCATGATCCATAAATAGGTTAGTAATTTAACCTACAATCTATCGTCGTACCAATATGTACTCGGTTCTAGTGCTGCCCATTAGGAAGCACGTTCTATTGATATCCTTCATTAAAAATAACTCATTAATAATGAAGCATGATATCATTGTAAATAACATTATAAACCATATATATACCAGAAATATACCTAAAATAAACTAAGTATATTTCAAGTGTATATACATATAATTAATTCAAATAAATCATGGAATATATTAAATTAAACCAATAATATATTTGAAAGTAATATAGATTTAATTAAAAGGAAAAACATGCATTTATTCATAATATACCAAAAATATACTGAAAATATACCTAGAATATACTTAAGTATTTATTAAGTCATTTATGCATAAATCATATAATTAAAACATATATTTCTAAAACATGCAACCTAAATGCACGTATATATAAAATAACAACTCACAGGTGTGCGCTCCTCGAGATGACTCCAACGGGCCTGGTTCACTTGGCCTCGGTCTCGGTGCAACTAATAATAAAATAATAACACAAAAATCAGAATAAATCTAACTTAACTTCTAGAGACTCGATTTAGGATTACTAACACAAACAAAGAATAGGAATTAGACCCGATGTCATGTTTTACGAGAATTCTACCAAAAATTTGACAGAACCTCCTCTGTAAAACGGACATCTCTCTACTTAAAAAGTAGAGTCGATCTTGCAAGCAAAGTACACTTCAAACTAGAATTCTCACAACTCCTCGGTCGGGACTCCAAACTACGAATTCCCCCAACCGAGGTCCACAATTCACAACAAAATATAATAAAATATATTAAAATTCAATAAATACCAAAAATACCCTTTAAGTAAAGTATTAAAACACCAAAAGTAATTATTTTACCAATAATTACTTAAAAACCCTAATTAATAATATAATATTATTAAAAATTAATATTTCTCAATATTTCCTCAAATATTAATAAAAATTCATTTTATAAATCCAAATTACTTAATTAGTCCAAAAAAATATTAAAAATTACTAAAAATCCATTTATTTACAAAAATAGTATATTATGTATAATTTGAAAATAATTTTTGAAAAATAGTATTAATTAGTTAAAATTAGTAAATAGTTTGTAAAAATTATTTTTATACCTCAAATAATATTAAAACCAATTAAATTTAATATTCAAGTAAAATTATCATCAAATTACCAAAACACCCTTAATATATAAAAATTCACATAACTGAAATCATTCAAAAATTCAATAAAAATTATATAAATACTCAAAACTTATTTTCTCAACATATTATTCATTAAAATCAACAAATACACTCAATTAACCAATTATTTATAATTAAATGTATATTTAACTTATATTTTCAAAACTAACATAAACTAAAAATAATTATAAAAATTAAAAAAAATACACAAAAATTATAAATTAAATTATAAAATTAATATTAACCACCAATAACATGAAAAATCACAATTTCATAATTTATTTAATTAATTTACGAAAATAATAAAATAATAATAAAATAATAAAAAATTCACAGAAATCAAAATAATTCCCAAAAATCACAAAAAAATTCTAAAATGTAGATTAAGCTAAGGGGAACAACATTTGTAAAGGAATTTCTCATGAATCAAGCAAAAATAAGTGAAAAAATTAAAAACCCAAGAATGGCTGAAAATGAAATCAAGCTAGAAAACCTACCAAATCGCATTTTCAAGCTAAAAGAAGCTTGGAATCCTCCTCCTCAAAGTTCTAGGAGTCCAACGGTACTAGAAATGTCCAATTTGGTGGCCGGACGGAAGAGAACGAAGGAGAAGAATATTTTGGGTTTTTCGGCTTCTAAAGCTTTAAACGGCGCTGGAGAAGAGGGTTGATGGTGGCGGAACAAGCTAGCAGGCGACAGAAGGCGGGGAGGCACACCAACCAGAGAAGGAACGGACGGCGAGGGAGAGGGGAGTGGTGATCAAGGAGGAAGGATATGTGGGGGACAAAATTCACACACCACAAATTTAAATACACACACACACACACTCACGCATATACATATATTACTCACAATAAAATAACAATATACACATATATTAACTCTAATATATATATATATATATATATATATATATGAACTCATTAAATTACATTTAAATGATGAAATTAATATTTAAAATACTAATGCACCAAATTAAATATTAATAAAATACTATTTCCCAAAATAATGAACTTAAATACATACATTTACGTAGAAAATTTTAATTAAACATAAAATAATAATGATAATAATTCACAAGATAATAAAATAATCAATTATCATTTTAAAATTATTAATATTGCATATCCTATTTTAAAATAAAATAATTTAAAAACTTGGGTTATTACATATATAGACTGTGGCCGGTAGTGGAGTCTACTAACTGGTCAATTATTGGTAGTGGGAAGCTATCCTTAGGGCATGCTCGGTTGAGGATATAATCTACACACATTCTATATTTTTCATTTGATTTCTTTAGTAGAACCATGTTGGCTACCCATTCTGGGTGGGTAACTTCTTTGATGAATCCGGCTTCTAGCAACTTCCTTATTTCTTCGGTGATTATCTTCTGCCTCTCATATACAAAAGTTCTCTTCTTTTGGATCACCGGCTTCACCCTTAGTCTAATGTTCAAGCTATGTGAAGCAATTCAAGGATCCACCTGAGTAATCTTGGATGCCTGAGAGATAAAACCTCCTAAGTGCTTAGTGAGGACTTTATTTATTACTCGCTTAGTTTCACTATTAAGCTCATCGATGTCACGACCCAAACTTGGAGTCATGACCGGCGCTAGGGAACGGGAATTCTTTCGAATCCAGAACCCGTAGCAAGCCTTAGAAAATAAAATCATGCAATAAATAAATAAAAACTATGACATAATTAAAATTATTCAAATCAATGTATAAAATAAATACTCCAAATCCTTTCATCAATGAATACATATTCGTACAGTTTCAAACACAATTTTTCAGAGTATACAATATCAAAATAATATAATACTCTTCCGATACAATAATACTACTACTGCAGTTTCTAGAATACAAATTAGAATTCAAAATATACGTTTGCATAAAATAGCCAGGACTGAAGAACACCGGTGAGGAACTCTATAACTAAGGTCTGACGATATGGGATCTCCTGAAAAAAATAATTGAGGGGGGTCAGACCTCACTGAGTGAATTATTATACTATATATACATGCATACTAAACCATAACAATCAGGCATTCTTATATATATATGTATATACACACATTTCACACGAATGCCAAACTCTGCCTTTATAAATATACTAAATATAGAAAACGTTTATTTTAAATATGAAGGATCCATAGAACCCTAATAATAGCAATCCCCAATCAACTCCATTATCACTCTAGCCATACAGGCTCACTTGATTCCAAATAGAACACTTATTCCAAATTGGACAACAGACTGGCCCTGAGACACTAAGTCGACCGAGCTCCAGTAGTCTGGCTGTCAGTGTGATTGGCCCCGAGACATTTGGTCAACCGAGCTCCAACAATCACACTATCTATCACCTCACATCTCAATCAACCCAATAGATCATTCAATCCACTTATGGATAGTAGATTGGCCCCGAGACACTAAGTCAACCGAGCTCCAGCAGTCTGACTGTCAGTGTGATTGGCCTCGCAATGACACTATCTAACATACCATTAATCTTAGTCAAATCAAGTAAATCAATTATAATCACCCAAGATTAACTCTCACTCAACCCTATTCTTTCGCATCGGTACGTACACGGCCCTAGTGTTGCCTATTAGGAAGCACGTTCTATTGATATCCTTCACTTAGAATAAATCATTCATTCGAAAAGTAATTAATGTAGAACAATATTCATAATAGTAAAACCAACCATATATATATATATACCAAAAATATACCTAAAATATACCCAGTACATTTCGGGTATATATATATATATATGTCAAATAAAATATGAAATAAACTAAAGATAAATTATTAATATTGTTAAAAATAATTTAAATGTATAACAATAATATAACATGCATTTTCTTAAAAATATACCTAAATATACAAAAGATATGCCCTAAGTACACAAATCATTTAATAAAATATTTATGTATAACTGTTCATTTAAATATGTGTTTAGGTTTCACATATATTCACAAATATACTAAAAATAAATCTAATTATCTAGCATGCATATATCAAAAATAAACCCTAAACATACCACTAATGTGTTAGGTTTAATTTAATAATAAAACATGTTTTTATTTGGAAATAAATAAAAAATATACCAAAAATAAACTCAAAAATAATTTAAGTGTAGGTTTATAATATAACATGCAATTATTTAAGAATAAACCTAAATTATACTAATCAGTTAATAAAATAATTATGGTTCGATGTACATTTAAATCATGTATAGATATTAAATTATAACAAACATAAATCTAAATATCTAACATACATATATCAAAAATAAACTCTAAATATACCAGTGATATATTAAATATATATAGAAAATATACAAACATTTATATATCAAGATATACTAAAAATAAACTGAAAATATATCAAATCATATTACAATTAAATTACTGTTTAAACATATAATGAAAATGAAAAATCCTAAGTTATGCATTCTATATGCAATGCATATATATACAATATAATAACTCACATGTTAGCGCTTCAAGAGACAAACTCGGCGGGCCTGATCTGTTAGGCCTCAGTCTCGGTGCAACTAAATAAACAAATGACAACATGAATCAGAATAAATTTAACGAAAATTCTAAAGACTCGATTTAGAATTTTAGGCACAGAATTAGAATAGGGATTTGACCAGACATCACGTTTTACGAAAATTTTATCGAAAATTCGGCAGCACCTCCCCTATAAAACGGACATCTCTCTACTCAAAGAGTAGAGCCGGTCTTGCAAAGAAAACACACTTTGGAATAACACCAAATTCACAACCATAATCCCTTGGTCGGACTCCAAGCTACAATTCACCGACCGAGGTTCACAATTCACAGAATAATTAAAAAATACCTAAAATGCCCTTATATGATAAAAATAAATTTTATAATTCCAAATTACATAATTAACCCTAAAACTTATTAAAAACCGATAAAAACTCATTTATTTAGAAAAATTGTATAATATATATATAATTTGAAAATAATTTATGAAAAATAGTTTTAATTAGTTGAAAATACTAAATAATTTTTAGAAATCATTTTTATACCCTAAATAACTATTAAAACTGATTTAATTACATTTTTAACCAATTTAGTGTAAAATTACCAAAATACCTATATATATATAAATTTACTAAAATGAATCCAAAAATTCACCAAAAATAATATAATTACTCAAAATTAAATTTCTCAACATATATTTCCAGAATATCAATACATATACTCAATTAACAAATTTATTTCAATTAAACACATAATTAACCCTATTTTTCAAAATTACATAAACTTAATAAATTCCAAATAAATATATAAAAACTCAAAAAATTACAAATAAATGTCTATAATTCATTTCAACTCCTATAATCACCATAAAACAAAATTTCATAATTTAATTAATTAATTTTCAAAAATTAGAAAATATTAATAAAATAATAAAAAATTAACAAAAATTAAAAGAAATTCCAAAAATTATAATAAAATTACAGAATGTAGATTAAGCTTCCAGAAACAAAGTTTGTGAAGGAAGTTTTCATGAATCAATCAAATTGAAGCTAAAAAAATTCGATACCCAAAATGGCTGAAATGAAGAAATTGAAACCTAAGCAATTCTAGACCAAATCAAGTGAAACAAAGCTTGGAATCACACTCACCAGAGCTCAAGGAGAAGATGGAGACTGACGGTGTCGAAAAGGTGGCCAGAAATGGCTTGATCGGAGTTGAGATGAAATTCGGCCTCTACTTGATTTTCTGGCCAAAACACATTGGAAAAGGGAGCTTTAGGTGGTGGAAATGGCTGGAGGTGGAGGAGGAAGGCTGAGGGGTGCAATGACAGTAAAGAAAACCAATTGGAAATGGCCAAAAATGGAAGAAAACGTGTTGGGAAGAAGAAGATGCAGAAAATGGCAAAACTGTAATTTCTGTAAACTTTTATTTTATTTTATTTTATTTTGATTAAAAATTGTGTATATATGTATATATTGTAATATCCCGTGTTTTTAAAAATATTTTTTTCACTGTACCGGGATATGCAGTGTCAATAATTTTGACTGTATATACGATATTTTTATGAGTTGATATGTATTTTAAACCTATTTTAATTACTGTCTATTATTTTCAGTATTTTACGTAAAATTTTCCCGGGACTTTCATTTTCGGGGAAATTTTCACGTAAACAATGTATTATTAATTATTTTAAATGTATTTACGGGTTTGCATGAACTCATACATATTTTTAAATTATTAAATAAAGCTTGTGTGTGTATATTTATTTAATTAGGGTTTATTATTACCCTAATATTTTATTATTTATTTATTATTATTTGATTATTTTATTTATTATTAAATTATTAAAATTTATTATTTTTTTTCTTTTTTTCTTTTTTTTTTTCTTTTCCTTTTTCTTTCTTTTTCTTTTCCTTTCTCTTTCCTTTTTCTTTCTTTTTCTTTTTCTTCTTCTTCTTCTTCTTCTTCCCGTGGGTGCCCGACGACCACCAATCTTCTCACCGTCGTTTCTCCCTCCTCCGGCCACCGTTTTCGACACCGCCGGTCTCTATCTTCTCCTTGAGCTCCGGTGAGTGTTATTCTAGCTTTTGTTTGAGCTAAAATGGTCTAGAATTGCTTAGGTTTTGAGTTGAATATTTCGGCCACTTTTGGTTTTCGATTTTTTTGAGCTTCAATTTGGATGATTCATGGAAACTTCCTTCACAAATGTTGTTCCTGGTAGTTTAATCTTCATGTATGAATTTTTGTAGAATTTTTGGAGATTGTTTGGATTTTTGGGTATTTTTGAATATTTTAATATTATTTTCGAATTTTCGGAAATTAATTATTTAAATTATGAAATTGGAGTTTATGGTTGAATTAGGTGTTGAAATGAATTATAGGAATTTATTTGGAATTTTTATGAATTTCTAAGTATTTATTTTTAATTATTGAAGTTTAGGTGATTTTGTAAAATTAAGTTAATTGTGTTTTAAATTGAATTTAATTGGTTAATTGAGTTTAATTATTGATATTATTGATAAATATGTTGAGAAAATTAATTTTGGATAATTGTATGATTTTTGGTGAATTTTTGAAGTAATTTAGGTATATATATATATATAGGGGTATTTTGGTAATTTTACCCTAAATTGTCTAAAAATGTAATTTAATTGGTTTTAATATTTATTTAAGGTATAAAAATGATTTCTACAAAATATTTGGTATTTTTAACTAATTAAAACTATTTTCCGGGAATTATTTTCAATTATATATATAATATACGGTTTTTCTAATAAAATGAATTTTAATCGATTTTTACAGTGTTTCAAGATTTATTATGTAATTTCTACGTATGAAATGTATTTTTATGATTTAAGGATATTTTTGGTATATTTGAATATATATTCTGTGTTTGTGGACCCCGGTCGACAGATTATAGTCTGGAGTCCGACCGAGGGGTTGTGAGTGATTATGGTGTTTATTTTTGAAGTGTATTTTCTTTGCAGGGTCGGCTCTACTCTTTTGAGTAGAGAGATGTCCGTTTTACAGGGGAGGTTCTGCCGGATTTTCGGTAGAATTCTCGTAAAACGTGATATCCAGTCGAACCCTAATTTCCGATTCTGTGTTGAATACTCTAGATTGAATTCTAGGATTTCTGTTAGGGTTATTCTGATGTCGATTAATTATTTCTTGTTTAGTTGCGCCGAGACCGAGGGTTAGTGGACCAGGCCCGTCGGACCTGTCTCGTGGAGCGCATTAGGTGAGTTACTATATTATATATATATGCTTAGGATGCATGATTTAGAAAATGCATGTTTTATTTTGACTAAATATGCATAAATAACATGATTTATATTCAAGTATATTTTTGGTATATAATAAATTATATACATGTTTTATTAATAAAATATATTTAAAATGTTTTTAAATATATTTTTAGTTTAATTCATGATTTGATTGGATTTATTTGACATATATATACTCAAAATATACCTGGTTTATGTTTGGTATATTTTCGGTATATATATGGTTTATATTGTTGATTTATTTAAATTCATGCATCATGTATTTGTGAATGAATGTTTTATTATTTATCACTGAAGGATATCAATAGAACGTGCTACCTAGTGGGCAGCACTAGGACCGAGTACGTACCGGTACGCCTATAGTTTTAGGCTTTATTACTAACTTATTTGTGGATATCGATTTGATTATGATTATTGATATGTGAGATGTGGTTTGGGTGTGATTGCTGGAGCTCGGTTGACCAAGTGTCTCGGGGCCAATCACACTGGCAGTCAGACTGCTGGAGCTCGGTTGACTTAGTGTCTCGGGGCCAGTCTACTGTCCATATGGATTAAGTGGATATATTTGGAATCAGTGAGCCTGTATGGCTAGAGTGTTGTTTAACACTATTTTCTGAGGTTGCGATATTCTAGGGTTCTATGTGATCCTTCATAAAAGTTGATTTTCAGACAAAATATATAAAATGATTTTTCTGCATCTGTATGAACTTGCCTGTATATATACATATTACTCATATACTGTTGACTGTATGCATTATCACTTAGAGTGTATGTATATATACTATAGTAATTCACTCAGTGAGGTCTGACTCCCCTCCGTTGACTATTTTTCAGGAGAGTCAACTTCCTCAGACCTCAGTAGCAGGTCGATACGCCGGATTTCTTCCGCCCCGGCTTCTTTATGTAAATTGTATACTTGAGTCTTATTTATTTTATCTAGACACTGCAGTAGTTGTGATTTTCAGTAGTTGTAAATTATAGTATTGGATTTTATGTATTTGTTTAAAGAGATGTATTATGTTAAAACTGGATTTGTATAAAGATTATACATTTATGAGATTATATATGTGATGTGATGAGTTTTGAATTATATCCAGTTGTTATGGATGATATTGTAATATTTATGATTTTATTTTCCGCTGCATATTATATTTTTATGGTTATTATTGCATTTTTATTTTATTTTTAGGCTTGTTACGGGTTCCGGATTCGAAAGAATTCCCGTTCCCTAGCGCCGGTCATGGCCCCTGTTTTGGGTCGTGACAAAGTTGGTATCAGAGCGAAGTTCGTTTCTGAGTGGAGTTCTATGTCAGGGCTTAGTTATGTGAGTTGTGGCCCTAGTTTTTAAGTTGTGTTTTCTGTTGGACTACTGCAGTGTAATAGGTTCGAGTATGTCTTGATGAGTATTCCTTGCTTTAGTTTTCAGCGTTATTCCTCCGTTGTCTGTTTTGTCTGAATCTTTCCGTTTGTCTTTTCAGAATGAGGAGGCGAGCGCGTGTCGCTCCACCGGTCGTTGAGGCCGAGGATGATGAGTCTTTTCAGGACGAGGTTTTACCTCCTGAGCAGCCAGTTAGACGTAGAGGTCGTGGCAGGGGTAGACCTCGAGGAGCGGCAGGTCGCCGTAGGCAGAGAGAGTTACAGGACGAGGAGCCTGTTGAGCCTGAGTTTGATGTTCCTGTTCCTCCAGTTGTTCAGCCTGCCTATCAGCAGGGTATGTCTGACCCTGAGGCAGCTTTGTTCTATGCTAGAGTTGGCAGGATTGCTTTTGATGGTACTTCTGATCCTTTAGATTTTCTGCATGCGATTGAGACTAGGACTCGGACTGCTCATACCGAGTACCAGAGGATCATGATCGTTGAGTTGTCTGTCGAGGGACCAGCCTTGGATTGGTTCATTCAGATGATCCAGCCTTATATGATGACGATGACATGGGCTCAGTTTCGAGAGCAATTCATGAGGAGATTTTGTCTAGAGCCTCTTCGTTTGAGCTATCGTCTTCGTCTGACCAGTATTTCTCGTGGAGATCGATCTGTAGAGGAGTATACCCGAGAGTTCCTTCGTCTGGGTAGATATGCTGAGGATCTGATGCGAGATCAGTATTTCACTGTTACTACCTATGTTACTGGTTTGGGTTCAGCTTTTGTTGGTATGCCTACAGCAGGTCTTACTCTCGAGTCGGTGATTGAGCTAGCTAAGGAGATTGAGCTGAGATTAGTTAGGCAGGGAGCGATGCCTGATTATTACCAGTTGGGAGTTCAGTCGAGTGGATTGCAGGCTACTCCGTATTCGAGTTTTCATGTTGGTTCGAGTAGTCAGCAGCGAGGTTCGACTCAGCAGAGTCAGAGACAGCAGCAGCGAGTGCATCGGAGCAGTAGACATGGTCGTGGAGGTCAGCGTAGATCATTCAGATTTGGGTCAGGTGCTTCGAGCAGCAGCAGTGGTCGTAGTTCTGGATCAGCGGCCAGTGTTTGTCAGACTTGTGGTAGAGTCCATCAGGGACCGTGTTATCTGACACCGTTGACATGCTTCAGATGCGGGCAGACAGGACATTTTGCCAGATCGTGTCCTTACCCTGGATATCAGCAGCAGCAGATTCCGCGATTCCCACAGCAATCGATTGCTAGTGCAGCACCCGTGCCATTTCAGTTACCACCAGCTCAGCATCAGAGTTCTACTCAGTTTGTTCCACAGCAGAGTCGTGGTAGAGGTACGAGAGGAGGTACCCGAGGTGTTGGCCAGGCTTCTATCAGTCAGCAGGGAGGTCGAGGCCAGGCCAGAGTTTTCCATCTGACTCAGCAGGATGCTCAGGCATCTAATGCAGTCGTGGCAGGTATTCTTTCTGTTTGTTACCTGGATGCTTTGGTTTTGTTTGATCCAGGTGCCACGCATTCCTTTGTTTCTCCCATTTTTGCTTCTAAATCTTGTTGGCAAGCTTCGAGGATGGCTTTTCCTTTGTCTGTTTCCACTCCTCTGAGTGATTCTTTGGACACCGATATTGTTCTTTCTGGTTGTCCAGTTCTCGTGGGAGATAGAGAATTATCCGCCGATTTGATTTTGTTGGATGTGATGGAGTTCGATGTTATTTTGGGAATGGATTGGTTGTCTCAGCATTATGCCGTGGTTGATTGCAGGAATAAGGAGGTGATTTTCAGAATCCCTGGTGAAGTAGAATTTAAGTTTGTTGGTAATAGGAGTTCAGCACCTCAGAATCTTATTTCTGCTATATCAGCTAGGAAGTTATTGAGGAAAGGTTGTCAGCGGTTTTTGGCATTGGTTAGGGATACGTCAGTGGAGAAGTTGTCACTCACAGATGTTCCTGTTGCTTGTGAGTTTCCTGATGTTTTTCCCGAGGAATTGCCAGGTTTACCACCTCATAGAGAGATTGAGTTCTGTATTGATGTGGTTCCAGGTATTACTCCTATATCTATGCCACCCTATCGTATGGCTCCTGCAGAGTTGAGAGAGTTGAAGGAGCAATTGCAAGAGTTGTTGGATAAGGGTTTTATCAGACCTAGTGTTTCTCCTTGGGGTGCACCAGTCTTGTTTGTGAAGAAGAAGGATGGTACCCTGAGACTGTGCATTGACTACAGAGAGCTGAATAAGGTGACAGTGAAGAACAAGTATCCTCTCCCGAGGATAGATGACTTGTTTGATCAGCTCCAGGGTGCACAATTCTTTTCTAAGGTTGACTTGAGGTCAGGTTATCATCAGCTGCGGATTAGTGAAGCTGATATTTCTAAGACAGCTTTCCGCACTCGATATGGTCATTATGAGTTTCTGGTGATGTCTTTTGGTTTGACTAATGCACCAGCAGCTTTTATGGACCTGATGAACAGAGTATTCCGACCGTATGTGGATCAGTTTGTGGTAGTCTTCATTGATGATATACTGGTATATTCGAGGAGTATGGAAGAGCACGTATATCACTTGAGGATTGTACTGCAGACACTGAGAGATCATCAGCTTTATGCTAAATTCTCGAAGTGTGATTTCTGGATGGAGAGTGTTTCTTTTCTTGGACACGTAGTGTCTAAAGAAGGTATTCAGGTTGATCCACAGAAGGTTGAAGCAGTATCTGAGTGGCCTAGACCTACTTCAGTTACTGAGATTCGGAGTTTTCTGGGTTTAGCCGGGTATTATAGGCGGTTTGTGCAGGATTTTTCCAGGATAGCAACCCCTATGACTCGCTTGACTCAGAAGAATGTTAGATTCGAGTGGTCAGAAGCTTGTGAGAATAGTTTTCAGTTGTTGAAGGAGAAGTTGACCACAGCGCCAGTATTAGCTTTGCCTAATAGTGTGGATAAGTTCACAGTTTACTGTGATGCCTCTAGAATTGGTCTTGGTTGTGTGTTGATGCAAAATGGAAGGGTGATAGCCTATGATTCGAGGCAGTTGAAGAAGCATGAGCAGAACTATCCCACACATGATCTGGAGATGGCTGCAGTGATCTTTGCTTTGAAGATTTGGAGACATTATTTGTACGGGGTGACTTGTGAGATATTTACTGATCACAAGAGCCTTAAGTACATTTTCCAGCAGAGAGATTTGAATTTGAGGCAGAGAAGATGGTTGGAACTGTTGAAGGATTATGATTGCGAGATTCTTTACCATCCGGGTAAAGCTAATGTGGTAGCAGATGCCTTGAGTAGGAAGTCCTCAGGTAGTCTTGCTCACATCAGTGTTGAGAGGAGACCATTGATCCAGGAATTGCATCTGATGGTGGATCAAGGTCTGATGATGAAGATCAGTAGATCAGGTGGACTGTTAGCTCAGTTTAAAGTACGATCTGTACTAAAGGATAGGATTAAAGCAGCTCAGAGCCGAGATCCTATTCTGGAAGAGCTTGCAGAGAATGTCAGAGCAGGGAAGTTCACTGATTTCACACTCGATGATGATGGTGTGTTGTGGATCAGTGGTAGATTGTGTGTTCCTGATGTGGATGATTTGAGAGAGGAGATTTTAGAGGAAGCACATTCTACAGCCTACAGCGTTCATCCTGGTGTTACTAAGATGTACCACAGTATCAGAGATCTATACTGGTGGGATGGATTGAAGAAGGATGTTGCTGATTATGTTGCTAAGTGCTTGACGTGTCAGCAAGTGAAAGCCGAACATCAGAAGCCTTCTGGGAAGCTTCAGCCTCTTCCTATTCCCGAGTGGAAATGGGAAAGGATAGCTATGGATTTTGTAGTCGGTTTACCTCGTTCGAAGGATGGATACGATTCCATCTGGGTGATTGTAGACAGATTGACGAAGTCTGCACATTTCTTGCCTGTGAAAGCCACATATTCAGTTGCTAGATTGGCGAAGTTGTACGTGAAGCATATTGTATGCCTTCATGGAGTACCTGTGTCCATTGTGTCAGATAGAGGTTCGGTGTTTACTTCTCGTTTTTGGCAGAAGTTGCAGGAAGCGATGGGCACTAGGTTGGATTTCAGTACTGCTTTTCATCCTCAGACAGATGGTCAGTCTGAGAGGACGATCCAGACACTGGAAGATATGTTAAGGATGTGTGTCTTGGATTTGGGAGGTAGCTGGGATGATCATTTGTCGCTTGTGGAGTTTGCATATAATAACAGCTACCATAGCAGTATTGGCATGGCACCATATGAGGCGTTGTATGGAAGGAAGTGTAGATCCCCGTTGAGTTGTGATGAGATTGGTGAGAGAGCTTTGACTGGACCAGAGATGGTTCAGGATGCTGCAGAGAAAGTCGCCGTGATCAAGCGTAGGTTAGAGACCGCAGTTAGTAGACAGAAGAGTTATGCGGATCCTAGGCGCAGAGATGTGGAGTTCCAGGTTGGAGATTTCGTTTTTCTGAAGGTATCTCCGATGAAGGGTGTGATGAGATTTGGCAGGAAGGGTAAGTTAGCACCGAGATATATTGGACCGTTTGAGATTCTGGAAAGAGTTGGCACTGTTGCATATCGGTTGGATTTGCCTCCGAGTATGTCACAGGTGTATCCAGTATTTCATATCTCGATGTTGAGGAAGTATATCTCAGATCCTTCACATGTGTTGCAACCTGACAGTGTGGAAGTGAGTGAAGATTTGACTTTTGTGGAAGAACCTGTGGCGATCGTAGATTTTCAAATTCGACAGTTGAGATCGAAGCAGATTCCGATGGTCAAGGTTTTGTGGCGTAGCGACAGAGTTGAAGAGCATACGTGGGAGACTGAAGCTGAGATGCGAGCTTCTTACCCGTATCTCTTTCCTTCCTGATTCTGTAATCTTGTTTTTAGAATTCGGGGACGAATTCTTGTAAGGGGGGAAGACTGTAATATCCCGTGTTTTTAAAAATATTTTTTTCACTGTACCGGGATATGCGAGTGTCAATAATTTTGACTGTATATACGATATTTTTATGAGTTGATATGTATTTTAAACCTATTTTAATTACTGTCTATTATTTTCAGTATTTTACGTAAAATTTTCCCGGGACTTTCATTTTCGGGGAAATTTTCACGTAAACAATGTATTATTAATTATTTTAAATGTATTTACGGGTTTGCATGAACTCATACATATTTTTAAATTATTAAATAAAGCTTGTGTGTGTATATTTATTTAATTAGGGTTTATTATTACCCTAATATTTTATTATTTATTTATTATTATTTGATTATTTTATTTATTATTAAATTATTAAAATTTATTATTTTTTTTCTTTTTTTCTTTTTTTTTTTCTTTTCCTTTTTCTTTCTTTTTCTTTTCCTTTCTCTTTCCTTTTTCTTTCTTTTTCTTTTTCTTCTTCTTCTTCTTCTTCTTCCCGTGGGTGCCCGACGACCACCAATCTTCTCACCGTCGTTTCTCCCTCCTCCGGCCACCGTTTTCGACACCGCCGGTCTCTATCTTCTCCTTGAGCTCCGGTGAGTGTTATTCTAGCTTTTGTTTGAGCTAAAATGGTCTAGAATTGCTTAGGTTTTGAGTTGAATATTTCGGCCACTTTTGGTTTTCGATTTTTTTGAGCTTCAATTTGGATGATTCATGGAAACTTCCTTCACAAATGTTGTTCCTGGTAGTTTAATCTTCATGTAT